>CM075852.1:18113796-18186296 GCA_037975125.1 Latrodectus hesperus | reverse complement strand
AGAACCAAACACAAGTATTTTTATTGCTATTAAGTGTTTTTAACAAACTTCATATCACTGCACAAACATGTTATTTTTAACAAAAAAATCTCATGCTTAAATAATGACACATTAAGATGCTTTTTAAAAATGTTAAATAAGTTGATTTTTGTTTATGACATTTAATAATTTTTTAATAATAAATAAACATAATTGAGATTTAAACACCCTTAAATTAAAAAAAAAATTACAAAAATATAGCTTTAATATTTTACAGTATGTAATTTCTAGAATAATTTCCAAACCTTATGGTAAAATAAGTAAAAAAAAATTATAAATGTTTGGGGTCTTACAAACAATTTGGTACGAATGTTTGCCTAAGTAATGATGTTTCAATCATACTGTATTTGCTTTTCTATTTCTTGTGAAGCTTATAAAATATTTTTAATAATTATTTTATTACAAAAATCTGTTTCTTGTATTTTATTTTCAAAGTTTTATTTTTATTGCTATCATCTTATCTCAGAATCAATCATGTAAGAGAGCATTCAATAGTAAAAATATGACTACAAAAATGTATAGCAAATTTTATTAATTTTTAAGTAGGCCTTAGACTTTTTTTCAATGTTATATTAAGAGAAAGGATTTGTGAAAGTAAATATTCAGATTTTCTCTGAATATTTTCTTTCACAAATCCTTTTCCTTAATATTTTTTGCACATAATATGAATATGCACCAAAACTTAAACTGAAATATTTATCAATATAATATGTTAAGAATATATCATTCTTATGAATATACATACTATTATATTAATTAGGTATATTCAACTGTCTTCAGATATTTTCTTTATAAAAATGATAAACTTATTTAAAGTTTTTTCCACCTAATTTCTATAACATTTATTAATTCTGCAATGAACATTAATTACAGCACCACATCTTGACTTGAACTGCTCTTAACTGAAAGCTCCTGCTTGTACTTTAAATGATGTCAGTGCACACTATTTCTAACATATTCTCATTTGTTTCACTTTCTGTGCAAATTTAATTTAAACTCTGCAATTATGATAACCATTTATGTAATTCAGAGTCTGACTAAGGCAGTGACTTAAGGAGAAGTTACTCTGGGCCCCCAAATTGCATAGGAAATTTATTTTACATTGTTAATCAAGAAGAATTGTTTGTCAAATCAAATAAAAACTTTACTGTTGTGAAGCACAGAGGGGGCCTCCAAAGAAGTTTTTGCCTCTGGCTCCAATTAAGCTATGTAAGTCCTGATTATTCACACTTATCTATTTTGTTAATGTTAAATAAAAATTAGACCCATTTATACCTGTCAACAGCTGCTTAATTAAATAATTTCTAAATCCTCAGTATTTCCAGGTCTTTTTCAATCACCCTGCTCTTAAGGTGACTTCCATTTGGATTGTAAAAATTTAGACTTTTTTTTTTGCCCTTTGTATTGTATTTGTGATTAGTTACATGACTACATAACATGGGAGTACATGTTAATGTTTACTCAGTTTCATGAATTTTGAATTAAATTCTATCTTTATGTTTTTGTGTGATGAACCCTTCATTATGATCTATAAGGTACAACTTCTTGAACAAGGAGTTTATAATGCTTTTTAAAATACAGCGAACTACCACATTTTCTAGCATGTGAATGTTCTACATAAAAGCAGTTTTCATTGTAAACTTATTTAAAATTGTGAAACTGAGTGCCATCTGTAATCTATGTATCTATTTATTATTTAAGGTTAATTTAGAGTTTGAATCACATTTTAATTTATTCATTTGGTGTAAATATTTAAATATGAAACTCATTTATTGGGCAAGAGAATAAATTTAAGTATCAAAATGTTTTACACTTGTAACCATTGTTTTTAAATATGATTAGAATTAAAAATTAATATCAGCTGTAGAATTTTTAAAACCCCTTTGAACCTTTGTTTTCTTATGACTATCAATAATTTAATTTTAGCAATTAAGTTGCATCTAATCCTTTTTATAATATTTTAAACATTATCATTTAGTATCCATTATGCAAGAAAGGTCTCTTAAGGTTCTTTTTGTTTGGAATCTTGCTTTTCCATTTGTTTAAAATATTTTTTCTTTGCAATAATGTTATGTAAATTTATAAAAATTTATTTACTTCAAGGAATTTTAAAATAGCCTATATTTAAAATTAAGTGTAGCTTTTGAAATTGCCAGTTTCTCCTTAACAATCACTCATGTCAAGCATGAATGTATACAACTAATTACTTGATTCAGTTGTAAATATAATAATTATGTAAACTAGTTTTGTAAATCAAATAGGAATTTAGTCATAAATTATTTAATTTTGCATTTATAAATAATTATTTTATTTTTAATAATCATTTAATATTGAAATGTTATCTGTCATATCTATTGCTGAAATTTATTAGATCTTGTTATGAAAAATGCTAATTTAATCAGAGTTATCAGTTCTTCCAGTTTCTAACTTGGGAAGCATCGGTTTAATTTTCTGAGCAGTTGTGAAACTGATTCTTTATATAAGAAAAATGACTTCTGCAATGTTTTTATATTTACCTCAATCACTTGCATTTACAATTAATTTTCTGAATCTTGTATGTAATGATAAACATTTAACAATAAAACAATAATGTTACATAAATTATGTAACATTATTGTTTTATTGTTAAATGTATTTTATAAATATTATGTTATGCAAAATATACGGAATTAATTAGAATTTTATTCTGATAAATCCTTATTTGTCTACTAATAGGACAATGTACTACTATCTGTATAATAGCTCAATTAAATCCTCCAATGATAAAAAATTGCAGAATTATAGATTTTTTATATGAAATAAAATATTTGAGAAATAAGATTTTAATTTTATTACAAATTGTGTTTTATAATTCAAGATACTTCTTAATAATTATTTATTAATTAATAGTTATTATATTGATAGGAATCTTATTGAAACAATTGTGTTGATATTATTACATGATAAGTTTAAGAAAAGTGTTACTGTATCTTGAGTTTATGGATTTAAATAATTCTTTAAACTCATAAAATCATGAAGTTTATTTTTAATGGTCAGACCACAGGTTTGAAAACATACTTATAGCATATATTCTCAAATTAATTTGTTCTAAAATTTCTCAAAATTTTTTTTTCAATCAAATGGTAATTCTGTTGCTCCTTATATATTTTTTTAATATATGTGAAAGACAAATCTTTCTTCATAAATATTAAAGATCCAAAATGCTTTTAAATTATGATAATTAAAATATTAAAGTTTTAATTTTACATTGTCTGTTTTACAAGTTTCACATGTGTTAATTTTTAATGAGTAAAATTCCCTCATTTTAAATATTAATTTCTGTTTATGTATTCAAGATATATCACTATATTTTTACTTAGTGGTTTTTTGTACAATTTAAATACTTCTCTAGAAATTTTATAGAGATGTAAAGGCGTAACAATTCAATTTTAATGTTACATGAGTATAATCAGAAAGTTCAAATAATTTGATTTCAAGCTTAAAATTGCATATTAAAATGAGTAAAGTAATAGTAATAAGTCATACATATTATACTTTGTGAAAGATAAATTGAGTTTCACTATGAAATTTTTTTTAATAGTTAAATAGATTATTTGATTTAATTACATTTCTTATATTTTTAGTAGTTTTCATGCATTATTTTACAAAAATATTTAAACAACATATTATTTTTATAGAACTTTTTTTCCTTTATATATTAAAATTTAAAATCTTAATAACAGTTTGATGTGTATGGCTTTATTAAAAGTTTTGAAATAAGACATTTTCATACCTACAGTCATTTAAATCAAATGTGGTTAAATTTTGCAGCTACGAAATCTTCATGATCTCACACATTTATTTACTTAAATAATAGTTTGAATCATTTACTATTTCATCAGACTTATTTACAAAATATGATTAAATTAGCTTTATAATTTAAAGATTGATAATTTGAAATTTATTTTACAAACTTGCAATTTAAAAACATTATTGCTGTAATTTTATTTCATGTATTTTTTCATTCATTTTTTTTCAATTTTTGCCAGGTGCGAAATGAAGTGAAAAATTAGTAGCTAATATCATGGACTAAGATCATTATCATTATTTAAGTGCTAAATGTTATTAATGACCTTAAAGAATAAAGTTTACATTTATTTCTATGATGTGAATTATGTTCATTGTTTCTTAATGTGACAGAATTTGTTTCACTCATGTAATACTTTTTTTTTATTTCAGTTGGGCTCACTTCTGAGTTCTGTCATGAATGGGAAATTTCAAAAAGAGTTAGAACAAGGGCAGCCTAATGGAGAAAATATTTCTAGATACAGGAGATTGTTTTACATATTGAAAAAGTTATCCCCATATTTTCATGCTAACTCAATAAAAGCATGCCTTTTGCAAACAGATCACATCAGATTCTAAACAGTACAGTTTCTGAAACTCTGACATGATCAAAGAGCAAGAAAAATCAAATCGTGATTTCATCATGTTATATTTTAACATCAAGACATTTTAACAGTACATCTTCCATGGATTATAAAAATTTGAAAAGTAAAAATATGAAGACTTTTCCCAGAACAGTTTTTCACAGATCTAAATCAAAAGTGATCCCTTTTTACATGTAATAAAATGAAATGCTTAACAGTTGCTTATTAAAATTTTTCTTATTCATTCTTAAAATAGTTTTAAAAATGAAATTTTGGGATAAATGTCACCTATTCCAGCAGTATACAGTCTGGAAGAGAAAACTTTTTTAACTTATGCTTCTAATTTTATGTAATTGTTAATGATAAATGCGTATTTTCTTTTTGAAATATACTACAAATTAAATATTAACTATTTAAATGTGAATTTGAAGTTAAACTTTTAATATTTTAGGAAATTTCTTTTGAATACATAAATTGATTGTAGGCAGTGAAATCAAGTGAATTCATAATTTATTATTTGTGAGAATGTAATCAAGTGGTTGCATTAGTATAAAAATATGTATCGAACATAATAACAATTGTATGTAAAAGTTATTTTTTGTATTTTAAATCAAAAGACTTTTTACTATCAGATTTATTCATAAATAAATACCTAAAATTGTAAATTATAAACATGTTAAAATATTAGTGGTTTATTTAGCTACTGATCAAATACTGGAACATTAATTTTTAAAGAATAAGATTTATTGTTAATTTTAGTTAAAATTTAATATATAATCAATTTTCCTACTTTCTGTGATAATGAAAAGGTGGCTTATATCACCAAAAAAGTTTATCCTATTTACAGTTCCTGCTTTAGAATTATTTTTTCTTTACTCCATTTGTAGTATTGTATATTTTAAATGAGTAGCTGGAAGTTTTTTCTTATGAAAATCCTCTTTTATTACTTTGAAATTAATTCTATTAACCATCTTATCTATTTAAACTCTGGCTACTTAATTTGAACATTGCATATTGTTATAGTTATGCGTGCTGTAACACCTGGAGTTTTCCAAGTGCAGTGTATACATTTACATATGTATATTAAATTTATAAATAATTCTAAGATACATTTGTTAATAAAATGTTAAAATTAATTTTTTGTTTGTTTGGGTTTATTACTAATTATTCACATAATATGGGAACAATTCATTATAATTCATCAGCAATTAAATTTTTTTAATGGTATTACATGTTTGAGATAAATTTTTCTCCTTATAAAAGTAAATTTAAATTCGAATTGTCATTAAAATCTAGCAAGTAAAATAATTTGCCTTAATTTATTTTTAATTCTTAAAAAAAGATTCATTCAAAAGTTTATTATGTATATATATATGTATATGTATTTTAAAATTTAATACCAAGAGACTTGTTTAAAAAAGTTGTATCTTTAATAAGATATATCTTAACACACTTTTTTATTTTGGATTACGTAGACATTTTGCATATGTATGTAATACATTTATTTATGAGACAATCCTTTCAAAAAATTTGCTTTACACATAAGAAAATCTCAACTAATATTCTATGTTAAGAACATAATTTATGTATATATTTTATTTAGTTTGGTTATTTTTATTCTGCAATAAGTTTTATTTTGTGTTTTGGGTTGCTTAAATAAGTAAATATTTTTGTATCAAAAAATTTCCTTTGGTCAGAAAATTTTTCTTATCTAAGAAAATTTTTTTTACTTGCTTAAAATCAAAAACCTTGTTCTCTATTTATTTAAGATAATCAAAAACATTTATCAAATTTAAATGCAAACCTCCACTTAAAACAACTTTAATTAAAACTTGGCATTTTATTGATTAATAATTATTTATATTTGGTAATTGTATGTACATAGATAAATATTTATTTTTACAAAAATTATAGCATTTAAACTCTGGCTCTTCAATATTTTTTAATAATATCCTTATAATGAGAAACCACAATGTAGATATTTAAATGTTCAAAAATCAGGTTGACAGAGTTCTTAGAATCCGACTTCAATTCTGCATAGATGGTCTTGCAAACAGTAATGTCCTATCAGATATCTAAATCGAGCCTTTTTTCCCCTGAAACCCTTTAGTCTTTTATCCATGGCATATTTAATGCATATTCTGTCTAAGAATATTCTTAAAGAGTTCAGTTGACAAATGTGAAAAGCTTTAAATTCCTCAAAATCCTTGAAGGATAATCAAGCGAATGAAAAATCTCAGCTAGTTTAATTATTTTTTTATTACACATATACTGACAAATATTTTCACTATTTTCTTCAATATTTTTTAGTTCTATGAAAATATATTAAGTGCATATTTAATTTCCAGAAACTTCTAGTCAAAGGAAAAGTATTTATCAGAACAAGAATATTTATTTCCTTGAAAATTTTTCATCAATGACTGCTGTTATTAAAGTTTTATTTTTATGATTACAAATTTTCCAAATATTGCTTTCCTTTCCTTCTGAAATACATTTTATTTCTTACTGCTGAATATTTACGTTGAAAAAAGTATAAATAGAAGAAAATGGAATATTTTAACTACCAAATGCTGTCCTTTTTCACACATTGATTGTATCCAAAGTTAATCACGTTGTTGGGAAAATAAGATTGTTTTTATTTTGTCTTTATTATTAGTGCTATTTAGATTGTATTTATTTGTTTTTATTGTCAAAATTTTTGTGTTGCTTCACCAAACGAAAGCGCTTCAAAATACCAAGCAATATGTTATCATCGATTTACTATTCCATTAGGATAAATCAATTATTATTAAAGTAATTTATGTGAACTATATAAAATTTCCTTAACGATCACAAATCGACCACAGCAATCAATAATTATTTGTTAAACCTTCATTATAAAATATTACTTTTGAATCGCAAATTATTAAAAATATGTATCATAATTTAGAGTCAATTATACAGATTTTAAATTCTCAAGAGAAAGCTCTAATAAATCGAATGAAATAATTTAAGAAACTATGTCGTATATTTCACACAAAATTCTCATAGAGAGGTAAAATATTGTGATGTAGTATATGGAATATATTGCCTCTTCCAGAGTAGACTAAGATCTTTATTTTATTTCTGGTAAATTGTAAGTCTCTCGAATTGTGTTGTCTGTGTGATATCTGCTGCAATCACACTGAACCTTTCCAAATCTGTATGTAATTATTTAAAGGAATCATTTAGAGCATTACTAAAGCAATTTATTTGGTATAGCTAACTTTAAAAAATGTGGCAAAATAACTTATATCCAGCATTAAAAATATATTTCTTTTATCGATAAGAGAACAAACAACCTATTTATAGTCATGTCTGGGTTACAAATTACATGGACCGTGGTAGCTTAGTGGTTAGGGTATCAGTCTTCCATCCGGAAGGGCGGGGTTCGATTCCCAATCCCGCCAAAGAACCACCGAGTACATGCGATATACGTGGTTGTTAAAACTGTTGAATTGAAAGTCCTGTGGTTGGTCATTGAGCAGTAATCATGGGTGTAATGGTCTGGAGAAAAAAAAACCTCCCCCTTCAGATCAATGTCAATAATGAAAGAGTGGATACTCTGGTGGTGCCATCTATCAGATGCTTTAAAAAAGAGCAAAAACGTGCTTTCACACCTTTTTGGTGCTCTTCTTAAAAAACGAAAGACACTACTTATTGAATTAAATTCGCATTGCCAAGGAATAGCGAGTTGGTTTGTAAAAGTGTCTTAAGTAACAACAACACAAATTACCTGAAAATAATTCAATGGGAGTTGCTATCTACTGTTTATAATCTTAACCGTATTTGAATTATATATGGCTTCATTTTAACAATTTGTTTATTATTCAATATATTTTCCTTCTGTTTGCAATGATTTTTGTTATATATGGTTTTACGAATATATTTTTTGTACTCTAGATTAAAGTATATTGGATTTTATTTGCATGGACATTATTCTCGAAATAAAAAAAATTAATATCGAATGTCAATAGTTATTATAGTCTCTTCTGGAATTTCTCTTATTTTTATATATATTTTTTCAGATATATTTAACTATCAGTTAACGTTGGCTTAAAAATTAATTAGCTATCTATTTTCGATATAAACATTTATTTCGAACTATTTTCGATGTATACTTTTATGTCATATAGCAACGATTAATATTATTATTAGAGTTTATAATTAAATGAGACAAATCAATGATGAATATTGCTGTCATTTTTGAAACTAATTAATATGGAGTGGTATAATGTTAATAATAATTGTCAATAATTACTGTATTCTAGAATTTCTTCAATTTTTCATACATGTAAATATTTTGTTGAGATATAATTTTTAACCAGCTAATAAGTTAATGCTGATTTAAAAATTAGTTAACTTCCTATCTTTGGTTTTAATTTACATGTATGTCCAGAGTCGTAGGAGCATAATTGGCTCCCGGGTACGATATCTTTTGTGGCGCCCCCTGGAAAAAAATACTAGTACAATATAAATATGAGAATAAAATGTATTAAGTAATAAAAGTATACTATAAGTATATAATACATTATAATAAATTGAGTATACTTTTAATGAGAATACAATACAAATAATAACAGAATGTTATACCTATTATAAAATATAATCGAAAATACATTAATTAAAAGCCTAAGCTTTAAATTTGAAACAAAATTCAATTCTAGTTAGAAAGAAAAAAAAACTTATATTGGATTCGAAAAAGTGTAGAAGGAATAATCGGACATACGTGATTTAGAATTAATTAAAAAGATTTTTATGTTTGCAATTATATTAAAAAACATTGTTTTCAACATGAAATAATTCAATATTTATTATTGATATAAGTAGAAGTAATTTACAATCATAATATAATACACTAGATACATTTTTCTAACCTTTGCTGAAGAGAAATAATTAATTACTTCATCATAGTTGATTATTTCAATTTTTTTCTATAGTTAAAAATGTTAACACTTAGACGGTTTTGATTCAGGGTAAATCGTAAATGCGTCAAAATTAATTTTAATTTGCTGAATGAAAGTTCACAGCTTGCAATTGATATAGGAATAGTTAAGAGTATTTGAATGGGGTGATTCTCACATCTTCTTCTTAGAGTTGGGTTTGTATATCATCGGGCACATCTGTTTTTATCAGCATTTTGTACTGTTAACTCCAAACCCAATGTTTCCTAGTTCCAGTTGCTCGGGTCACCCACTTTATTAATAAAGTCCAATAACCTTTAATGGAGTCTAGGTGCAACTCTCTAGTATGGATGATGCCTAAAGAAGTTAATCTAGGGAGGGGGCAAGGGCCTCGCATTCGTAAATGATATGCTTGGCCGTTTCCTCTTGCATGACATTTCCTGCAGATAGGGTCTTGCTGAAACAGTCCCATTTTATGGAGGTGTTTTCTGAAATAATAGTGCCCAGTTATGAAGCCTACGATTAAATGTATCTTCTGCTTAGAGCATCTTAGAATTTCAGAGGCAATCCTCGCTGATGATCCACAGATGGTTCTGGTTAGAGAGTCAGTCATGCTAGCGATAGCTTCCTGACTTTCACCAGAAGAATATGGTTTGGAGGTCACTTCTACCTCCTGTGCTGCCCCTTCACTAGATTGCCTCTGAGTTCCCTTGTCTTTTTCAGCAAGGTCTACTTCAGAAGCTTCACCTGCAAATGCAGAAAGGTTTGTTATTTCTTGTGTCTTTTCAGCCACAAGATAACAATTAATAAGCTCAGGTTATATAACAGTCCACCCAGCATTCCCTGAGTTACTGGGCAAGGCAAAAAAGCTCTAGAAGTTCGCCAGGCAACTAGAGGCTCCGTTAAGACACCATTACCGCGGTGCCAAATAGCCCTAGGCACGGGTCACATCACACCAGGGTTTACGGGAGCTGGTTCGCGGCCTCTGATTCTATATTCAAGGCTATCCTGTCATTCCTACAGGACGTTCGGCGATCCACCACCTGCCGACGCGCCTGGTAGCTGCTCAGGCCCCAGGTGTAGAAGGAATAATCGGACGTTCGTGATTTAGAATATATTAAAAAGATTTTTATGTATGCAATTATATTAAGAAACATTTTTTTCAACATGAAATAATTCAATATAGTAGATATAAGTAGAAGTAATTTACAATCATAATATAATACAATAGATACATTTTTCTACCCTTTGCTGAAGCGAAATAATTAATTATTTCATGAAAGTTGATCAGTTCAATTTTTTTTCTATAGTTAAAAATGTTAACACTTTTGACTCAGGTAAATCGTAAATACGTCAAAATTAATTTTAATTTGCTGAATGAAAGTTCACAGCTTGCCATTGATATAGAAGTAGTTAAGAGTATTTGAATGGGGCGATTCTCACATACTTGGGAAAACAAAATATATCATTAAAAGAAAACTCAAGTTTATCTATTACTCTTAAACAAACTAAAGATCCTTTTGAAAATTTATGAATTTCCATGAAATAAATTTCTATTTTACCGGTATGAAAGATTCATCAATAGAACAACATTATCACTTATTTATATTTATATAGTTTTTCAGTTATAGTTTTAGAAGTCTTAACTTTTATATTAATGCTTATATTTTTGAAAAAATAACCTTTAAATTTAATCAAATTAATTAGTTTTGATACATAATTTAATTAAATTATGTATAAAAGCTTTCTCAGAAGCTTTGTAAAAAAATCGACGTAATCTCTTTCGACTAATGCTTGAAAAAATATAAGTAACGTGCATCATAAAAAATAAATTTTAATGTATGAATAATGTATCTTTATTTCGATGAAAATGTCTTAGGATTAGAATTATTATCCACATTTTTCAGTCATTAAAATTGAAATCACATTCATGGAGAAAATTTAAAAAAAAATTCGAATAAGATGATTACAGAGATGCATACCTTTTGTAACCTGTAATTTTTGGCAAAAATATTTATATTCCACATAATTGATTTCAATTTTTGTGAAAAAAATGCTAAACTAAATTACATCATTGAAAAATGACGGGTCTATTTAAATGCTTATATTGATCATAATTAAGATATAATTTGTACATCAATTTTATAAATTATATTTCTGGCTGAATAAATAAATTTATATTTTCAAAAAATGATTTCCAGCTCCCCATTTTTATGCCTTGTTGTATTTAAAGGGACCATTTTATGAAATTATTATCTGAACTTATTACAAATTTTTTAAACCTTCAATGTACGTTCGAATTAGTAATGTTTAATGGTATTTTCCATTTGTCATGAAACATTCCTTTTTCTTTGGTCAGGTTTAAAATGTTATCAAAATAATGATATTGAAAGGCTATGAGTCAGGAATTAGTGGTTAGTTAATGGCTATTAATGATTATATGAGATTGGGTCTCATAAATTTATGCATGTCAGAAGCAATCCAAAGATTTAATTAACAGTTTAACAATAGAAGTTTTTAAAAAGGCTAATTATCAGAATAGATTCAAGTCCAAATGTGGATTAGCCACGAGAAATCCAGCAGCTATAGACTCTAATCAATAAATGTCAAGTCATACAAAAGGAACTTGAAAAAGATAGCTGCTTCAAAAGATAACTTCAGGGTCTCAAACAGTATAGCCAATTGACCACGTTTCAATTTATTCTTCTCAGTTTTCAAAGAAGTAGCCAGAGAATTCTAAAATGGATGATGAGTACGGTCACAGAAGTCAAAGAAGACGTGTAGCCATTCATGGTAAACTATTGTTGGTTTCACGCCTTCTAACCATAAACAATGGTGATATGCCTGAGACGACTAAAATACTTTTCTCAAAAACGAATATTCTAGACGAGTCTAGATATGCTTATTCCTTGTCAAAGGCAGCCAGTCATAAGACGTTTATCGCTCATGTTGGCGAAATTCTTAAATATACAAACTATTTCGATAACAAATTTATGTAATTTTAAAATATGATTATTATACTATTGTTTCGTAAATTAATTGAGTTGGAAATTACCAAATTCAGATTTCTTTTTAAATTTTTTGAGTGTGTTGGAAACACTGTTATTTATTTGACATTTTAATATCATAAATTTTTAATGTGAGTTAAAATTCTGTACCAGAGATTTTGATATTGGACATTGCTTTCAGAATCGCATTTTCTCATAATACTAATAATTATAACATTACTTACATTTAAAATTTTCTTTTATTCTAGTAAAAAAGCATCAAGAGAATAATCTTTTATCTCATTTCTATAAGTTTATACTATTTCATAAGAATTGATGAAATAAATTTATGCCGTTTTACCAATAATTGTCCCAAATTTAAATCATTCATATTATATCATTAACTAAATGAGTATTCTTTTCAATTTTAAAAAATGTTTCATTACATATACTTTACATTTATACACTTTAGTTAACTCTCAGTTTAAAGATAGTCACCATACCCACAGTGTTATTGAAATCGCTTATATAAATTTTTTGACTTGCGAGTATAAATAAACTAAATTTGTAACCAGTAGCATTAATGAAAATTTCTCTTTAAAAAGTAACTCTGATATCAAATTTCTTCTGATATATCAAAATATTAAGATTAATATTATGCTGTCAATATAGATCAAACAATAATTTTTAAAAATTCTTTGTACTTTCAAAAATTGCAAAATCTATAAAGGATGTCTATTAATCATTAACATATATTTCCTGTTTTTTTATTCTTTTAAAGAAACAAGATGTATATTTAAAAATTTCTTTCTTTTAGTAGAATATTTCTGGAACCCTGACAATTGATCGATAACAGTCGCTTCTTTTGTTCGAATTTCTAGTGGCCAGACAATATCCCATTTCAAACTCAAAGACATTTCTTTAAGAATAAGACCGCGTTTGGGACATCTAATTATCCCTTAAGAATATTCTGTTCGCTATTGATTGATAGTGTAGCTTTCTTTTTCCCAAAGCCTTTTCTTTTGCATTTAGACACACGCAGTAAAGTTCTCTGTGTCCATGTATCATTTTGACTTGCATTTGTAGCATCTTCTTATCTGGTGAAAACCCATTCACTATCATGTCTTTAGAATTGGCATGGGAAAAACTATTTCTTCTGTTTGCTGTTCTTACACTTTAAGGTTTCCCAAGAGTTTTTGTTAGACTGATACCCTGAATGCCACGCCTGCCTTTGCCACACCTGAATGATTTCCAAGACTTTTTCTGAAAACGATGATGGTCAAAAACATCTGTTTCAAATTGAGGCGTGTTAAATTTGGAAGTAAATAGTTTTCGATCCCTATTATTTCGTTTCAAAGAAGACCTAAGGCTCCTGAAAAGGGGAGCTGACGCATAGACATCCCGATCTGTTACAAACACTATGGTTGCCATAAGACTTCGTATGACGGAACATTCTTCCATACATTAGTTTACATCTGAAAAACTTGTTTTCTTTGTTTGATACGTTTCTAAAGTAATATTTCCATCCGTAATAAGTTTTAAAAAGGATTGTAATGTGCAAAAACTATTCTTAATAATTTTTTAAGAATTTAATTAAATTGTGTTTTACTAATGAAAAAAACAATATCAGAAATTTAAAAAAAAAACTTTTTTGTACATGGTAAGCAATTTATTATAGTAGGTATATTAGTATATTACTGACAAGCATTAATACATACTTACAATATGTAAACCTATGTCATAACTTACATAAATAATATATACCTTCATATATTATAAAAAAAGGACAGTAGAGAGATACTATTTTTAATTAAATTTTATTATACTGTAAATATTATATAACAATAATTTTCACATACATAATAACAATCAAAAACAAAAAAATAACATTTCCTTACATATTGTAAGTATATATTATTACTAGCTAGTAAGTAATATGTACTTCCAACATATAATTTGAGAGTAATATATACTTAACACAAATAATATAATCTAAAATAAATTTTAAAGTTCTGCATTTTCGTAAGCCATTTATTTCATTTTATTTTTATTAAATTTGTTAAATTTATGGTGGTGGAAAAGTACAAAATTTAAAAACATAACAAAATTAGTGTACAAACTCTGTAATTCAGATATAAATAAATTTATACTTCGAACAAGTATACTTCGAATATACTTCGAACAAGATACTATGTAATAAGATGTTATAATTTTAAACTTAATTACATTTTAAATAAGCTTTACCAGTAAAAATATGATTTATCTTAAGAATAGTGATATTACTTTTTAACACGTAAGTTTCTTAATCAAAATAAGCAAACCCAGACTGTGCCAAAAGGGCGATTTTAAAGAAAAAGTAGCAAGCTGTAAGCATCATAAAATAGTTTCGACTATAAATGGTTTAAACATTGCCGTTTTCATTATTTAATGACTCACACAAAACAATCTTATGGCCTTTGTCAGACGTTTGTTAGTAAAAAATTCTGAAAAATTTACTTTAAATTCCTTTATTTCTCAAGGCAATTAGCAAAAAACTCCATAGAGATACATTATGGTCACCGAGATTTGGACAGCGGAAATCTCATGGGGCTCTAGGAAGACCCTTCGCGTCATACTGCAATGCTATTTTGAGAAAAATTTCCCCTTTTTCGTTGAAAGTCAGTCTGGTGTCGGACACAACGTTTTGGATAAAGGAAACCTCTAATAGGAAAGCACGTTACAGCAGAAATTGTCTCACAAGTATAATGCGATTCTTTACTAAAAGGTTACAATAAATCCTAAGATAAAAAAAATATATAAAAAAAATACACACACAAGGCGTTTTTGATTTTTATTTTGGGATGATAGCCAATAATTTCACAAAGTCTCAATAACAAGCGAAATTGATCTTTCTATATCGCTTTATGATAAATTTAATAAAATCTGATTTTTCGGATGCTATTAGCACATTTAAATTCGTATAAGTTTTCGTTAAAATTTCAGTTTTAGGAAATTTTCTTTTTTGCGAGTAATTTTTTTATAATGTTATTTTAATCAAAATAAGATTAAATTTTCACATTTTTTATTATAAAAGAAAAATAAACATTTTAACGAAATATTGCTTGTTAAATAAAATTATTTAATCTCTAATGAGAAATTAAATAGTACTTCGAATAATATTTCAAAACACTAAAATTTCAACAAATTTTTTAAAATTAATTTAAATTTGTTAAAAAAAATTGTTTTAAATTTTTAAATAATTATCAAATTTGTAGGAGTCCAGTAGAAATAATATTCATTGGACGTTTTTTATTTTGAATTAAAAAAAAACTTAGCTCTTTTGTTAATATTATTGTTACCACTTTCATTAGCATGCGACTTGAATTAGACAACCTCTGTATAACAATTAAGACTCATAAAAGGCATTGTGAATCTTGGTGTATTCACAAAATTAATTAAGTTTATTTCACGAGTTTACTCTTTTGTAATCTACCCGAATTAATGGATTCAAAAATTACCATATAACCTTAAGATAAATAATTTAGTAAATAATTTTATACTAAAACAAGCTGACCCAGCCACGCGTTGCATTGGCTGAGTTTTTAAAATACATTGAATCAATTTTTTACTAATTCTTGGGTTCAATCAAATTAATATTTTCTAAAAAAATTTAGAATAGGTTCATTCATAGGAGATTAAAAATAAAACGTTTCCCAAAATTTAATAGTAATAGGTAAAGTATCGAAATTTTGAAATTAAGCACAAATCAACATATACTTTCTGAATTTACATTTTATTCATCTTATATTAAATTATAGTTTGTAATCAGTGACTTACTTATAAAATATACTATATAAATTAAAGACATCTAAAAATAAATTGTTATAAATGAGGTAGATAACATTGACATCGAACTATTATTATTTTAATTTTAAATTATATTAAAACTAAAAATTTTTTCCGCGGCATTATACTGAAATAAAAAAATTAAAAGAATTTATCATTTGAATAAATAAATTAGATCAAAATGTTCTACTGAATAAATTAATAATTATCAAATTATAAAATAAAAATAAAAAATAATAAAAGGCTATCAAGAAATACTTACATATTTTCAAGGTGGTATGAAAATTAGTAGAGAAAAACAGTAATAAATAAAATTTTATTTTACTATTTATAATATTAAAAATATTCAAACTGAATACTGCACAATAATAACACAATACAAAGTATAATTATGAAAATGATTCACGAAAAATTGTTATAGTATCATTATACATCATGAAAACATATGTAAATTCTATATTTAACCACGCGCTTGCCCGCGCACGTTAATTTTCTCGAAGATGGTATAATCTAGAAAAATAAGCACGTCGCCATCTGCCGAATACCTGTGCAACTTAGATGCTAAACCGCCATCTATTAGGAACTTACAGAACTAACCAAAAAATAAAAAAAATTTAGGGTTGTACTACCCCTAACATTTAGGGGGATGAAAAATAGATGTTGACCGATTCTCATAGATACCGGATAAGCACAAAAATTTCATCAAAATCGGTCAAGCCGTTTCGGAGGAGTATGGCAACGAAAACTGTGACACGAGAATTTTATATATTAGATGAAAACCTCTCATATGAAAAAACTGGAACTGATTCTTAACTGGAATTTTTTTCTTGACATGACACAATAATTATAAAATGATTTATATTTGCTAGGGTGATTGTTAAGATATTTCAAGATTAAGGACTAATAAACCAAAAATTAAACTTGTGGAGAATTCTTTGCATTCCATTACATTTACTTGCATCATAAGCTTGCAAGCATACTTTTTCCAAGCATGATAAAATTGTACAGTATATCAAATCATGACTATGTTCTTCCGGCTGGAAGTTTGCGAGTATAATCCCAGTCCTTAATGAAATTTTCGAGGTAAACGTTTTGTTTTTGTCTTAATTAGAGCAACATTTATCTCCAAATCTTTTTCATGCACTTGTGTCCAGGAATGTTCCACATACATATGGCCCACATTATATAAAAGTCATCCCTGAAGACGAAACCTCTTCAATTTTAAAAGATTTTGCGTTATGTTATATTAAATAAATAACAAAATAGAAGTAATACCACAGTTTTTTTCATTAATATAAAAGTATGCACTTTGATTAAAACAATGATGGAGGTTTAATTTTTATCTATACACTTTTATCAAAAGACGTCTAGTGGTAAAGTGAAATTGGATAATTCCGTCTACCACAGGAAATGTATTTGTTAATCTGTAATGGAATTGTAATAGACACCTAAAATTCATTTATGATGTTTAATGGAATTAATGATTTTTTAATAGATGTTTAATGGATATTTCCTTCCAAAACCCTTTATGAAAATATGTATTTTAAATTACCATTTCATGGCTAAATTCAGAAACATTTTGATAGCAGAAATTACGTAAGTTTAAACTGTTACATACTTATCCCAATCTCTGATTCTCAAATGATTTTCTAGAATGGTCTATTTAAGAGAATTTAAAAATATTTCATTTATTTATTTCCAATTAAGCATATTCCGAAAAGCTTATTATCTCGTTAAAGAATTGATTTAAAATAAATTATAAATTTCGAATAAATATATTTCTACCTAAGACTTATATGCGTTTTATTGATCTCATTTAATATAAGAAAAAATATAAAAATGTAGGCTAATGTTTATTTGTTCCAAAATTTTGATATATTTAATTTAATACTATGATATTATTTTCTGCATTCATAATATTTGTATTTACTTTTTATTTTTGTATTATAATGTTCGTTTTCGTATAAAAAATAACAGTTTTAATTATTATTGCTTAGAGGAGGTTGAATACAATTTTATTATTTAATTCATAATGACTAGTATTTTATTTTCTTGAATGGCCCTTGATATAAAAACGTGATCGTAGAAAGATAAACACAATAATAGATTCGACGACAGAAGAAAAAGAAATTGTAAATAACAAATTTAAGTGAATTGTGGAAACAAAACAGAATTAAAAACATGTTGGCTGCTCCAAAAGCGCCAACACAAATCAGTTACCGCATTACATTAGAAATTTGGTGAAATTCTGATGCATGCCCGGCAGGTCTAGGGAAAGAGATTATTTTATTAACTTTGCTTTGTGTGATGGAAATATTTCTCTCTCTCTAACTCTTTTCCCTAGCCCTGATTATCTATGCTAGCCTGTGTTTGATTGGTACTTTCTCATTCATTTTGCCTTTTTCTATGTAAATATTTTAATTTTAAAAAAGAGTTATTTAAAAAAGGAAAACGTTACATCATGTTCTGTTCCTACATGTTCAAATAGATATTAAAATATTAAAGAAAGCACATAATATTTAAACGATTTCCACAAGAAAATCAAATACTTTCGAAGGAATGGGTGCAAATATGTCATAATAAATTCTGGAATCTTATATAAGGTATTAAATAAAGATATCGGTGAAATAAAAATTTTTCATAAACTGAAGCAGCAACTTTTAACTATTAAAGGAAACTAAAGACAAAAGATTGCACCTGAAAAGACTATTTTCAAAAACTACTACAAACGCAATAATGCATTTCACTAGCAGCACTAAAGCAGATAATATTTATTATTTGATTTATTTTAATATTATGAACAATTCCGTACCAATATTCCTCCCAGTAACAAGCCTTTAAAAGGTGCTTTTGGAGTGTAACAATACTTTAATGCTAAAAAAAAAAAAAAAAAAAAAAAAAAAAAAAAACTCATAACCCTTTGATGGTTATGAACGAACTGAGCTCGCAATCGAATCGTGCTTCATAATGCGCGCAAACGAGTTCCGCTCGTCAGCGTGTTTTCGGCCGAAAGGTTAGAAACGGTTCGCTAGTTAAATTTTCCCCCAATGCGCGCTGACGAGCTGAGCTCGTTCGCCAATATTATTTTGCATTGATAATGTTACAAACGAATCCTACTCGCAAATTTAGTTAGTTTTACTGTCTACAAATAACGGATTCCATGAATTTCTTTTCATAATGATTGAAGTTGTTTATATTTTTACATTGTTGTTTGTATAGCCATTTTGGCGTGGTATTTTGAGTGTTTGTAAAGAAAAATGGCTCAAAAGCGAAAGTTAAATGATATTGATTATGACGATGATTATGATTGTGATACAGAAAGTTTATCTAGTTTTGAATCTGACGACGACTTTGTTCATAATATATCAACATTAGTGTTTTACATTAGTTGTATTTATTTAGACTTTTCAATTTAATATTTGTATAAACTTGTATTTATATTTAACGATTATTATTTATAAAATTGGTTATTATCATTTATAATTTACTATTTACAAATTATCATTTATTAATTATTTTAAAGTACTTAAAAACTGGTATTTATGTATTAAAAGTACTTTAAGAATTTTATAAAACGCGCGAGGTGAGCTATCCACCCCATCGCCACAAAAGGGTGACATTTTCGGAAGAACGGCGGAGGAAAACAGCTGCGAATTTCGACTGCTGTTAAGTCGCAGAACAGCGCGAATTAAGTAAGCGAAAACTGCTACTTTCCCTAACCGCTAAAGGGATAATCAAGGAGGACATTTTTAATTTACGTGTATTTGAAGAAAAAATCGGTTTTACGTTTTTCCCAATTTAACAATATTGCCTTTCTGAAGAAAGGCATTATTGTTTCAATTCATTCTCGTTATGGATTATATGAAGACTTGAAATCTATATATAAATATGTAACTTATATTTTAAGAAATAGATTTAACTCAAGATGCGAGATTCATTTTTTCTCTTCTGAAGTAATTATTTGTTTAAAAAACACATTGCTCTCAAATAAATTACTTAATTTGTCAATGAAAGTAAACTCTTAAAGAAGTGGACAAGAAGTTTATTTAACGAATGAAATGTTAGAATGTGCTTTAATGTAAAAAACGTCAAGAAATTATAAATTTTTTTTTATTTTCAAAATGATGAATTAAATCTTGAACTCGTAATTAATCTTTTACCATTATCTTGGAAAAATGAATTTGACTCTTCCAATCCAAATTGTGATAATACTCCGTTTGAAGAAACTACGGTTTCTGTGCCTATGAAATTAAGCATAATTTATTTGGAAATATATCAAAAATGCGGTCGAGATGCCTGATTATTCCAAGTGGATTATTTTAGTTTCTGCTGAAGGACTTACTATTTCAACAAAACTATGGATGGAAAAAAAAAAGAGACAAATGGACATTATTTTTCGCAAATTTTATGGGGACATATTTTTTAAAAGGGAAAATGTCAAGCTGAACAAAAAGAAAAATGGTTAATAGTTAAAAAATTATGACAAATTGAAGCTAATAGGTAAATATGTTTTCATATTGATTACATAATTCAAATTTAAACATTTATAATAATTTTTTTGAGGATTTATTAAATAATAATTGTAAATTTGCTCAATATTTTAGAGACATTTGTATTTTTTTCACTCTGGTTTAAAAAAATTTAACTTAAAAGTAACAAATAAATATTTTGGTTAGAAACACCTGGGAGCCAATTCCTCTTCGATGCATGAGTAAGTCATCAATGGTTATTTCAGATGTCAATTTCAGGGATCAATTTAGCCAGCCCTTCTCTTTCTCTAGCTCTGGACAAAGGTAAATTCGTTGGAATGATGGATGATGGCAGTCAGTCGAAATCAAGGGAGGTGACGCCCTTCTCCTCAGGGGTCAAGGCAGCCAGCCCTGCAAGGCAGCATTCGACCCCTCAAAACGATGTGAGTCAGCTCTTCTCTTAGAACAAGCCCTTTAGAACAGTGTTTCTCAACCGCCGGTCCGCAAGAAATATTTACCGGTCCGCGAAATATCCAGCTTTTATAGGCCGACCACCGATACAGTACCTACATTACAATAATAATAGTTTACTAGTTTAAAAACTAATGTAATCTTTGGTGAAAAATACAACAAACTGGCAACTATGTACCTAAACGCGTTTCATAAATTGCCGTACCACCAGCGTTGCTAGTCTATTATAATTATAATACCTCTATTATTATTCAGCAGTCCTTTTACGTTGTTACGTTACTCACCAAATCTGTTACTATTTTGAGTTTTTATGAAATTTACAAAATTACCCTTTACATAAATTTAAAAAAAAACAAACTGCCGGTACCTCGGGACTCTTTTTTACTTTTCTATGAAATCTATTACATTTTGAGCTGTCAACTTATTCCTTTTAATCAAATTTTTCTGGCAACACTGCTTAGAACTCCAGTTAGGGTGCGCCTGTCTGCCTTGGTGCCTTGCGTATCCCTGATTAATTGAACGCTGAGTATCGCAGTGTTCAAGGCGTCTGCAATATTATATAAGTAAGTTGAATATACAAATGTAAATTATAACAAACAAAATGCTTTAAAAATTATGTATATCTTCATGATTTATCTTTGTGAAAAATTGTACATTGGGTCCATGAGCCTCAATTTGCGCCTTTTTAAGTGGGAATAAATTGAATAAATTAAAAAGTTGTTGAAATCAAGAGTTTGTATAAGATTTATATAGCAAAAAGAAAAATCACAGAAAAGAATCTGAAATGCTTTAATTTTATATACACATAATTAAAGCGCTTTTCTGATAAGTTAAAAGTTGTTGATACGGTGCACCACTTATTTAAAAAAAGGTCTGTATTCAGAATAAGTATTTACACACTAGATGGGAGTTTAGACCCTGAACTGAATATCACTCAATATTAATTTTTTTCTATTTACTGGAAGTTTTTGGAAAACATAAGTGAAAATTAATTATAGAGTTATATCATAAGAACTTCATGTGAATTATTTTTTTATGGTTTTTAAACAAGATTTAATGTGAACAGTGTAGCCACACATTAAATAAAATTGATGTTTTGAAAATTATAAATGGAAGCAATTTATATCTGGCTTAAAGAATTTTCCCAATCATAAGAATTTCTGTGAAAATGTTCGGGAGGGTCAACCAAGAAGTGTCGTGAAAGGAATACATTGATGCTGTGAAAAATCACTCCATCTTGATTATCATTTGGCATATTATGAAATAGAAACATGCTTTGAAAGATTCGTGTATATTTAATTTCACATGAATATTTATATTACATTAATTCATTTTTAATTTTACATGTGCATTACCAATGGGTCATTTACAATTTATATGAAGTTGAGAACACTTGCATGAGATGGTAACAAAAAATTTAAAAGTTCAACTCCTGTGCTAAAATAAATATTGCAACGTTGCAATATTTAATGAAACCTAGGTTTATAACTTGAGTACAAAACAATCATTTGGATGTATCTAAATAGTAATCTAGAAAAAAACGTTAATTGTACAAGGAATGATACTCATTTCAGTACTTGATACTTGGTTTTATCAACCCACCGAAGAAATGAAAGGCAGAGTTAATCTTGCTTAGCCCAAAAATTAAACCTTGGGTAAGTGCCTTGGGAGTGCAAAGAGCAACCACTACACCTCAAGCTTACGATTCAATCATAGTATATGAAATACAGTAGACCTGGTGACATTTTGGAGGGATTTTCATTCTTTTCTTATGATATATTTTTGTATTTGATGTTTCGAGAGATTAAATATTTTTTGCTCATGCCAAATCTTGAGAACTATCACAAAAATGTCAATTAATTATTTTTAATTTTATTGCCAGTATTTTTGAAAATAAAGTCAAAAATGTTATATACAATAAGATTTTACTATTGTCACCAACTTATATAATATTTATATAAATTTTATTTTTCATGATTTCATGTAATTTATAAAATAGAACTGAAAGGTCTCATATTTGTGATTGTCCTTCTTTTGGTTGTCTATTACAGGAAAAATGAAAATCAGGAGTACCCATGTTTGTTCAAATAGAATAAAATATATAGCCAATATCTAAACAATTTTAAATTTTAAAGCTTACAAATGGCATATTTATGTTATGTTATTTTCAGAATGAATTAAATGTTTTATTGTGAATGCAAAAATGTAGTGTGGTTACAAAAGAGTATAGGAACCAGTGAAAGAACCAAAGATTATAGGAATCTTGAATTACTTCCACAAAAACTAAGCACTATTCCTCATATATTAAAATCTCATTTTAGCCCACCATTTAGACAGCATAAATAAAAGGCATCAAAACACTTTCTTAGTACTGAAATTACATAATTTACATAATTTTTAATTCTGAATATTTTTTATTTACTTATCACTTCTTGACAAAATGATAGAAAGTTATTTAACACAATTTATAGCAATATATATTGGAAAATGTTATAAAACTTAAAAATCAATAACTCTTATATGTGCTTAATCAACATCATATATTCAATCATTTTTTACTATATTTCTTTGTAATTACTTGAGTGCTAAGCAAATGATGAATAACATTAGTTTTTATGATAACTTGATTTTTAATAAAAAAGGACAGTGACACAAATCTTAGAAACCCACCTCACTCCACTTCAAAAGTAAGTTACATTAATTCATCCAAATATTTCTTACAAATAAAGCAGTAGACTTTTGCAGTTACCTTTTTGATAGTGATACCTTGATCATTTTATTAACCCTTTAACAGGCTATCCCGAGTACACTCGGGCAAAAATTTCTGTGCGTTTTCCGGCTATCCCGAGCCCCTTGGTAGGGGCAACTGGCTTCACTGCAGTGCTTTAAATTCAACCCCCGAATTGATGGATTGCCGTGAAATCGTGGCTAGGGAGCTTACTCACTGAACGGTCATGGTTGATTTAACTAATGTGAGCCAAAATCGAAAGTATTTCAAGAAAGCAACAGTTTTACTTTTCTATATTTATTCCCATTTTAGATTTTCATTGTTGAAGACTCTCTAATTATTACGATTTATAAAAAATATATATAATACTAATTTTCATTACATTTTTAATCAAGTTTTTAAATAAATAACATTATTTAGTTTCTTTATATAATACATATATTATATATATATATATATATATATATATATATATATATATATATATATATATATATATATATATATATATATATATATATATTGTTTATAATTTAATTGGAATGGTGTATCAACCAAGGTATTTTTTGACCAGTACATTTCTTCTTTGGGTTTTTGAACGATACCCATGTTAATGATTAACGCACACAAGAAAAACCAGCAATTCTTCTTTATTTATATTTTCCCACTGAGCTGGACGAGAACTTGGGCTTAATTCATTACTTTCAATATATAACTTAGCGTATTCATTAGTATTTAAAATTATGAATTCTAAAATTTCGTTATTAAAAAATAGCGAAAATACTCCAGTGGATTCTGAAGAATCCACTGGAGTATATGTTGATTTCTGATTTATTTGTAAATGAAAATGCTGGTGGAGCTATCGCAGCTGAACTGTCAACTGGGTACCAATTACGAGCCCCAGAAAGATCATCAAATTCACTATCCGTGTCCGAAGAATAATCTTCTTCATAAAAATAAAATTCTTCACTGCTTGAATCAGACATAATGTTTGTAAAACGGTAATATATATTTTCACAGATGCAACTAACTACTAGAATTTAGCTTCTGAGAGTGAAGGTATAAATTAAACCGCACTCCTATATATATGTAGATTGATTCGCAAACAAGAATGGCAAGGTGAAAGTATGACATTTCAATAATTTGTTCTGGCCATCTGAAGGCGATTTATTGACACGCTCACATGGAATACATCATTAGACTGATGTTTTTAAAATAAATTGATTGGAAATGTGCATCTACTATACCAATATTACATTTGTTTTCAATTTAAATTTATCGGTTTCCCACGGAATTTGAAAATTCCCATGTTCCTCAATTTTGTCAATACCATCAATCCTGATAATGTTGATAGCTTCACACCACTCAAAATTTCAGTACACATGTTTCAACCATTGTTTAAAATATTAAGATCACAAAGTTATTACAAAAATTGGAGGAATAAATTCTACTATTTAAATATTTTGGAATTTTAGAATGGAAATAGTGTTACTCTTCATTCCACATAAAAATATATTATTTTGTTACGATTAAGGCCTATAACTTTACAAAGAAGCTATTATTTTTAGCAAGAAAACTTTAATTTTGATTCAAACTTTCACTAAATTTACATTTTGGTGTAGGACCGGCAAATGATATCAAAATACATCAAGAATTCCATGTTTTGGAAAAATTACGAGAAATATTCCCTTAAATATTTGTTTATGAAATGCATATCTATTTCAGAGACATTATAATATGATTTCACCATAAACTCTAATGATCAATTTAATTATTTAAAAAAATGTTTGAATTCTGTAATCACAAACATTATTCCGTATAGGGAAACAGCAGATAATATGTTAAACTGTTTAATTCTTTAATTATGTGGTTCAAAATTATTTTAGTAATTTTTTTTATAAAATTAAGGATATGTTATACTAATATTTCGTAAATATAGTTTAAAATCATTGAATAGAAGTTTATGTTTTTTACAAACTCCGGAAAATAGGAAATTTCCTTTAGAATGTAAAAGAAATATTTTGATTTACTAATTTAATGAATATATTTTAAATGTTATGCTTTGTTTTTTATGTACTTCAATATCTAACAGAATTGCCCTAAAGATTATACGTTTATATTCTTGAAACAGATTATTTCAAATAAGTACTATAAGTTATGACTTTTTTTTATTCCTTTCACGTAAACACACGAAAACAAACTTCAGTGTGACTTAATTTTAATATAAAGCTAAATAATTCAACCTTCAATAAGATGTTTTTAACATAAGAAATACATTTTATCTTTGTGGTAAAATAATAAGGATTTCTAATGGGTTAACTTTAATGCAAAATTAATGCTGTCGAAATTAGATAAAGTATTCATTTCTGGTTAATGAATTTACTTTTAAAAATAAATTTTGTGAATATTTACTTCTTTAATAAAAACTATTTACAAAAATTTCAACTGAAATGAATAGTTTACAATTTACTCTGAAGTCTATTGTTAAGCAATTAAGTTAGCTTTTTTATTTTTTAAGCTATTAAAATTTTGTCGAATTTCTTCAATTTGTGTATAAAGCAACAGAGCTGTTTCTTTCAATAATTTTGAAAATTATTTGATTTTAAAAAATAGTGTTGACTTTGAAAAGTATCGACAATAATTAAAATCAATTAATAATTAAATTGCAAATTAACGCGTTTTAATAGCTATTTAAATCATTACAATTTTAACTATTTGGGAAATTAAAAAAAAATTCTGATTTTTAATAAAAAGAAATGATTATATATGCATATATATATATAGCAAAATCTCATTTTAAAATTATGATAATATGATATTCATTGAGTTAGCTATCATTTGTATATTTTTATTTAAGAATTTTAAATATAAAAACTGCGTAGAAGTAAATTAAATTTATTGATAATAATAAAATAAAATTTATATTTATTGTAATTAAAAAAATTATAATAGAGACTTGAAGAAATTTTCAAGCAGAACATTCACAAAGAAAACTACTAGCACACGTGGGTTTCTTCAGCTGACAACGATTGATGGTCTTTCCCCACTGTAAGTGATTAGAATGTGATTATTGTGAGGTGGTCCAGGGTAAAACGGAAATGCGCCTCATCAAGAGTTAGAGGCTTTTGTATTCTTGACAAGTTCTAAAGGGGGAAAAACTTGCATTGCAGTGAAAGCCAAAACTATGTTGCCACCGCGAAGCAAAAATGAAGCACTTTCTTCACTGAACCCCAGACGGTTAAGGGGTTAAAGATAATAAGATCACTTTATTAAAGTCCTGTGCTTTGATGAGTAAAATAATTTTTTTCTTTTTTAGTCATCAAAGTTAGTACTTTATTAAAATTATGAAATATACATTCAATGGACTAATTATGATTAAATAACCTTATAATAATCAATGATTTTTTACTCAAATTGTATACTGAAATAAACAAATCGTTTCTACCCCAGTAGAGAAAATTTTTTTTAATAAAAGTGCTCGTATATAATCTAATTGTTCTTCCATTTAAACATATTTAATCAATAAACGATAAATAACTGATAAAAATTTAAAAAACGTCTGGTGATTGATGAAAGCTACTGGTGTTAAAAAGATATAAAAAATACAAAATATACGAAGCTACTTCGTATTCCTAAACCGCCAAATCTATATCATATATATTTAAAGATTCCTGTAATTAAAAAAGTAAATTGTAATTAAGACATACGCAGAGGGGGAATGGCCAATGCAGCAACCTGCACCTATATTAGGGATGGGAAGAAATACCTGTAACAAGTATTTTGTAATCAGTATTTGAATGTAACAACCTGTAATCAGTACTTTTTCTTCCAAATACTCAGTACTTCCAGTAACAAAGTCAGCGCGAGTTCGAGTATCCTCAGACAGTTGCAGGTACAATGTACTTGACCAGTTTCTAAGACTGAGCGAGTACGTGAGCACGTACTTGTTACAAAGTAATCAGCGAGTACGTGAGTACGTGGTTGTTACAAAGTAACAAGCAAGTACGTGAGTACGTGGTTGTTACAAAGTAACAAGCAAGTACATGAGTACTTGCTTGTTACTTTGTACTTGCTTATTACTTTGTACTTGCTTGTTACTTTGTACTTGCTTATTACTTTGTACTTGCTTGTTACAAAGTAATAAGTGTACATTGCGCTCTGTCATTGGCTCTTCTGTAACAAGTACAGAAGAGCCAATGACAGAGCGAGTACAAGTAACAATATCATCGATATATCGATGCAAACAGATGAATTATGAGATTATGGTAGCTTCTTATGGTAGGGAGGCTGGGTGGGAGAAGGGAAATGACAGTTGGTTTAACTGGGTAAATAGAAGAGGGATACTTGGGAATTGAAAGATTTCTTTGGGTTGGAGAGGGAGATATGAATTTATATTGCGAAATAAAATACGCATGTACTTTTATTTCGTTTCAGTGATTGTAGTTCTTTTTCAAATATATGACGTTTTTTTAAATATAAGAAAAGCATGATATTCTTGTTATGTATTTAGCAATTTTTATTAACTTTTATTTTTGTTATTATTTCTTTTAAAAATTTTATTTTATGAACATATATAACATATTTATTTGAACCTTAAATAAGGTCAGATTTCTTAAATTAAAAAAATATTTAAATTATATAAATCTGCTTACATACTTCCATTGTTATTTTTACTATGCATATTTTTTATTATAATTCCATATAAATATGTTTATTTTTTATTCAACCATGTTTTAGTTTCACTATATTTTACTGTAAATATACAGAATTTAAACTTTTATAAAATATGTTCTTTTGTATTTTTTACCATACGATTTATTTTTATTCAGATAATGAGAATGTTGATTTAAAACTAAAGAAGGTAGTTTATTCATTTTAGTTTAAAAATTCGAAATGAAAAAAAAACTTTAATTAAGTTAATTTTTACCTTATCTTTATTTATACCATCATGTGTTACTGTCATGTTTATTTCTTAAATTATGGATTGATGTAAATAAAATGTATGTATTTTTGTTCCTCCATTTTTTATTAAACGTTGTTTCTCAATATTTTACCTTAATACATTATAACATTTAGATTATTGGTAAAACTATTTTATATTTTTTGATAGTTATTGAAATTTTATTCAACTATATCTAATATAAAATAATTATGTTTACTTAAACATTATTAATATATTAATTATGTTAATATATTAATAATGAAAACTATAGTTTTAATTGCAAAGCTACTTTATTTAACCATAAATTGATTAAGTTTCAGGAAACTGAAACAAGATATGTGAGTTATTGCAATTTTTATTTTAGAAAAAACTGGTTTATCTACTACATAAAAATATAAACAAGTAAACGTCTTTTATAATAAAAATTATTATCTATTGTACATAAAAAATTTTTACTATGTTTGTCTCGTTAATGTTTAATTATAGAAAAATAAAGGAAATTAAATTTTTGTTGATTTTTCTGATTAATTGCTGTAATTTTGTAAGTAAAACCTCTTTGTTTAATGTAAAATAAAACCTCTTTGTAATTGATTCAACTTCCCACTTTACAATTCTTTGCAAAATATTTACAAGTTAATTATAAAAATTCATTTACATAATTGGAAAGTCTTACTAAATTCTAATAAAAAATTAAGCTGATTAGGTTGAAAAATTGAAATTATATTATCTCATCTAATTTTATATTTTAATTAACATTGGAAGTCTTTGAAAATTACGATTGAATAATTGGAAAATTTACTTATAACACATATAAATTCTGAAAATAAATGCAAATAATAAAATGTCATGATTTTTATATTGAATGAATTACGTTTAAGAAGATTTAGAAATTTACAATTTTTTTTACAAAAAGAAAAAAAAAAGAAAAAAAAATCAGTTTGTAGATAAACAGTTTATATTTCTTTGCCTCATACTAGAAATTAAAGCATTACAGGAAAAACAAAAACTTGCCATTACTGAAATGTTGCATAAATAATAAGAATTATTTTTATAGATCTTTTCATTAATATTTAAGTGAATGCTTATTTATAAATGATAATAATTTAAATTAACATTAATTATATTAATTAATTTTATGGTTTTATATAAAATATTATTGATCTACTTATTTAGTTTTAATTAATTATTAATTTATTTATTATTAATTTAGTTTTTATTCAATTTATTAATAAAATTTTAAAAAATTTGTCATTATATTTTAATCCGATAGATGGCAGTACAAAAGAAATTGTAACAAGTACGAAATGTAATCGGTAAAATACTTGTTACTTTAAAAGTAACTGTACTCAGTACGTACTAAGTACAGGAAAAGTAACAAAGCCCCATCCCTAACCTATATGTGAGCATTCGGATAAGCTGAAGTTCGGTTTTTTCTTTTCTTTTCAGAATGATTCAAACAACACTCCCTAGGGGGTGTTGGCCGAACGCGTTTAGAGATTTCAGCGCATGCGCAGTCAAAGATTCAGTAGCTCTTGTAGCTCTGCATGTGCTGTACGAAAACAAAATTTGGCTATTTAGTGAAAACAACGTGTAGGAAGGAAAGCGCCATTTTAAGTCTCCCTAGGTTATCCCTATTCTATGTGAGTATTTTATCTATCCTTATGTATCTGTCAATTGTCGAATGTACAAATAGGAAATTGTTAACGTTGAATAGAAGCATGTATTTTAATTTTTGGACTCTTTTTCAAATTTTATTTTGATGTATCACATTAGTTTAAGTGTGTTGCTTCCTAACATACTCGACCCTTTTTCTTTATTTTTAATTAAATTGTAATAAATCTTTGAAGCTGATTTAAATTTTAATGAACAATATTAAAAATGTGATTAGTTAGTAATTTTTTTTAAAAAATAGATTATAGAAATATATATTTATTTTAAAATACATTTCCATGTTATTTGTAAGGCATGGACAATGTTTCTTATTTTGTGTGTGTGTGTATATATATATATATATATATATATATATATATATATATATATATATATATATATATATATATATATATATATATATATATATATATATATATATATCTGTGTGTGTGTGTATATCTGTGTGTGTGTGTGTGTAAACATATACATGTGTTTGTGTGTCCGTGTATATATATATATATATATATATATATATATATATATATATTAATATATATATATATGTATATTTGTATGTGTATATGTGTGTGTGCTTATATATGTAGTGGGCTGATAAGCTGAGCTGAGTACAAGCATGCTTGGGAACTAAACACTGGGGGTTTTGCGTTAGGCTGATCACCTAATTAGGACATATGCTTCGCACCCCAGGGCCTCTCGGTTAGGAAAACAGAGTTAGGTATAGTAGGCCTTGGCCCGCATGGGCTATAGTGCCACACATTTTAATCGTTACATTTCAAAAAAGATGTTTTTTTATTGCATATTTATTAGAAAGGTTTTATTGCATCTTTATTCATTAAAATATCTATACTAATTATGAATCAACGAATAATGGATGTCATATATCTTCTCTCTTTATGCACCTATATGGGTGCTTGTGAATATTTTTGGTTCGTATTGCATCACATATAAGTAATCTTCTTAGTAGAGTTCATCTCCCAGGAGACGAAACAATTTGCTTGGAGAGAATTCATACAAGAGGTTTCATATTTTCCCTTTAGCAATGTCAAAGTGATAGGATTGCTTTGAATTTAATATAACAGAGTATGAGTGGAAGTCTAGTAATTAATATAATATAACTGTAAAGCCTAGCTATATGAATATGTATAATTATGTGGGATAGTATTATGAAAGAAAAATAACTTCTTAGAGTAAATTGTTACATATTATTTTAAGTGAATTGAAACCTAAATCAATCGAAAGCAACTCATTTTAATTTTACCATTTTTCTTCATGTAAATCTGGCGTTTTTGCCGAATTAAATGATATTCTTTTACTTTTAATTATATGTAAATTTCGGTTCACATACACTGGAAAAATAATTTAAATAATGCACTTGTATAAAAAAAGTCTTCCATCTATATTGAAATAAATTGAACTTAACAGCTTAAACTACTTAGTATATGCACTGAAATTAGATCAATCAGATTAACCAATAAAATCAATTTTCAAGCACTTTTTTGCTAAAATATGTAACAAGTGATATTTTATCTAAGGTTATCCAGTTTCCGGTTTAGAAACAGCAATTTCGCTAGTAAATTTGTGACTTAACACTTTTAAATAAGCACAAAAAATTACATTTATCTATCAAAAAGAGCATAAAAAATATATTTTTCAACTGGGTTAAAAAAACAATTAATTAATTAATATTTGCTAATAAATTCCTAATGCATTTAGGCTGATTAATTCTAAAAATGTGTAAATACTGGAAATTAAATTTGGTGTATATGCTAAACATATTAATACTAATAGGATTGAAAAATATTTATTCACTTGAATTACTTAAGGAATTATTAATTCTCTATCAGTAGTTTTTAAAATGAAATGAATATGAGAGAATAAAGTTGTTTAAAGTACAATATTAATTTTTTTATCGTTCAATTATTTCAATCGTTTATTTTCATCACACGTATCCTTAAAGCTGATAGGCAACACACATACATATTCTAAGAATATGCAATTGTTCTGCTTCCATTTGTAAAAATTAATCAATAGCATCCTATTTTTCAAGTTGCCATATGATCTTTCAAAATGTTTAACTTCCAGAATTAAAAAAATTGATTTCTAGATTGAAAGAAATGTATAATAAATACGAAAATAATTCCTTAAAATGTAGAATACTTTGTAAATTTTCAATAAAATTTGCCACATATATTGAAAAAAATATTATTGAAATACCTTAGCGTTTGTAATTTAGATTAGCTTTCTATTTCACTAGATTGCTTCATAATAATGTAATTCGAGTTAATGAAAAGAAACACAATACTTAAAAAAAATAATGCTTTTTACGCAGTTAATCTTTTGTTCATCACCAAAAATTATTTTCGAATTCAAAACACAACTTTCACTTTAATAAAAAAATGCTTTTGCTAAGAACATCTAAATCACATTTTAAATATAATAAGAAAAAATATAAAAGTAGCAAACGATATTTTATTATTGTTTAAGGATGTAAATATCGTAAGAGGTATCAAAATTAAGAAGTTAGATAATCCGCAATTTATTTCATCTCAAGGTTAAAATTTGATTAATTTAATTTATACAGAACAGTAATAATGCAAGTTTATCTATATACAATTTACATTTAAGAATTGTACTTTAATAAAAAAATAATATACGCATGAAAATTAAACCTTTTCTTCATTTATATTTAATAATATTGGGTTTTTAATTGTCAAGCATCTTCTTCAAATATTTTATTATGGAATAAAAATAATTTTTCAGATACAGAATTCTAAGAGTTTTCAAAAATATATTAAACATGGGAAATAAAGTTTTTGAAAGTTTCCTAGTGTGATGTTGAATTACTTTGATTCAAATAATTTAGATAAATAAATTAAAAAAGCTTCTTATTTCTTTAAGAACAGCATTTTATAAAAAATATTTAAAAATAATTCGGCTTTTTATTTTCATGGTAAAAACTAACCTCACTGGTTACTACATACAAATATGTTCAGATAAAATACTGTAAAAATTTGTATGTGTTAAGGAAAATATAATATAAGAAAATGTATACATTTAAATCTTAATTTATCTCATGGCAATAAAAATGTGAAACGCACTTGTATCATTCGAAAGGGAAAATTTTTCCTCTATAGAAAATATTAAATATGTTAAGTAAGATTCAATATATCTAAATGTATGGACAATATAGCAAACAAGCCAACTTGTTTAATCAAAATGGCATAAAAATTCAAAACGTAATAATTTAAAGATATTATTTGTATTTCATATCATTCACTAATGAACATGAAAGCACTGAGAAATTTCTTCATTCAATTTATAAATCACAACTTATTATTATTTTTGCTTTTTAAAATTTTTACAAAAATAAATGATATGCATTTTAGATTTAATCACTTTTATTAGGGTGAACAACTCCTTCTAGCAAACTGGTAAATACATACAACCCTACATGGGATTGTAAAGTGAAAAGTGACAACTCCCCCTCCCACACTCAGCAGGGTGACAACTTTCACGGGGGTGAGAAATCTTCTCAGTAAGAGGAATTTGCCGATGATAATGACCAGTTCAAGGGAAGTGAGTAATAAACGAAAAAGTATAACATCTGGATTTGAGGAGGAGAAACGTTTTCCCCATATTCTTAAAAATTCCTGAGACGCTGAGTCGGTTAAGCAGCATATTAGGGAGACATTGCTTATTTATTTTAAAATGTTCAATGCTGACATGGGAACTAGTAAGTCGGGAAGCGCAACAAACGGTATTAAATTGATGGTGGGTGAATTGAATTCATATCATAATTTTGATTTATAATTTCAGTATGAGGTCGACATCAGAGTTTTAAATCTTCTCTGGAAACAGTTAAACGACAGAAAAAAAAACATTACACTGTGGCAGGATAATATTAGAGATTAAAGTTGTTGTTGTTGTTTTCCTATGACACTTGGGCAAGCCAAGCTCGCATTTTGCCTTTGGCAGTGCGAATTAAGTCAATAGGGAGCGTCTTTCGTTTGGATCAGAGCACCACGAAGGTGAAAGTACGACTTTGCTCTTTTTAAGGTGCCCCGTAATTTTGAACCACTCTCAGGTGATGAAGCCACACCTGAGCTGGTACCCTCCTCTCCACAACCACGCCACACCAGCGGAAGGACAGAGATTTTAAGTAAATCGGCTGATCTTATTCTATAATGGAAGATAAAACAAATTTGTTCCGTTTGTCAATTAGATTTTTGTATTTTAGAACCAAATATTACAAAATTTAGGAAATCAAAAATACCTCTCTAAATTAGTTAAACATAATTGCCTCTCGCTGACAGTAATAACTACTCTTTCAGCGGAGATGACATAAAGAAATTTTGTATTTAAAATAAATATACAAGTGGCTTTCTTTAAAATAGTGCATGTTACTGATAGCATTTTAAAAGTGAGAATTCTGTTAATAAACTGTATGATTATTCATTTTAACTTAACTTTTTGATAAAATGCTTAAAATAATATGAATATATGATCTTATTGACTAAAATTCTTCAGAAATGGAAAATTTGTTCTTAAAGAGTAAGTAACTTTATAAGTAAAATAATACCCCAAAAATAAATGCTTTTTACAAAGCTAGATTCTTTTAAAGTCACTTTTCTTGTCACTCATAGCACTTTTTGTGCGGAGTGATTATCAGTGCGGAGGTGACTTGCCTAATCCGGGGGCCGTGGTAGCCTGGTTGGTAATGGTGTCGTTCTCAATACCGAAAGGTAGTAAGTTCAAATCCCAGCCGACCGAAGATCCATTTTAAGGTGGCTGGAGAAAGTTAAAACTGGGGGTAGTCGCAATGTCCTCCAAATGAAATTATACTTGGGTGGCAGGTTAAATATTAGGGGTTTTCTGCTAGGTCCCTGCTTCAAAATCTCGAAGACGCCACCCGGCTGTTTCTAATTAACTGCTGGTAGAGCCCAATTCAGAACTAGGTACAGGTAAGCATGCTGCTGCAACAATAAGGCAGGCCGCACACTGAGGCGGGAGCAGACGAGCAGCACGACATCACGCCGTTAAAACTGGTTCTCACTGTACTACGCACGCACATTGGAGCAGTATTTATCGCGAAAGTGTCAGCGTCACTTTAGTGACAGGTGTCTACCATTTGTGACTTGCGCTATTTTTATCACTTGTCGCTTGCATGTGTATTTCTTTGTGTTTGATTTCATTTCTTCAAAAGTGAATTTCCATAGTTCACAAATATGAGAATATGCTGCATTTACCCAGTTTCATTAATTTTGTAAAAAAAAAATTTCCTGCATTATATGTTTTTAGCGATTATTCTAATAAAAAAATAAAAAAATATATATATATTGAAATGAAATTTTCCGGTTATTTTTATTCTAATTTTTAATGATTTGTGTGTGTAGTTTACTTATATGTAAATTTAAAATATGTAATTTAAAAATGTTTACGAAATTTAGATAAAATTAATAAATTTCCCTAGCAAAACATTTTTAATCGATAAGTATTTGTAGTTGAAATCTATCATCTTATGAAGTAAGTTTTTATATAAGTTTTTCTAAATTTCTTGTTTAAACGCATAGATGTTTCTGAACTATTAGTCTCTAAATTTTTTGAAATTATATAATTAAAATAATCTTATTAAAAAACTAGTTTAAATACTATAGTACAAATAAGAACCTTTATCCTTATGAGTTGTTATGGACATTAGTATTCACATATCTTCATGTATAATTTTTTAATATTGTTCAAACTAATTTTTAACTAACATAAAAAATTATAAGATTTACTATTTGGATTGCTGAGTTATTTTATATTAAAATGCTTTTAGTATATTTTTTTAATTATTTCCATTGACATATAATATTCTTAATTACTTTTAGTTTTGAACTTATTCATATTGAACTAATTTGTTATAATGCATAAATATGTATTAATTTATACTGAGGTAACACATCAACAAAAAGTAACTAAATTATATTAAAAAATTCTAATTTATTTCAAATAACTTAAAAAATTTTTTTAATATAATTTTTTAGTCCATGAATTGAAGAAATATTAAAATAACACCCATTGTGAACTGGGTAGAAATATCAGAAAGTTACCAAGTAAAGAGAACTTTTTTTGCTCCTTTAAAAAACGTATAATTCTTTATGTTAATACATATGATATTTAATACTTATGATTTTTAGTTTTAAAAGCATTTAAAATTATTAGCATTTATAATTAACATGTCCCAGCAAGAGATTATTACTATCGTATTCACAACAGAGAAGTACTGGAAAGTACATCTTATTTAATTTTTTATATTAATGTTACATAAAAAGAAATGACACTTAATTTCAGTTTATACTTTTAAACCAAACAATAAATTTATCACCTTAGCAAATTTACCTATTTTTTATAAAAAAAATTTTATTTGTGTATTTAATGCCACTTTAGTTGGACTTAAACCTGAAGAAAACAGTGTAAATTTAGTGTTGTGTTAATTAATAAATTGGAAGAATGCGCCTTTGTTCTGAAATTACAGTAAATAACATTCAATAGAAATCAGTTCTCATTTGAAATAACAATCAAACATTTTCTTAAGTTTTATATCTTGCCTATTGAGATAATTTTATTTTTAAAATGCGAGACAAAATGAAATTATATTTTGTGTTTACAATATAAAATTCATATTAATATCATTTTATAATAAAATATATTCTTTGAGATTTTTTCTTTCCTTTTTCAAACTTTTAATATTTAATAACAATGTCAACGATTTAGAGGCCTCTAAAGTTCTCAGGCAAACGCTGAGGCAGAAGACATCGAAACAGACAAGTAAACGCCGGACCGCTCCGATGTACTGCGCATGCGTGAGATCTTGCTCCCATCGCTTCAGTGTGTGGTACTTTTCGCCGAACCGCTTCGATGTACTGCGCATGCGTGAGATCTTGTCCCATCACTTCAGTGTGTGGTACTTTTCGACATGCCGCTCGCGTTTCGCAGCACTACCGGGGAGCAAAAGGTGCGCGTTGAAGACATGCTCCCTCAGTATAAGAACTCACCTAATCCATAATCCGAGTGTTGCTTGAATTCTTATTTTTCCACTACTTAGTTTTTAAGAAATCAACAGTCTAAATGAATAAGGAATTTATTTATAAATATTAATTAATTTATGTTTTTAACACAGCTGAAATATATATTTTTGATGCTCTTTTTGATGGATATTTATCGATCAAAAAAAGCATTTTTGGCTTATTTAAAAGTGTTGACCAAATTTATTAGCTAAATTGCTTTTTCTCAACTCAAAATTTAGCAACCTTTGATAAAATATCACTTGTCATATTTTTTTGAAAAGAACTGCATGCAAATTTATTTTATTGGTTAAGTAAATTAGGCTGCTACTGACAATTTTTTGGAACATTTATTTTTACAAGAGTTATTTTTCAGCATTTTTCTAACGTATGTGAGCTAAAATTTACATATAATTAAAAATAAAAGTAAAAGAATACTTATTATTTAATTTGGCAAAAGCGCCAGATTTATAAGAAGAAAAATTATAAATTATAATGAGTTGCTTCTATTGACTTAGGTTTAAATTTACTTTAAATAATGTATAACAATATACTAAGAAGAGTAATTTTTTATCATAAAAAAGTATTTTCATAAAAAGTTTTCCTTTGTAACATAATGATAGTAGGCATGCGAAACTTTTATATAGTCTCCTAATTAAAGAGGCTTTGTATAGTCATTAAATTTAAAAATTCGAATCATAATTGAGAATTATAGATTTCCTTAGATTCTTTTTTTTAGCTTTTCTTTCTAAACTTTTAAAAATTTTGAATACTGGAATGTTAATCAATCAAATTTAATTTCCTTAACTATATGTTATCTGCATTTTATTATTTGAAACAGAGTCACAAAGTAAATTTTATTTCAATTTTTCTTGTTATGTACAATATTATTGATAATATTAATAAAATATTTAATGACTTATAGACAGATAATTTATAACTTCTTATCTATAAGACTTATAACTTTATAGACTTATGACGGATAATTACCTATAGAAGTTATGTCTGAAAATTTAAATGTATTTTTATATCTTTTTGTGTAAAAAGTATCTCGACATACAAAAAACGATACATTTTTCAAAATACAATAAAAAGTTTTTTGGTATGAAATATAACAATTTATTTGTAAATATTAAACTTCGTTTGAGATGGGGTGGGCTTAAATAAAATTTATTGCAAGCCCTGACTTTGTTGATATTTTTTATACAGTTTATTTTTTACTCAAACATATAACACCATATTCTTGGAGAAAAAAATAGCTAGTAAGTTAAATATTGTGATACTTATCTTCTTTTATGTTAAATAATATTTATTTTACGAGTTCATATTCATATGGTATTTTGAGAAAATGCGAAAAAAATTATTGCATAATTTTAATAACTAATTAATTTTTTTGGAGTCTACATTTAATTTTAAATTGCATTTTACTTTTGTAATTTCTATAAACAATTTTGCTCTTTTTACCAAACTAACCATTTTTTATGCTATTTGATATTAATTCAGGTTGTAATAACAAAACTAAATTTAAATATTTCAAGATTTCTATGCCCCCCATTTTTAACACTAATACTTCGTACAGTTGTTTCTGCCTAAGTAAGTGTTCTTTGTTTTAATAACTTTAATTCTTGAGAAAAATTTGAGAGAAATATGTAATTGTTTGATAGAAATATGTATGTAGAAATATGAAATATGTAATGAAGATAAGGTAACCATTTGGCTACAAGAATTTGTGCAGTTAAGATTATTAGATTTCAAAATTTCTTTTGGTATCTAATATCAATCTTTTTAAAGAATATTATTTGTAGAACAAACATATAAGAAATTTGTTTTAAAAATAATTTTATTGTAAAATAATTTCTTAATAACATTTTATAATACAATAATTACTTTCTGTAAGTTTAATGTTTAATTCTTTATATGTAGTATAACTGTGACTTCAACTAATCATTAATACACCATTTGAAATAATTGTGAAGTGTATAAAACTATTTTTGACATAGAAATGTTAATCAATCTTTAAATATTAAATAAGATTCACTTATTTTGCTGCAGAACAATTTGCTGTTTTAAAATTTGATGATTTAAATTCATCATAAATTTAACTTGCCTTAAATATATTATAAATTATTTATTATCAAGAAATTAAAATTATTAATCAAGATATTAAAAAGTAGAATCTACTGATATCTTTTCCTTCAAGGTTGGCTAATATATATTTGAAATAATTACTTTTTTGAAGGAAGAACTTTGATTTGAATGAAAAACTAAGAAACTTTCAACTGTAAATATAAGTCTTTCATAATTCAAATGTAATTAAAAATTGAAAGTTTAGCTGATATCATGAGACGTTTGTATGGTTTCACACTGCATTCTTGCTTTTTTGTATATAAATAATTTCATTTTAAATTTTTAATTTACTCTTTTAAATCCTTTTTAATAGAAATGTTCTGAACCAGTTAACATTTTAATAAGCTATTTCATCTTTTTCTTTTCCTTAGGAATAATTTTTCTGCTTCCCATTTTTAAGTTAATTTTCTCATACTATCATTAAAAATTGTTTGTCATATTCTTTAAAATGGATCTTATATACATTTCATTACTCTATGTGTAAGAAATGACCTTGTGCAAAGTTTAAGCTTTTGAATAGAAAGTAATAATTATAAAGCATTTAACATTTTTTAAAAGTTCAAAGAAAGAAGTTTGCATTCTTAATTAAATAAAACTCCACAAAAACGCATTCAAAGATAAAATAAAAATTTATTCCACTTTTAATAATATAACATCAACAAATAATTATTGTATTGAATCTCAATGTATTACGAGATATCACTGTTCTCTTTCATTTATAAAATTTGCTTATTTTTGATAAGTAATCATAAGTTTTAATATTTTAAATTAAAATATGAAGGAGTTTCCGTTACAGTTCTTTAAAACTAAATAAAAATTATTTATTTACGTATAAAAATCACACATAATTAATTTCCTTTTAATATGACTAAAACTAAGAAAATAAATCTAACCAACGTTTCTGCAAATACAAGTAGTGTACTGAAAAGTCTCAGTGAATTTATTCTATCTTTCATTATTGAAATTTATATTTTATTTTATTTTAATATGCTTCAATTTTTGCTATCGTTTTTAGAAAGATCGTAGCAAAATGAGTTCTTATTTATATTATTTAAAAAACAAGGAGATGCTTAAGATAGAGAAAGATTTTTTGTTAGACACTTTTAAAGATGAAAATAGAAAACGAAAAACAGACATGGATGTGGAAACACCATTTGTTTCACGAGAAAGTGAACTCGGATATCCAAACTGGGTCAGTATTCATTAAAATCTATTAAACATATTTATAAAAAAATAGAAAACTCATTTTTTAAAAAAATCAAGTTTTATGTTGTAACAACTATTTTTTGTTGCCATTATAGATTGAGGAATTCTTCGAAATCCCTACATCATCTCAAAGGCAAAAAAAAATTGAAGGAATGATTAGAAAGGTCGGACATTTAATGCATGAAAGTGGTGCATGTGTTGGTCCTTTGATGGTAAGGAATTTTTTATATTTATTTGAATATCAATTGAAAAGAATTCTTAAATTAATATATTTTCAGGTTTCTATTTTAATATTTTATTAAACATTTCTCATTTCATTCAACATGCTATAAAGAGAGATTTAATTTTAATTCTGTTAAAATTTTGAAATATTCTCAGCAGTTTTTCTTACATAAATAAAAAAGGTTAAGTGTTTTAATTTATCAGTAATTAAAAAATTTGCATAAATAACTGCTTTTTTATTGTTAGATTACATCACATTGTCGAAATTTATATTTAATAAAACCCGATACCAAGAATCAATTTGTTTTGTCTCCTTTAGTACTAATTTAACCTCTTTCTCAATTAAAATGATTATGAAGTGATTTCTGACAAACTAATAAAGAATTAATGCAGAGAATATCATAATCTTCTTCAATAATTTCAGTTTCAATATTAAAGAATCAAATATTAAACTTAATGTGTGATTTTTTATGTTGTTAGTTAATGATCTCTGTTATTATTTAAACCGTTTAAATAAATTATGTAATTTTTTTTAATATTTTATTTTATTTATTTTTTTCACGACATTAATACAATTGATGTTGAGTAATCCTGGACACAATGGTTGAAACTGTTGATACACATATGATTAATAAGTATATTAATGATAATTATGTATTTACATACAATGAAAATCACAAATGCATTCATAGAAATTAGAAAAATTTCCATATACGCGTGAAATATTTAAATTAATGTTTTTGTTCCTTTTATTTTGTTGCAGTTTCCCACCGATTATGCTTGTGCTACGAAAATAAACATGCCGGATAGGGATCCACCAAATTTATCTTTGCGTTCTCACTGTATGGCAGCCTTAAAGAAGCGTAGACAAAAAAGAACCAAGACAGATAAACATATAAGCTCATTAATGATTCAGAATAATAAAAACTTGTTTAAGAAAAAACTAAAAAACAGCATTTTACAGCAGTCACTGCGAACCACTCCTGCTTCATTTCCTCACAGATCAATGGTAACAGGAAAGGACTGCGAAGTGGAGCCTTTACTCAAAAAATTGAATGACATTAGCTTAAAAGAATTTCCTGATGCTCCCCAAGATGTTATGGACAAAGAATGTGAAATGAATTAACATTACTCATTAATTATATGTGTTCTTAAAATAAAATTTTACATTTTATTTGAAGATCCATTTTTTATCATTACAAATCATTTTTTTCCATTACATTTTCATTACAGTACATTTTCTATCATTACATTACTCTTTCACTATCAATACATTACTCAATTGCATTCTCATTGTTTTTTGATATTGCTATTAGTATATAGTTAAATGATATTTTATTTTACTCACCCCATTTTCTGACCTCTCATACTATTTGCACCTATAATTAATTTTCATCGTGTGTAATAATATTGGCTTGCCTGAATGCTTTATATTAATGAAACTTAGTATTTCTTGTGAGTAATAAACCGATTTAGTATTATTAATACTGCATGATGTTTACTGATTTATATGTTATTTTTTAAACTTAATATATTTTTCTAAGCTGCATTCACTGTAATAAATCTTTATTTTGTTTTCATTTAAAAAATATATAATTGTCTCATTTAAAAAAAATCATAACCATATCAAATAAAGTTGAATGAAAAATATTATACAAGTTTTATTAAGACTAGCAACGATGACTTTTTTGTTTAATTAGTCATTCTGCTTGTTATATTTATGATTTATATAATCTACAAATATTTGTTAAAAAAAGTACAAGTTATAGTTAAACTACAACAACTTTTAAAGGATTTTGGATACTGTTCAAATAATAAGTTATAACGATTAAGTGAAATATTTATAATTTTATGCTATTTTTAATCGGAAAGGAACTATTTTCAGATAAATGGAAATAATATAAGTTGATAATTGTTGAAATCTAAAAGTGTATATTAATTGATTTGCATTAATACTTGAATGCTCATTTGTAAAATAATATGTACTGAAAAGTAATTTAATTTTTCTGTCCTACACTTAGATAATGAAATTCATAAATTAATTTAAAAAAAGGAATTTATCTAAGATAATCAATGTTTTTAAAAGGAGATTATGAAGCAAATTATTTTAAAGAGTTATCATTTTTGGTAATCATTTTCGCGAAATAAACTTGATAAAATTGTGCAATCTAGGGATTGAGGAACTTCAAATTAAAATGTAACTGTGAATCTAATATGTTAGTGTAATTTTCTATCAAAAAGAAATAATTTATTAGACACTTGCTCATTTTATTAGAACTATTAAATTTTTTGATTAATTAGGTTGAATGTGCTTATTAATGGTAAAGGAATAGTTATCAAAATTTTATACAACAAAAAATATGCAAGAATATAGCATTTCGAAAAGCTTTACTGTTTCTCAAACTGCAAAAAAATAATTATGTAAACAGAAGTTTTTACATTTTGAGAAAAGACTTTAAAAATTTCCCCGAATAAAACTAAACATTAATAAATAATTAAATTTTTATTAGCATGAAATATTATGAAAAATTAGCTTTCTGTTGTCTTAATAGACAATATATTAGTTATAATTTTAAGAGATGAGTTATAATACTAATAAGATTATAATTCGATAAGTTAATATCTACAATTATCTTTTTTTAAACAACAAAATATGCTAAATATCAACTTGAGACATATACTGTCCTGTATTGTTTTAAGTTTTGCTTTAAATACTTCTCAAGTCATTCCTTCCATGCACATTGCAATAAAAATTATTTTAACTGTTTATTTAATTTCAAGAAGAATAAATTGTAAATATTTTTCTCTGCATAATATGTACTACTTAATGTCACTCATAAACACATGAGATTTTCAAAACAATCATTTTGAAAAAATATAATAATATTATTTTAATTACAATCCAAGGTTATTCCTTCGTTTTAAAAGAATTAACTATGTTTCAACATTATAATAAAATTAATAAATATGAATCATTCAAAACCCAAGTAAAATAAAACAAATGTAGTAAGCAGACATTTTAAACTAGATTGAGAAGAATTAGAAAATGCTTATCAGCCCTGATTTTGCAATTTGAAACAATTAAATTTCAAATGCTGCTTAGCGATGAACTAAATAAAAAGTAATTGAAAAATTAAATAAAATGTCAACTCTGTAATCGTATCAAAATTAAATTAATTATGCACTAAACAAAATTTCTGAGAATCTTCAAATGATTTAAATGATGGCCATAGCAGAAGTTCTATTTAAATGAGCAGAATAAAATTTAATTCTTGGTCAAAGTTTCGGCTCAAATAAATCACATTTTTATTATTTATAAATTGAAGAATGATTGGACTTTTCAATTATAATTTGTGTTTAACATATTGTAATTTTATTAAAAAATCTTAACAGTAAAATATTAAATAAGTGTGTTTTTATAAAGCTTTTAGACCAGTTTAGACAATACTTGAAAATAATTTGAACTAAAATGAGTAAATTTATCAAGTGTTTGAAAAAATTCGTAGTTACTTTTGTGATAAGGTTTAGGAGCGATTATAATGTGAAACTACTTTCTGAATATTTAAGTGAAGGAAATATTTATGGATTTTTAAAATATATTAGATTTTTTATAACATTAAAGAAATTATAAAAATTTTGAGATTAAGTCTTTGACTCAAGCGCAGTATAACATAGGAGCAGATTAAAATTCATTTCATGTAAAGTCTAAAAATTTAAGTATCGCATTATAAAAAAATGGTTCTTTATTGTGATATTTTCCTCAATTTTATTTCCAACTGGCACTAAGCAAAACAATTTTTTTCTGGTTCAATAAAACCATTTCACGTCTTTCGTTCTTAATTAATAACACAAAAAAACTTCCATATATATTTGGATAGTAATTACTTGAGCAATCAGGTATCGAAAATCGTACTTAATATTTTTATTCTATATTCAATTTAGAATAGATTTTATTTTTATCTTACTGAGTTTACTTTACTTATTTTTTATGCTACTAAAAATTCATCACAGCAAATCCACATCTGGGATAATAATATCTCAAAGATAAACTTTGCTATTAGATACAGTAAAAAATAAAACACTAATAAACAAACGTAACAAAAATATCAGAGATAAAAATCATACAATTATTTTTTAGGTATTTATTTGAGAGAATATTGATATCTGTTATTGATTGCACCACATTCGTACTGACTGTTATTACAGTTTACGTTACACGTTTAACTGTTTAATACACGTTTAACTGTTATTAAAACTTGTATAATTAAAAAAATTACCCCAAACTAATCTGAACGGGTCTCAAAAATACGTTTAAACAAACAATAAATTATTTACATAGAATTGAGTTTCACTAATTATTAACTATAGATTTTTTAAAACATAGTATTTATTTATTGATAGATTTGCTGTAAAAAGTACTAGAACATAAAAATTTTTTCAAAAAAATAATTGTATGTTTCAAGATTTAATTTTTTAAGCCATATGCAAGATTACAAAAATGTAAGTATTTTGTAATAAAAATATTGCGTCATGTATTGCAGAATTTCATAATGGGCAAAAATTGTAGCATTAAATGTAGTCGAAATGTACTGTTGATTGGAAGTACTGTAATATTCAGAGACATTTTAAAAAGAAAGAAATCATTATCATACTAATGAGCTTTATACAATTTATCAAAATATGATATACTAAATATAAAAAATATTTGATAATAACTGAAATGATGAATTTATTAGTTTCGAAACAAATTATTGAATGCTCTGTGAGTTTTTGTAATTGATTTTTAGAAAACAATTACTAAAATATTGAAGAATACATTGATCAAAAAGCATTAAAATTTAAAAAAAATATGCATTTCATATTTTAAAAGTACTTACAAAAGGATAAAATATACATTCAATAATTCAAATAGACTAAAATTAGTTCAAAGCCTTAGAATATTGAATATGTTACAAAGCTCGAGTGACTTCATGCATAAACGTGTTCCTGGCATCATCGTTTTTAAACATGACATAGCTTGAAGTTAACTTATAAAGTTCATTCACCGAACGATTTAATGTTAAGCCATTTGTAGACAACTGAAATCTAAAAATGAATGTGGAGCAATATTTGCAACAGAAATATTGTATAGAGCCACAAACACATTAGAAGCAAATAAACAAAAGCACGTCTTTACATCAAAACACCAAAAAAGCTTTAATTTTCACCTATCCGTTGTACGCTGACTGGAAAACCCTGTCATAAACTTATTTTAGTTAATCCCCCACTCAGTTTCCAAAATAATTTGAGTTCATCTGTTTCCAAAATTATTTATATACTTTTCAAAAACTAATACCTTATGTTTGACAATCGTAACTCAAGGCTTTCTGTTCTACTGGTGGAGTTTTTCTTGACATAGAAAAAGCTTTTGACCGTGTCTGGCATCAAGGCTTACTATTCAAATTAATTACTTACAACTTCCCCCCATTCAGATCAAACTCTTAAGAAACTACCTAACTAATAGAAAATTTACCGTAAGGTTTGATAATGTTTACTCCCAGGAAAAGCCCATTTTAGCAGGCGTCCCACAGGGATCACTGCTGGGTCCATTCCTATTTAATGCCTTCATCAATGATATTCCGCAGAACCCTAATGCTATGCTTTGCCTGTTTGCGGATGACACTGCCATATTAACCACAAATAGCAATCACAAAACACTACACCAACACCTATCAGAACACCTGAAGGTAGTAGAAGAATGGCTTGTTAAATGGAAAATAAAGGTAAACCCGACCAAGTCCCAGGCATTTCTTTTTACAAGAAAAATGTTACCGTGTGAAAAGGTCAAATTAGTGGGAAGAGAAATTCCCTGGGCTAGTAGGGTTGATTACTTTGGACTCACTATTGACAAGAGACTAACGTGGAAAGCCCATATTACTAAAATCAAAAATAAATTCATAGCAGCTAAAACTACCCTTTATCCCCTGCTAGCCCCCAATTCAAAACTCTCGCTAGCAAATAAACTCCTAATATATAAAGCCTACCTCAGGCCGATAATAACCTATGCTGCTCCAATCTGGGGAGGAGCAGCTGATTCAAATATCAAAGTCTTAGAAGCCCAGCAAAGCAAAATCTTAGACTAATTACTAACTCAGAGTTTTACTTTAGAAATCAGCAAATAAGAGAGAACTTGGGAATCCTGCCCCTAGCCCGCTACCTTAAATTTCTTGCATTTAATTTCTACCATAAAATATACACAATCAACAATAGTGAGATTCAGGGTATTGAACTTTACAGTCCTTATGACCTAATGCATTTCCACAGGCCCAGAGCAGTGTTGAGAGTAAAACCTCTCACCAATATCTCCATTTATTCAAATAATTCCAAAAGGAAAAGAAAGAATAATAATAATAATTAATGGAAATCATATCTCTACCTAAATGAAATCCTGTGAGAAACCACATTGCAAATAAATTGTGTGTATCCTGTAAATATCTCCATTTTATTTAATCTTAAACAAATATGGAAAACAATTTTTTTTCTTTCTCTTCCGTTGCAAATATTCTAACGGAACTTTGTGTTTAGAAAGAATTATTGTCATCAACCTGTGTTTTTTCTTTGAAAATATTTTAACGGAATTTGTGTGCTTCAAAGAATTATTGTAATCATCTTGTGTATTCCCCTTACATTTTCCTTTGTAAATAATTTTATGTGTACCAAGAATTATTGTCATCAACGAAGTGTGATTACTCAATTACTTAGTGAATGATTACTCAATTACTTAGTCAAAAAACACAAGTTATGCAAAGTGCATCCAGTGGGAGCACTTACCATAATATCTTTGTATTATTCATTATTGTATCTTTATTTCTGATTTGTTATAATCACCAGGGCAAGACTATCCAAGGACTCTAATTCATTAGAAAACGAGGTACATGGCCGGAAGGCTACAGACCTCCCTCAATCCTAGACAAAAAAAAGGCTTTCTGTAGTGCTTTTCAATCTTACTTTAAAAGGAAAGCAGTCAAGAGAAAATTTTCATTCATTCTATGAAATGTTAACAAACCCATGATTATATTTCTTCCACGAGTGACTCTCAAGGGAGGGAAAGATTTATGCGCATTCCAAGACATTGTAGCTCATGGCAGATGTGCTGGAAAATAACATCTGGAGATCACCTGTAATTTTGGATTAGAAAGAAGTGTGAACACGCAATTTACTTGGCAGCATGATCCACATTATACCGTAAACATTTACTATCTCAAGACTAATGAGTGGGCATCAGAAAAGCATGTCACTCGAATCTGAAAGCAAAGTCTTTTCATTGTACACAAAATGCAACCCGAAGCCGGCTTTCCCTTATCACGTCCTGAATTGTTTGGGGTTCTCTCTACTGGTACTCGACTTCGCCAGGGTTCACGGTGTCATGGAACTGATCTAGCGGCCCCTAGATTTCTGAAGGATTAGAAACAACTACAACAACATTTATTATCACCTACTGCATCACACCACTTCCCTATAAGATGAGCAAAGTGAAGCATCATTTGCCATAGGCAGTGATTATGAGGGTGACCACGTGATCTCCCTCAAGGTGTTACTGGAGCTCCGTGAGTTGGGGACGTGTCCACGTAAATATGTGACGTTCAAAATCCTTCCGCTGGTGTAGCGTGGATGTTGACAGAAGAGTGATAGCTCTGACCGTCGTTCAAAATTTTGAGTCACTTAGGGATAGGCAAATATTCCAAACCCATTATCCTAAAGGTACAGGGCTCACCTGCACCCATTAAAACAGACTATCAAGGGACAGGAGTGGGCAACTAGAATTAAATTTTCATAGTTTTTTATAAATTATTTTTTGTGAAAATAAATAAAAGTGGATGAACAGAGATAGATAGATATACAAGTATATCATGAAAGAGACGCAGATTCAAAATGCATTGAAGAAATAGAGAAAAATATTAAAGTGGCGAGAAAAAATATTCATCTATAAGTTGTTTTATAGATAATATCATTATACTGAAGTTCCACTGCATTTTTATAATATAGTAAACACAAAAACATAAAATTTAATATAACTTAAATAGAATTGAAATCAAATCTTAGCAAGACTGAAGAATATAACATTTTTAATGGAATGCAAATTAAAATATTTTATCTTATTTTACTTAATTTGTAAAAAAATAATTACATTGTTAAAAACAATCTTCTGCGAAGAAGCAAAAATTAGAAATCATTTTTTGTTAATTTTTAAAGTTAAATTTTGCAAAATAAATGACTCAGGCGTGCAAATTTTGTAACAACCAAAATTTTGTCGTTGTATTAAATAATTTATCAGGGATTTTGAAGGTATAAAAAAATTTCTGTCTGAAAATGTAAACATAAAACATGTAAAAAACATAGATGTAAACATCAATTTTTTTTAACTTCACCAACTTTTTTAAGACTTTAAAAACAATCAGTACACATATACCTCTAAAATACAATTTATAAATATAAAATTTTTTATTTAACAATAAAATTGTACCATTTAGATATTACTAGCTGCACCCGTTCACACGTTGCTGTGTTTGAATAAAAAAGCAGTTTGGATACCTCAAACATAATTTATTAATGATCAAATGTATACATTACATCAAAATGAATATTAACTATAAAATTATCCATACATTTATGTCATTTGAATATAACGTATGCACAAAAAACATGGCTATACAAAGTTGATGGTTGAATAAACATGCTTCTTCACTTGTGATACTAAACAATATTGCAAACGAATTTCAATTCAACAATAATTTTGTAATTATTAAATCTCATCATGAAATGAATGATATTTGATTTATAATGAAGAACTTTATCTAAGTATTGCTTATAAATATGCATTTTTTGTTCCCTTATCTGGTGCAAGAACAAATAAATTTGTTGGTTTTCCAACTCGTGAACATCTAACGTATCACTGTCCATGTGAGAAGCATGGATTTATCAAATTTAATCCACATGCTTGCAATGATTGTCCCTGTGCTTTGTTAATGGTCATTGTAAAGGCTAGTCGTACAGGAAACTGTAGATGTTTGAATTCAAATGAAATATCCGTTGTTATCATGGGAATGCGTGGTAGTAGTACATGTTCCCCTTGTTGTGTTCCATTTAAAATGTTTGCCTCAATTATGTTATTCATTAATTTTTTTACTGATAGCTTAGTCCCACTGCATAGTTGCAGTGGATTTATATTTCGTAGAAGGATGGTTGGAGAACCGATTTTCAAAGATAAAATATGCGGTAGCATTCATGGTAGATCCAAAGAATTTAAAAATTCAATTGGATAATTAACTGATTCATCGTGATTGACAACAGTTTATATGGATTTATACGTTGCTTCTTCATCAGGTAATTCATTTTGAATTGTGCAGTTTATTAAATTCACATTAATGTTTTTGGTTGCCAATATAGCACGCTCTCTAACTCATTATTTTTTATAATATTGCGGAATTTGGAAATACTTTAGCAATCAATTCATCAGTGGATTTTACAATGTGACAAAAATTTTCTGGTAATGTAATACAGTGTGTGGATTCGTCCATTTTCATTTTACCATTCCCAATATCGAAGAATTATTTTGTATATCATTCAGAAGATTCATCTTGTTGTAACTGAACTCGCATATTGATCTTTAAAGATATTTTCTCCACATATCACCATAACACTAATGATTTGAGACATGCATTCAATTCATCTGCTGGTGTTGAACGCGGTATAACTGGTAGAGTTTGTCGAAAATTATCAGCTAGCAAATAGAGAGCACCACCAAAAAAGCTACTCATTTCCTCTCAAATCTTTTGATGTGCGATTGAGTGTTTCCAATAATTTCTTGTGTGCCATGATGCATTCATCCCATATTATAAGCTGAGATCATCTTAGTACTTTTCTCATCCCAGAATATTTGCTAATATTACATGTTAGAGTTTCAATTACTTGCATATTTAATGGAAATTTTAATGCTGAATGTGCTGTTCGACCACCGTCCAAAAGAGTAGCTGCAATACCAGATGATGCAATATCAAGTGCAATATTGTTTTGTGATCTTATAGTTGCCAGAATGATTGAAATAAGAAAATCTTTTCCAGTTCATCTAAGAAATATAAACCACAACTCTCTTTTGTTAGATATTGCATTTATATAATTGTGTCATATGCTGTTCATTGTTCCAATACCGATTTCGGTAGATTAGTTCGAACAAATGTTTGTAATTCTTTAATGTCGAAGTGCGTTTCTCGTTGTATATCACGATCTAAAATGTCTACCAGATCTATTTGGAGCAATCATTCCCAATTCTAGCAGTGTCTTCTTGATTATTGTCAAACATACATCCTCAATTAAAATCAATGCGTCATTGTATACATTTGATGTAAATTGAATGTTGGAATTAGCATTTACTTTATGCTTGCGATGTAAAATATGTCTTCCTTCATATAGTCTTTATAAGTTTCCCAAAGATCATTTGGATTAGTCATGAAAACATGAAGTTATTATGATGGAAAATAGTGTACGTATCTGCTGTGGCTGAGCTTTAATAGAAGCATCAGCGATTTAAATATCCCAATGAGCATCGTTTTCTCAGAGACTTAATTTCTGGCAAGCCTCACGAAATGTAGCATACACGTGGCCATTGACTCTTTTTAATTCTTGGAAAGATGTTGGTCATCGAATATTGATTAATGATAATTTTAAGTAAAAACATTATGCGTTATTGAGATGTACAGTGTACAGACGTCCCAATGCATCTGTGGAATATAAATTTAGGTGTCCTTGTACTGTACCTTACTTGTTTACGACGCTGAAATTTTCTTGTTGATGTATTTCACGTAAAATAAGTTGGTACTTCAGAGTACAGTAGTGTCCTTGCAAAGGTATCATTTCTACATAATTTGAAAAATTCAGTTAATGCTGTTGGCGGTGGTGACATTGCTCTTGCCCGAATATTTTCTGATGTAATAACACACGCTGTCCATTTTAAAGATGTACTGCTAAAGGAATAACCGTTGGTTATCTTTCATGAATGGAAAATGATAAAATACGCCACACTACCTCATTGCTACTTATGTAGCGTACCAGTTAATATTGGGTGACTTCATCGTTAGATGCAGTTGTATTTTCCACTCCAAACACTGACATATCTCTTCCTTTGTTCACATATTTGCAAATATATTCTACAGCTTTCACTAAATTGCAGCACTCAATATTTACGCATGCGTTATACGTTTTTAGTAGTCATGGAGACTATGGTACTACCCAACTATTATCAACATCAATACTATTGTTGAGAACTTTTAGTTTAATGGTTTTTCCACCATCTTCGGTAGATCGTCGTCGATAGAGTAGATATCAAACATTGCCTGTAATAGTTTCAGCTAGTAAGTCTCTAGGATAACGCTTTGTGCACTTTCCATCTGACACGCATGAGGAATTATTCTTTAGAGAGCCACGTGGTCCATGAATCATATTTTTTGAGGCAATATCGGGCAAGTCTTTATCAATTTCAATGTCTAGTATTTCTTTAGATTTGATTTCATCAATTCTGTTTGGTGTTATCTTTTCCATCATCAATATTAAAATATGCGCATGTGGTAAACCTTATGCCATTAAATGAAAGACATCCAACAGCGCGTCTCCCCAAATACATGATGTTTGACATTAAAATCTATTAAAGATTTTAATCTTTGTTTGAATACACGTTCAGAAATATCATGAAGATCTGATGGTGATTATCCAGTTAATGAAAGCTCCTTTATTCCAATCTATGTTGGGTTGCATGTAAATGTGATGAAAACATCTAACGACCATATGCACGAACATACGTCATTGCATCTTGTGCATAATCATGTATCTGTCTTGAGCTACCTGTAAATGTGGATGGTAAAATGACCATTTTTCCCAATTCACTGAGACTGCTATCATTTACAACTGCATCTCGTAAATGGATGTACTCTTCAGAACAAAATGTGTCTTGATTTAGTCATATGTAGAGGAGTCTTTCACTTTCTATTTTTGCATACATGTCAAAAATGTATTGATGAAATAATTGTCTACATTTCAATGTATGATTATCAGCATTCTCACGAATCATAGTTCGATATGCATAATAATTCTTATCACTGACCTTTTTGTTAATGACCACAATAATTGTAGGATTTCTCATATTAATATTAAAATGATATCTATCCTCTCTTTTCCAAAATAGAATGGGTTATTGTAATGCATCATATGAACGATGCGTTTCTGATACTTCCTGTACGTCAGCATTTCAAATTTCAATCAGAAACCCCGTCGGCTGTTCCGTATTTCGCAGTGAACTTATTGCAATTAATGTGGGTCTTGATATGGTTCTTTCTCTCCCTGGGAATGAGGAAATCTGAATTTTGTTGGATAGCTGGAGTGCCATCCAGCATCTTACTAACTGGCACAGAGTCCGTGATAATACAGGAGTAGTTATCTTGGACAAGCTTAGACGGCTCTCCTCATCTCGTGAGATTCACTTACAGTGGATCCCTTCCCACATAGACCTTGCGGGTAACGAATTGGCTGATGCCCTAGCAAAAAGAGGTACTGACGAGCCTTTGCTTACTCCGAATGTCTCTTACCTCTACTGAACTATACTCTAGACATAAAGGCCTTGTTCGGTCTGCATTTGCCATTCCCACTGTGCACCATTGGTACCAGGGTAATCGTCCCGGCCGATCTCTATCCCTCCGGTGCAGCAGACTGGAACAAACTACAATAACACGTTTTCGAAGTGGCCACCTAAGATCATTGACATTTAACAACAAAGAAAAGGAATTTCCAATTTGCGCTAAGTATTCCAAAAGCCAAGCCACTCCGGATCATATCCTTCAGTGCTTAGGACTTGATAAAGAAGACCTTCTGGAGCGACCATTATTGGTCATTGATTTCCTGAGAGTATGCAATGTCATAGACTCGGTATAGCGCTGCTAGACAACAGGAATCAGCAACAAAACAACATGATGAAAAATTATATCGCTAGAATTAAATTCTTCACCAACAATGACAATTGCCATTTCATCGATCGTTAGTGCATTGAAGTATCTTCAATGTTAACCAATAGGTTTTTATCTGCTTTTATTATTACTTTGTAATCGTCAGATGGCATTTGTTCAATGACGTTTTAAATAATTCAATTAATTCATCATGTTGTTCAAACAAATTGTGCAATTTAGCGACAATTTCTCGTTTAGTACTCATATTCAGTTGACACCGTCTGTTGATTTGTTCGTCAGTGTGTTTCCCATAAAATATATCTGTAGATATTTGTGATCAGCATTTGGTAAAGGTAGTAGTGATCCAGCATAGTGATAAATTTTCCCTAGTACTTTGAATGTTGGCATATAATTTGAGCTAATGGTATTCTTTGCTTTTAACGATATCATTTGGAAGCATGAATTGTACTTGTGTATATTTTTCAAAAATTTTTTTGATTGACTTGTTTCACCAGATTAATAATGGTTCAGGTGTTGAACACAAGTCTGGTAACTTTACTTTTCCACCTGCACTGCACATACCTGGTGTTTCATTTTTAAATTTCGGAGCACCACATTACGTACACTTTTTACCCATTTTCCAATAATTACACTTGGATGAAGACTGTAATTGTAAAGGGGATTGCAATTAAGACCATATAAATTCAAATCAGTATGTATCGTTCGTCTTGTTTGCGTCCTGTTAATTTGATTCCTTTGCTGCCTTGCTTGCCTCTGTTCACTCGTTTCTAATGATCGAGCAAAATGAGTAAGATCTCAATCTCTTTCTTGTCTAGTTTTCCTCTGCGTACTTGTTTCTGAAGCTTTTCCTTCTCTCCTTTTTGTTTGAATTGTAGATCATCCAATGGTACTTTGCTTTGGTGGCATAATTGTGGGGTTATATAAAATACATTTTCAATTGTTTTCTTCCACTGGATATCAATAATATTTTTATTTATTCACGTATTAATAATTTATTCTCGCATTAATAATTGCAAAAGTTTTTTGGCTGCATTTTTGTATTTATTAGAATTTGGTGGCGAAAAATCGAACTTCAAAGGTATCAAAGGCGAAAACTTTTAAGTTTTATGTGGAGAAATAAAAAAATTCTATCGTAGATAAAGTAAAAAAAAAAATTGTAGGGATTTATAAATATATGTAGATATTAAGTCTGTTTTTAAAATTTCTAAATTTTTTACCTTTTTTAAGTTATTAATGTTTTAAGCATATTATCAAATTACTGAGCCAATTTAAACATAGTTAAAATAATTTTAAAAATAAATTTCAAAACAAAATAAATTATTATTTTTGTGCATTAGGAAAACCTACAAAAAGTGAAGGTCTAGCTAAAATAGAACTTGAGAAATATTCTTTTAAATTTCTCCATAGACTTAACATTAGCGCTCGTTTTCAATATGGCGCGGAAGGAGTCCCCTTAATATTATTTTTTGTAATTTAAATTAATTTGTTGAAATCTTAAAGGAAACACAATTTATGTATTTAAAATACTTAAAATTTTAATATAATTTGTAGTATTCAAACAATAATTGAAAAAAAATATAAATAGAACGATTCAATATTTTACTTACCTTGTGTGATTTATATTTTCATTACAACTGTTATTATGAGAGTATGCTATTTTTTACAGCTTATTTCTGCTATAAAAGTAAATTCTCTATGAGTAAATTTCATGAGAAAAAAATTTGATTTTTCAATTTATTCATGGGTTACACTTTTAAAAAATATTACTGATTAAATCTTTTTTAGTTACTTTTGGGATATTTGTTCAAGAGCACCTTGAATCCCAACTCTGATTTAAAAAATTTTTTTCAAAAACCTTGCAAGGGATATATTTAATAATTTCCCAAATTTTCATGGTGATTGGATGCATGGTTTCTTAATCTATCGAATACAGACAGACGCATATTCATTTATATATATATATATATATATATATATATATATATATATATATATATATATATATATATATATATATATATATATATATATATATATATATATATATATATATATATATATATATATATATATATACATATATATTATATATATATATAAGCATTGGTTTTTACCATATGCATAGTTCATAATATGTTGTTTCAATTGTTTATTTTTTAATTAAGTTAAAAACACAAATTTATAGTGCTTTTTTAAATTGATTACAAAAATTAGTTTCCTTTATATTTCATACTGAAGTTTAATTTTATATTCTATGAAGAAATTTTTTGATTAAGATAATTTCTTTTCAACTTGATCTATTTTATTTTAAATTAATACTATTTAAATTCAAAAATTTTATTCATTAGTGCAGCGAAATTAAAATTATTAAATGCTGTTTTTCAGAAGAGTTGTGGTATTTGATATCCATATATTTGAAATTTTAATGACAGTGTCATACTGCTTTGGTTATTATAATGAAAGGAATTTTCGCTCACCCATGACCCCTGTATTTATATATAAATCCATACGTTGTTTGTCTTCTGAATTTTTGTCCGAACTTGAATTAAAAAGGGCTGTATGAAATGGACTGAAACTTTTGTTAGTATGTTTGTCTAAAGTTACCATATAATATTATGTTATATTTTCAATGTTAAAAAGAGAGCACTTCTAATAATTTCAAGCCATAATTGAAACTGATATGAACTCGTTATGTTGCTTGCGCTGCGACGTTACATAATGATTAATCACTGCTTAGAAACCCAGTCAAGTGACAAGAAATCAGAGGCTGAATTTTTTCTCTTTTTTAAAATAGTAACTCATTGATAATCTATAGAGTTAGAAAATGACATTTACGACATCGGAATCTTCTATCTTTCTGCATTTACACAATGTAATTTTTAAAAATAAATTTACGAAATTTATTATTCATTTTAGTTAAAAAAATTTTTGTTTGTTCAATGTAGCGATATTTTTTCCCCTTTCACAAGTTCGCTGCCCTTCGGAAATGCACAGCAAAGCAAATAAAAGAAAATATGTCATCATATTTAATAATATTGTTATTAAAAAGAATTTTAAAATATTGTCTGTCTCATTTGTATATAACTAATCTACAATTTAAACTACATTTCGGGCTGCAAAACAGCTTTAAGCACAAATTTGGGTAAATTTATTGTTGCAAAAAAAGTAAATTTTTTACTATATCAATACTCAAATATTTTAAAGCTAAGTACACTGCTAAATCGGCAGATGAAAGCTTGTATTTAAAAATAGTGCTATTTTTAAATACATGCTGACTATTATCTATCCTATTTGAAATACATATATGAAGTCTAATATACCAATTTAAAATAAAAGTAAATTTTGAAACCAAGTGAGCAATTATCTATGATTAGTCAATTCTTGCTGTTTTCAAGCTACAACAAAGCTCGTTAGAAGCTAGTATTTATGCCAAACATTTATTGAACATTGCCTGAAAGACAAAAATTCCAGCCAACTTACTTTTGACTTTCTATTGAATAGCAAACGATCTTATACCTGTTTTGAAGATCATAAGGTTGAAATAAGATACAAATGTCATATACTATAAAATTACATATTTATAAACATAACTATAAAATAGTATATTTCTTAAAAATTAAAGAATTTTGCATGTAAACTAGAATATTTAGCACCTACGAGAAACTATTCGAATACAGGAATTTGTATTTCTGATATAAGTTATATAGTATTTTACTTCATATACATGATTTTACTGCTCTATATATGTCAATTGTGGGTGAAAATATGAAATTACTCCTCACGGGGAAATAAAAACAGGAGAGCTATGTGGTATCAATAAAATGAATTTAAAGTTCTAGCATATAATCAGTTAAACATACATTTCTCAAATGATCGTTTATTTTTGAATAAAAGGAAGCATGCAACGTCCAAAATAACTTTCTTCAGAGAATTAAAATCGCCAAAAATTAACTTCTTTGGAAATGGTGAAGAAAAGTAATTTATGGGCGATTCAGTTTTTTTATCTTGTCAATTAATTTTTAGCAATTAGAAGCTAAATTTTTCATAAGAAAATTGTGAAATAAAATAATGTAATCGGTAAGAAAGTTAATAGATTTAAATTTTTCCTAAATTTTTTAAGCACGCGTAAAGTAATAAAATACAGTGTGTTTCATATTGAATGGAACAAAAAGAATAGAGCAGTGTAACTGACGTAATGGATTTATTCAGCTGAAACAAAATTATTTTTAACTACAAATATACAAGTTTTATTTGGCAACAGGGAAAAACATCGAATGACAAACTCGTCGCAAAAGGCGCTGTTATACAAAATGGCGTCCATACAGGAGAAAGCGTACTAAGTTTTAGCCCCTTAACTGTGACATATATTTCAGAAAAATGGACCAAAAATGGAAAATTTTTTTGACTGTTTAATTTTATTCTTTATATTATTATAAGAGTTAGAAAATGCTTTTTTATTACAAAAATAAAGTTTTAAATACAATAACTACTATATTTATAATTTTTACATACACATAAAACATTGATTACACATACATGTTATTCATATTGAGCAAATTAAACGAAATTTTGAAGCTAAATATAACTAGTATAAACTAGTATAATATAAAAACATAACAATATGATTTTCAATACATAAATTTTACAAATCTTTTACAGTATGGTATACTCCAAAACAAGGTACTGCTCAAAAGCCTATATATTGCACTTTTTACAATAAACTCTTGTCTCATGCCTTATTCTCTTCCCTTGTTCATCGGTTTTACGACAGCATATAAAACACTGCCTGGTTGGAGTAGATTTTTTCCCCATTGATGGGATGTGTTCTGGAAAGTGTCGACCTGTGAGGCGCAGTAAGCTTACACTAGGACGCCCTGGTCCTGGTAGTTGAACATTTGGTTTATTTAGTTCAACAATTGATTTTCTGAAGTTCATATTTTTCGCACCTCCTGCTGAAGTATGCAAAATAAAGGAGTTATTTATATAACGCCTGGTGTAGGAGATGGAAAAATATTTTCTAGTAATATTTTTTACCTCCTTTTCTAGCAACCGGGAAGTCTGTAAGATGTTGATCGACTTTAACATCACCTCCCATAGTGTTGTTGTAGTCATGGACTACCTTCAGAACCAAAGTTGGAATTGGTAAAAAACTAGGACCACTTGTGTCATTTATTAGGAAAATAGGGAATTAAGTATCCTAAAGTAGAAACGAACTCAGCTCGGACTTCACAAAATAGAAACGTTAATTTTTCTTCTGCCCGAACTCAGTTCGGGCATCACAAATACTGCACGCAGTAATTGCCCGAACTGAATTCGGGCGACACTGGCAAGGGGTTAGAATATGCCAAAACCTATTCGTTCACCATCGCGCAAAGACATTTTTCCACTAAATTTCGTAAAGAACCACCATGTCGTCACAACATCAACAGGTGGGTTAAGCAGTTCCAGGATACGGGCTGCTTATGCAAAAATAAAAATAAAAAAATCCCAGGACGAAAAGCAACGGAACCCGACGTGGATGAAAGAATTCGTGAATCGTTTTTAAGGAATCCCTCAAAATCAACGCAATGTGCAGGTGCAGAACGGAACTAGCGTCTAGACAGAAAAGAAGCATTGAGCGATTCATAAGAAAACGAATCATTCAACACATGCGCAGTTACTTAGAATGGTCATAAATCTACGAATGCGCTAATGAACAATTTCGGCTGGACTGTGCCGTCTTCTCGAGGTACCTAGGTCCGTAGGACCTCACCCTCGTCTGGAGCTGGAATGGAATGAGTAGCTATAACTGCCATTTTAGGAAAAGCGACTGTGGATGTGTTTATTTATAGCTGAAATATTAATCAGTGTAACAGAATACATAAGTAAATAATAAATTCACATCATGTAGAACTTTATATTAAAAATATTTTTTCATGAAAATAAATTCCATAAAAAACCTTTGATATGATATATGGTTTTATTTTATTTTCCTCTTATGAAAATAAATTTCGATTTCACTTTATATACTTTTAATGGGCTCACTTAAATTAATTTTATGAAAATATTTTTTCAAATATTTGTACAGAATAAATTTTTTGAGAGATAAAATTTACCAATTTATGAGCTGTTAATTAAGTAATAAAAGATGCTTTCAAATTTTTTTTCAAGATGTAAATTTTTATTTCTATTATGTATGGAAATAATTTGAAATAGTAATGAGATGTGGAGATTTATATGAATTATTTTGAAATACTTTAATGATAATTTGCTTAGGTTTTGCCTCAAAGAAAGTAACATTCTCTCATGAACATACTCTCTATTATTTATATAATGATAAAAATCATAGAAGGAATTATTTAGTAATGCTAACATTCAAATGTAAACAGTTGATAAAACAGTCAACAAATGTTAAAGTGAACTGTATTTAAGAGAAAATTTTATATGTAAATGACTAAATGCTGAATTATGATGTGGTTACATAAGACAGAAAATATTAGCTATCAAAGTAAGGTAATATAGCCTTAAAAAAAACTACAGATTAGTTATGGAGGAAAATAAAAATTTTGATGCTTGAAAAACCAAAATTTTTTGATAGAATGTGTATTTTTTTCATTAAGAGAATGCTCATAGAAAAACTATGTGACCACCTTTCTGTTAATACAACTTTTTTGAAGAGATAACAGAAAGATAGTCATATGTATTTTTTCGATCTGATAGATTCCAAAAACTAATTAAAATAATTTGTACGCAAAAATTGGAAATATGCAGTAAAAAATATTGGCTTTGAATGTAGATTTAGTTAGATTGAAACAGCAATAATTTTGTATGAAAAGTTTATTATGATGGAACTTTAAAAATATATTGTAATATGTTATTCACTGATTATGTGGGTGACATAAAGATCATTAGTGTTAATTAAACACACTTATATTTTCATTTATTTAATATCCCATAAATTCATTAAAGTAAGAATCTAAATCTTTGTAAGCAATGCTGTGTTCCTCTTTTTTGGACAATGTTATAAAATTTTTTGTATAGATCACTGATATATAAATCCAATGATATGTGAAACTCTTTCCTAGGTGTTTCCTTTAGGCAGTAGATTGGATTTGGTTATTGTCGCTTAATGGTAATTTTTTGCACATGAAGGATAATTAACACTTAAGTGTATAGGGAAAAGCATAAACAAAATCACTAATATATTATTTGCAACTGTTTTTTAAAAGTAAAAAATCTTTGTTTTAAATATTTTTTTCTATTCTTAGCACTAACATATAGATGACAATTGAAAAAGGAGGGGAAAAGACTTACATCTTTCCTAATTGAAACTGAAAGAGTTTTAAAACATATTGTTTCATTGTTTAAGTTATTTGCATCATCGCATTAGTACTTTTACAGATTTTAAATCAGTTTTAATTGTGGTTTAAATTAAGTAACAATATTGTTATCGAAATTTTAATGTTAAACGAAGTTTTTAAATCAGAGACTAACATGCTGATAAAAGTTTCATTCTAATGTATGCTGCCCTTCTCAATTCAATTCAAAACAAACAGAATAAACATTTATTTATATTAGTAATATATAAAGAGTATTAAAAAAATTTTGTCAAAATTTGATGACCTTTCAATCAAACATTTTATATGTGTTCACATTTTTTATGTATTCAAAATTTTATAAATATCTTCTGTCTGAAATAGGTTGTTATTAATTAATAGCTTGTAAATGGGGTCCTGCTGCATACTCATAGCTCAATTTCTAAAAAGGCACACTATTTAATTATGAAAAGCATTGTAAATTTATTTACTTATGCACTTCATCATTTTATTTGCTTTGCATTTTGAAATGTATCAGTTTTATGTTAACTTCATCAGGACTATTTACATTAAATATTAACAAATTTATATTTCACATCCTTTTTTTTTGTTATAGATATCCTTTAATTGGACAATGTGTTTTTATATGAGCATCGTTTGATCTGAAATAAAATATCTTTACCTTTAAATCTGGAAAAAATTACTTTTTATAAGCTGATATTAAAATCTTTCAAACGAATTCAATTGTGTTTTGAAAAATCTCTGATATTTGTGATCAGAAAAAATAATTTATATCACATTCTAAATACAGATATAAGTTAAATATTTTACATTTTTGCTTTTGAGGAAATATCACTCAACTGAATTTATATACTTTTAATAGCAAATTAAAGTTATTCTTCCTTATCAGGCTCAATATTTTAAACTTTGATGTGAAAAAAAAACTTTTCTTTAAATAACAGTAAGCACTGTGTGAGTAATCTTTCACCACAACAATTTTCATTAAATTAAAAAAATTTTTGTTTAAAATCATTGTTGAATAATTAAAGATTACATGCTTTCCACATTTGTTAAAATAAGAATTTTATTACATTTTAGTTCCACTGAATATTTTATGGAACCATATTTACTATATAGCCTTCGTTTGTGTATTATATTCTAATATATATATATATATATATATATATATATATATATATATATATATATATATATATATATATATATATATATATATATATATATATATATATATATATATATAAACTTCAAACATATATTTATAATTTTTTTCATAATCCTATATAATTTAAAAGAAGGTACTTACCAAATTTAAAGTTATAAATATGCTTATTTTTGTGCATAAAAACAAATCAAACAATGATTATACATCTTGTATGACACAGAAAACACAGAAAATCATTACACTAATTTTCATTTTATTAAACAAATTTTCAAAAACAACAATTTATAGACAGATTAAGTGATATTAAATTGTTGAACATTAAAAGTTGTATTTATAATAAAGTTAAAAAAATTAATAAACTCAAAATAGAATCGAGCAATTTTAAAGTTATATTATTTTAATTTTTCTCCTTTATGATTTGAAATAAATGCTAATGCTGATTTTTGACACTCTTGTTCAGTAGGCTTTTGTAAATGTGAGGACTTTTTATGCCTTTTTTTTGGTTTGAAGGATATTTGAGGGGTAATGTTTTTATTGGCTGGAACATTAAAAACTGATAACTTCGCTTGCTCATGAGAATTTTTTGCTGCTTGCAAAGATGGCTTTAAAGATTTTAAAGTTTTTTCTAACACTTAAATTTCTTCTAAGCAACTAGAAAATTAAAAAGAAAATTTCAAGAACATTTGTGTTTTATGATATCTTTTATATGCAAATCCAACCAGTCGGGATTGAGAGGAAGAGATCTCTTCCCTATCCCATAGAAGTATCGGAGGTACTATTGAACTTTAGAGAACCACTGGTGTAAATGGTGTAGAGAACCAATGGTAGAATTGAGAACAGCGTATAAAAAGTAGAAGTCTCAGAAAAAAAGAGTCTACGATTGCATATTGGATCCTCATTGAGCAGAATGAGAGTTTCTAAAACATCTAATTGGCAAACGGAGTACATCTGTCCCGTCTAGTTGAAGCCCTGTCTCAACTTTTCTGAATTGAGGTGTCCTCTGATAAACTGAGGTAACGATTTATTGGAAATAGATTTCAATTGCTTAGGGTTCCATTTCATATTTATATCACATACCGAAAAATATTACATGATGGCAACTCACAATGTCATTGTTTCAAAGTAATCCATAAACAGTTAAATAATTCTTTTGAAGATTTCAGTTTGAGTTTTACTAACATAAGCAACTCTCTATAAATCTTGTTGAGCTCTTATATGTGGTACATAATGAGTAAAATTGAATCGTCATAATCATAGGCAGCTGCAGAGGAATTTGATTGACTATTTCTACAAGTATTTCCGAGGATGTTGAATTTAACTCATTGAGTTAAATTCGCGTTTTTTGATTTATTGAGCAAATAATTATATGAAGATGTATCCCATAACCTCTCATGAAAATATCAACTGATCTGTAAACATTCTGCCTTTCAGTTCAAAAAATTTTCTCATGGTAGGTACGGGTGTTTATGTGGTAGGTAGTGGATCAGCATCTACTTTCAAATCTAAATTCAGGCTGAATTTAAACTTTTATTAAACATTGAACAGGTACATTTAAGAGAGCTTTGCGACTTTGGCACAAAATTGTATATTAGTGTTTGTTACAAATAATGTCCTAATTGTTGTGTACAAATGAAAAAAATGAAGGCAGAAAGTAGCATGTGTTTGTTTGTGGGTAACTCAAATACTCATATCAGTGTAATGTAGTAAGTGAAAAATTGCATTAGCTTATTTCAATTTATATTCATATTAGTTTTTTGACGTAATGAAAATATAGTTGTTTTACATAGTGCCAAGAAATCATGATACTTTAAAAACTTTTCTAAGCACAAATAAAAAGCAATTTCATGAATTTAAGGCAGTTTTTAAAGAAGTGAGTTATATTTTTCATTACTAAAAATTAGCTTTATTTTAAGTAACAACTAATTTTTATATTAAAATAACATGAAATCTTCCTGAAAGAGAACATTATTTGTAATTATATAAATTAATTTTCATAATTAAGAAATAAAAATTGTAAAACTAACTAGTGAAGATGCTTTTACTGCTAGTGCACGTAACAAAACAATTTTATTTTCATATAAGTACGCATATTCCCTATACTATGTTGATGTATTCTAAATTTAAATTTCCTTTATGTGAAAGTCAGGTTTAAAGCTTAAATTTAGTTTAATATTTTGAATAATCATAAGAAAATTTGTAATTTTTAATTCATAAGTGGATTTCTATACTTATGTATGTTAAATTAGAGATATTCGTATGGTTTATTTATATTTGCAAAATATGTCCTGATATTTAGATTTTATGAAATTTAGTGAATTCTATCAACACACTTAAGATTTGCCTTTTATAAGATTACAAAAAATTCTTTCTTAAGATTGATTTTTTAGAAAAAAATCACTTTGGTTTAATCGAGCCTTTTAGAAAAAAACATTATTAACAATGGGATGAAGTCCAATGGTAGGAGTACTGAGTAAATTATGTATGGAGGTTGTAATATATTTCTCATTTGAGTTTCTTCCATTTCAAATATTTCGGAATTTTGACACTTTGACAGATCTGTAAAATGTCTTCAGAAAATTAATAAGCCTAAAATGCTAAACAGTTTTTATATTACTCAGCTGTTTCACAGTTAACTTCAAAGCTATTTACGGCTATTGCATGTCTTAATGATGCCATTATAAGGAAAGCTTGCTTGAATTTTCTATTTATTAAAATTATTACTTATAAATTTATAAAAGTCAGCAAATATATTAATGCTATTACACAGTTTCTTGATTTTATTCATGAAATTGCAAAAGAATATTTTTCAAACTGTTCATCATAAATGCTTACTTTAATGTTCCATTTATAAATTTAGACACACCATCATATTTTAAGCTTATATGCAATAAAAATGTAATTTTCAACATCATTTTAAAACTTAATTTCTTAGTTTCAAGTAAAGGAAAATTCTCACGAAATTTAAAAAACAACATAAATGAATTTCAATTCGAATTTAAAATGCATTTGATACTTTTAAATAATACATATACAATTTTATTCATATTAAATAAGTACATTTTAATTTAAAATAAGAATTTGAAAATACAATTTTTTACTATCAAATATAAAATGTGTTTATAATTTTTATTACATAGTTTCCAACTTCTGACTCTTAAGAATTTGATTTCTCAAATTACTTATAAAAATAAAAATGTTGGCGAGAAATTAAATCACTAATTCATCACAAAATAAAAAAACAGTGGAGCACGTGATGAAAGTGTTGGCGTGCCCTTCAAACTGCAAGTTCGTGGAAAGCTTATTAATGTACACCCATTCAGTGTAACCTTTCTAATCTTCTTATATACATATGTGAATAATTTTCTTTTCAATCTCATTTTGCACAGCAATTCACACATTCATGATTGTTTTTTTTATCAAATTATAACGTTTCTATTATTTTTATCTCCGTATAACATAAGAAGGACATTGCCGATCATAATAATGCGGACAGTTAAATTTAAAACAAACGCCGGCACAATTGTATGTGGAACTCGTTGCATAACGACCTGGTTTTTGATTTTGAGGAAACATGTTTCTCGGATTCTGTCAGTGGATTTTGTCAAAGGCTAGGTTTTTCTAGTGCTTTTCACATCTAGCAGAATAATAAGGTTGGTGATGTAGTATTCTTGGTTAATTTAATGTATAGTAAACAAAAACTCTGGGTCTATATGGGCACCACAATGAAGCACACGCAGCTACTTTTAATGCAACTGCAGTGGGAGACGCATAAAAGCGTATTAGAAATAAGCATCAAATGGAAGGAAAAATGGTAAATTAAATATTATTTTTTACCATTTCTCTTAACATTCATTGACAATTAATATAACTTGTCGTTTCACTTAAATGCGTTCTTTATGTTTTTAAAAATAAATTGTATTTATAACAAATATAAGAAATGAAATCATTTAAAAATTATTATTCAATATAAATTGCAACTAAAATGTTTAAATGCTATCACAGCAAATGTAATCAGAAATATAAAAAGATCATAAAAATATCAATTAATAATCTATACAATTTTAACTATTTAAACTATACGAATAACAAGGAATAGAGATTTTGAATTCTTTTTGATTTGGAAAATTTATTTTTTTAACTTTCAAGAACATTATAATCTGCTACACTCAACTTTTATGAATTAATTTTAATAAATCCTTCTGAAGTTTTCAATTGCTTTTAACTTAAATATTTATATCACTTCTTTGAAATTTAATAGTGATTGTTAATAATTTTACACACACACACACACACACACACACACACACACACACACACACACACACACACACACACACACACACACACACACACACACACACACACACACACACACACACACACACACACACACACACACACACACACACACACACACACACACACACACACACACACACACACACACACACACACACACACACACACACACACACACACACACACACACACACACACACACACACACACACACACACACACACACACACACACACACACACACACACACACACACACACACACACACACACACACACACACACACACACACACACACACACACACACACACACACACACACACACACACACACACACACACACACACATATATATATATATATATATATATATATATATATATATATATATATATATATATATATATATATATATATATATATATATATATATATATATATATATATATATATATATATACAAAATTTTAAGTACAGTAAAAAATAATATGAGGAGCAGTTTTATGATATTTTTTAATATTTTTAAAGAAATAAATTTTGTTTTTTTGAATTCTTTATATCAATTCAATCAAAAAAATAACAAAATTATTTCAGAACATTATAAAGTGTGCTAATAATTAATATTATTATTAAATTATAACATCAACAAAATATTGTAATTTAAATGTCACATTACATTTTATTGAGGAAATGAAATATGCAATATAATGGTATTTTACTTTAAAATTAGCAATATGTTATTTCGGTTGTTGTTTAATATGTAGTTAATTTAAATTTTGTTAATATAGTTAATTTAAAGTCGCAAAAAATATTAAAAGTATAAATAAATAATTTTTAAATATATTTGCAGTCATTCCAATTAAATTATTTATATTTTTATATTATAAGAGGGAGCAAATATTGGTAGTTTGGTAATTAAATGGAACTTCAAAAAGTTTCTTTTATTGCAATGAAACAAAGTGTTTTATCTACCATGATAAGTAAACAGTTTAAAAAATATCTTAGTCTCATTATTATAGATACAGATATAATAAATATTATTTTTCAATTCATAATAATGTCTAAAAATATAAATATCTGTGTTGGCACATTCTTTTGCAAATCAGTTTACAATAATTATCAATGTTTAAAAGTAAAAGGATTTTTATTCAGTCGGATATGAAATGTATTTATTAGTGTGATTTTCTAAAATAATCATTTTATAAAGTAATTCATTTTTATATTAAAATATATATTAACTCATATGTTCCTGAAATGTTAAATTAATTTTACATAGTTTCTCAAATGCTAAATCTTTTATTTTAGAAGAAACATGTTATGCTATGCTTTCTGGATGTTTCAATGTTTTTGATTTTTGGTGCTTCTTATATAAATTATTTTGAAGAATGTCTAGAAACCTTTATAATATTAAAATTTTTTTGCTTAAAATATATAAGGCAAATTTCCAATATTTAAAAATATAAAGAAATTACGTATTTATTGCTTGACAGAAGCAGAATTTATCTATATTTTTTCTATCAAATATTTCATTATATCATACAATTATAAGTTGGAAGTTGTTTAAATAAATACCTTTTTTAGGTATTTTGATTCTAGGGAAGCAATTAAGAGTACAAAAAGTAAAAGCTTCACAAAAAATAAAAAAGTATAAAAATTAAATCTTCATGAAAATGAAAAATTCAAACAACTAATGGAGTTAGTTAACTGTAGAGTCTAAATTTTGTTGTTAACGGATCACCACAAGACAAATGTATAATTTGATGGAGATTTTTGAAAACAAAACTGTGATAAAAGTGGATATTAGATTCTCTTGCAAAATTATTTTTAATTTTTTTGTTTTTAGCCATCCATTATTTGTTGAAGGATTCTCGAAGCAAGAAAATTAAAATTGGAATGAAACAGTTTAAAAGTTTTAGCTTTCAAACTGAAACAAATGAAGATTATTCTACTAGAAACAGTGCTCATATGGCAAATGACCAATATTTTCCTCTTCCTTTAGATTCAAGTGAAGAAAACACAGCAAGTGTAAGCAATCAGAAAATAAATTATGTTTTATAATATGTGTGTGTGTGTGAAAATAAAAGAATATAAATTTATTATGATATACGCTGAAAATTGTTGGTTTTATTGAAAATATTATAGAAATGAATTCATGCTTGTAAAAAAGTCAAAATTTAAGAAATTGTATTAGGAAACTGAAATTATAGTAGTGTAAAAATAAGAAAATTGTCATCCAAAGCGCAGAAATGCTTGTTATAAAATTCATATATGTTATATTATTTATTATAAAATGTGATGAATGATGATTGTGATTGGGATGACATCTCTAAATATTCTAAATTAAGATCCAAATCAAAATATAAAGTGTGATTGGATTAAAATTATTGAGTAAAATTAGTAAAATTGAAAAAGGGTAAATTTATTATTTTTCATTCAAATATAGATTGTTTTTTTTTAATTTGGGAAATTCATACATTTGAGTAAACGTATCCGTAATACAATTTATAAAAACATTGATAACTGCAGAAGTTACTGAATCAGATATATGAATTTTATAATGTAAGGCAATTTTTAATATTTTAACTTAATATGAAGATTAAGAATTAGTAATTTCTTTCATATAGTCTTGACTTGGAAAAAACTGACTAAAACTTACACAATTTTAAAAATTCATTTCTAAAATTGTTAAAACTTGTATCAATAAACTTTGACATTTATCAAAAAAAATTTTGATCTCTATTTATGAATTTAGAAAGAAGTCAATTTGTATATGATAATTAAATAAAAAATGAATACTTTTTTTCAAAACTGAGTATTTACTTTTTGTTTTTCTAATTTTATTGAATAGAGTTGATAGAATAAGTATAAAAAATTCAAAGTGTTATTAATATAAGTTCACACAACACTATTTCTTAGAAAATTAAGTGTTTACACTTTCCATTGTATTTGAAGTGTCAAAAATTTTATTCAGAACAAACCTTGCTTTTTTATAGGTTGTGTTCTAAATTAATATACATCGATATTCATCTAAATATATATTAATATTAAAAGTTATCAGAATTTTAAAAAAAAGATTAGTTGTTATGGAAAATCATCATGTATTACATAAAAATATCTCAATTGTTATCTTCTAATAATTTTCAATTTTCACGTAAAACTTCCTCAATTTTATTATTAGAGGATTAATTTGATTATTGTTATACTTTTACAGAAAAATTTCAATCATACTATTAATGTCTGGAAAAATAACAAGATAATTATCTGCAAGCCTTTGATTCCTTTAAAAATTGTTCTATTTTGTTGGTTTGGAGGTAAGTTGTTATTATGCAACGATATTTTTTAATATATTTTTACTTGATCTTCAATGCAAATTTTCACAAAGTAAACTTTTAAATAAAATGCTGAATTTTTTTAAAATGACATGTTTTTGATAATTTTTTAAATATCCTAGTTTCTGAATAAAAGAGGGCAAAAAGAAATATAAGATTATTAATAAAATATTATTCAATGGTTATGTTAATGCAAAATATCCTTTTTTCTATAGCACTATATTTATTCAAGAATTAATTTTCTTTCATACTGTATTTCCTGACATTTAAGAATAGTTTAAAAGTATGAGATTTAGGTTAACTGAGATTTAATATTTTCGATAGAACATAAGGAAAGATATAATAGAGTAAACATTGTGTAACAGGTCTAGATCTATTGTGTAACAGGAGATGGGCTTTGCGGTTTCATACATCTTTATCAAAGGGTTATTTGGGAATTGTATTTTTGCCAAGTGCATTTGAAAACGATTAGAACATTTATTTTAATATCAGCATCAAAATGGACATTACTACGATTGGCTATGGGTTCTACACAGTGTTAAAAGTATATCTTTATTTTGCGTTTTGAAATTTTTAGCACACACGTACTCTTAATAAGTTACAAAAAATCAACATTGCCTCTAATATCTAAAGAACATTCCCTGTAGAGAATAGTTGAGGTTGCTATCTATATAAAATTTATGGTTTGCAAAACATTATACATTACGTGCATTTGGAAACATTTTTTGGATGATTAAGGGCAATTGTCTTTGTTAAGTTTGTCTAGAATTAATACTTTTGATATTTTCTTCAAATTTTTTTCCTTAAATGTGGTTTATTTTTGTCTTTGCAAGAACACATATAAAATAAATATGCAGTTTTCATTATCATGATTTTATATATGAAACTTTTTTACATCATCAAAACAATTAGTTATATTCTTCATTTTTCTAAAATGTAAGCAATGTGAAAACATTTATTCTGCTAAATTTAATGTTTAAAATTACTTTCATTTTCTAACTCATCCTACCGGAAATTAGTACTGCTTATGAGATTTTAATATATGAATTTTCAAAATGTATCTAAATTAAATTCAATATCCTCAAAGCTATTTATATATAACAACACATATTCTTTAATTGTTTCTTGATTTTTATATTAAAGGAAATAAATATGACACATAACGATAAGACTAGCACTTTTAGGGATATTTAAATAAAAATGCTTTGTTATAGAAAGACCATATTTTTTTGAAAAAAATTAAATTGTCACTATAAGAAACTTAACGAACTGTCGCTTAGTGTAAAAGTACAAGAAAAAACCCTCGATTTTACCAATTTTAAAATTACTAAATTTTCACCTATTTCCAGCGTTTAACAATTAAGAACATATTTAACATTTCAAAAAATTTAATTATTGGAATTTCTGATTAATATTTCTTAAAATTTGTCAAACTCCATCTTATAACACACATTTCTAAAAATTTAATAATTTGGTGAAGGTAAGTCTCTGTAACCACATAATAAATTGAGAAATATGGTGGCATATTTAAACCACTAAACCTAATAAGACATACAATAACACAATAATCATATTAAGAGTTTTTTTAAGCTATTATGAATAAACCAAAGTTTAAGAAAATATGCCACAAAAACATGGGAATGCCAATATATTTGAAATATATTTGCAAAGCAAATTGAATATTTTCCTAGTAATTTGAAATTAATTCTAGTTAATAATATCTATTTAAAAATTGTATAGTAATAAAATAATGAACATAATTTTCTACATATAGATGGCCTAATTAGAGTTAGATTTAATAATATCTATTTATAAATGAATGTTTTTTTTAAATAAAATTCGAAAAATTATTAGAATGCATAAAATATTTTATCCAAACATATATGTCCTAAAAGATCGATTTTATGGAATTAAAATATTGCAGAAAAATTTTAGAACTTCTGAGATTTCTCTGTCATAAAATTAAAGAAAGAATTCTAACTCAATATTTACTAGTTCTCTGTAAATGTAGAGCACATTAATTTAACCCACCGAATAGTAGAATTATGAAAACATGTAACAGAAAAGATGATTATCCAAGAAACGACTTCTAGCGAAACCGAACAATTGGTAGTTTTTGTGACATCTGAAATAGTATAAAATATTTAATTCTATACTTGCCATAAGCTGTTTCATAAAATTCTTATTTTTACATTTATAATGCAGTTTTGGTAGATAAACTACAATATATATAAATAAAAATGACATTTTTACACAGATTAACTTGAAGTATTTAAATTAGTTCATTATCATATAGTAGTTAAAAATATTACAAATAGCTTTCAAATATCAAAA
>CM075852.1:17839098-18113296 GCA_037975125.1 Latrodectus hesperus | reverse complement strand
TAACTGTGGTATTCATTTTATTATAAAAAGTATATTTTAGGAGAAAAGTGAGTTTTTGTATGGTGCGCTCAATTGTCCGAAGTGATATCTTATGTATTTCAGCAAAAAACAACTCAATCTCCCACAAAAACGAATATAAGTATTTACATAAAATTCTGCAATTAGCATTACCTTATTACACTTAATCTTTATATGGTTTTTCATAAGTTTCCTATGGCCAGAATTTGCACACAGACAAGCTCAAGTGACACAAGTGACTTCAGATTCCCAATTACATTTGAGATCAAAATCCAAAATTTCCTCAATATCTTAAAAAATGGCCAATAGATATAGAAATAAATGGTTTAATTTTATAGTAAATAATGTTTCTAGACTAACTGTGGTATTCATTTTATTATAAAAAGTATATTTTAGGAGAAAAGTGAGTTTTTGTATGGTGCGCTCAATTGTCCGAAGTGATATCTTATGTATTTCAGCAAAAAACAACTCAATCTCCCACAAAAACGAATATAAGTATTTACATAAAATTCTGCAATTAGCATTACCTTATTACACTTAATCTTTATATGGTTTTTCATAAGTTTCCTATGGCCAGAATTTGCACACAGACAAGCTCAAGTGACACAAGTGACTTCAGATTCCCAATTACATTTGAGATCAAAATCCAAAATTTCCTCAATATCTTAAAAAATGGCCAATAGATATAGAAATAAATGGTTTAATTTTATAGTAAATAATGTTTCTAGACTAACTGTGGTATTCATTTTATTATAAAAAGTATATTTTAGGAGAAAAGTGAGTTTTTGTATGGTGCGCTCAATTGTCCGAAGTGATATCTTATGTATTTCAGCAAAAAACAACTCAATCTCCCACAAAAACGAATATAAGTATTTACATAAAATTCTGCAATTAGCATTACCTTATTACACTTAATCTTTATATGGTTTTTCATAAGTTTCCTATGGCCAGAATTTGCACACAGACAAGCTCAAGTGACACAAGTGACTTCAGATTCCCAATTACATTTGAGATCAAAATCCAAAATTTCCTCAATATCTTAAAAAATGGCCAATAGATATAGAAATAAATGGTTTAATTTTATAGTAAATAATGTTTCTAGACTAACTGTGGTATTCATTTTATTATAAAAAGTATATTTTAGGAGAAAAGTGAGTTTTTGTATGGTGCGCTCAATTGTCCGAAGTGATATCTTATGTATTTCAGCAAAAAACAACTCAATCTCCCACAAAAACGAATATAAGTATTTACATAAAATTCTGCAATTAGCATTACCTTATTACACTTAATCTTTATATGGTTTTTCATAAGTTTCCTATGGCCAGAATTTGCACACAGACAAGCTCAAGTGACACAAGTGACTTCAGATTCCCAATTACATTTGAGATCAAAATCCAAAATTTCCTCAATATCTTAAAAAATGGCCAATAGATATAGAAATAAATGGTTTAATTTTATAGTAAATAATGTTTCTAGACTAACTGTGGTATTCATTTTATTATAAAAAGTATATTTTAGGAGAAAAGTGAGTTTTTGTATGGTGCGCTCAATTGTCCGAAGTGATATCTTATGTATTTCAGCAAAAAAACAACTCAATCTCCCACAAAAACGAATAGAAGTATTTACATAAAATTCTGCAATTAGCATTACCTTATTACACTTAATCTTTATATGGTTTTTCATAAGTTTCCTATGGCCAGAATTTGCACACAGACAAGCTCAGCGACACAAGTGACTTCAGATTCCCAATTACATTTGAGATGAAAATCCAAAATTTCCTCAATATCTTAAAAAATGGCCAATAGATATAGAAATAAATGGTTTAATTTTATAGTAAATAATGTTTCTAGACTAACTGTGGTATTCATTTTATTATAAAAAGTATATTTTAGGAGAAAAGTGAGTTTTTGTATGGTGCGCTCAATTGTCCGAAGTGATATCTTATGTATTTCAGCAAAAACAACTCAATCTCCCACAAAACGAATAGAAGTATTTACATAAAATTCTGCAATTAGCATTACCTTATTACACTTAATCTTTATATGGTTTTTCATAAGTTTCCTATGGCCAGAATTTGCACACAGACAAGCTCAAGTGACACAAGTGACTTCAGATTCCCAATTACATTTGAGATCAAAATCCAAAATTTCCTCAATATCTTAAAAAATGGCCAATAGATATAGAAATAAATGGTTTAATTTTATAGTAAATAATGTTTCTAGACTAACTGTGGTATTCATTTTATTATAAAAAGTATATTTTAGGAGAAAAGTGAGTTTTTGTATGGTGCGCTCAATTGTCCGAAGTGATATCTTATGTATTTCAGCAAAAAACAACTCAATCTCCCACAAAAACGAATATAAGTATTTACATAAAATTCTGCAATTAGCATTACCTTATTACACTTAATCTTTATATGGTTTTTCATAAGTTTCCTATGGCCAGAATTTGCACACAGACAAGCTCAAGTGACACAAGTGACTTCAGATTCCCAATTACATTTGAGATCAAAATCCAAAATTTCCTCAATATCTTAAAAATGGCCAATAGATATAGAAATAAATGGTTTAATTTTATAGTAAATAATGTTTCTAGACTAACTGTGGTATTCATTTTATTATAAAAGTATATTTTAGGAGAAAAGTGAGTTTTTGTATGGTGCGCTCAATTGTCCGAAGTGATATCTTATGTATTTCAGCAAAAAACAACTCAATCTCCCACAAAAACGAATATAAGTATTTACATAAAATTCTGCAATTAGCATTACCTTATTACACTTAATCTTTATATGGTTTTTCATAAGTTTCCTATGGCCAGAATTTGCACACAGACAAGCTCAAGTGACACAAGTGACTTCAGATTCCCAATTACATTTGAGATCAAAATCCAAAATTTCCTCAATATCTTAAAAAATGGCCAATAGATATAGAAATAAATGGTTTAATTTTATAGTAAATAATGTTTCTAGACTAACTGTGGTATTCATTTTATTATAAAAAGTATATTTTAGGAGAAAAGTGAGTTTTTGTATGGTGCGCTCAATTGTCCGAAGTGATATCTTATGTATTTCAGCAAAAAACAACTCAATCTCCCACAAAAACGAATATAAGTATTTACATAAAATTCTGCAATTAGCATTACCTTATTACACTTAATCTTTATATGGTTTTTCATAAGTTTCCTATGGCCAGAATTTGCACACAGACAAGCTCAAGTGACACAAGTGACTTCAGATTCCCAATTACATTTGAGATCAAAATCCAAAATTTCCTCAATATCTTAAAAAATGGCCAATAGATATAGAAATAAATGGTTTAATTTTATAGTAAATAATGTTTCTAGACTAACTGTGGTATTCATTTTATTATAAAAAGTATATTTTAGGAGAAAAGTGAGTTTTTGTATGGTGCGCTCAATTGTCCGAAGTGATATCTTATGTATTTCAGCAAAAAACAACTCAATCTCCCACAAAAACGAATATAAGTATTTACATAAAATTCTGCAATTAGCATTACCTTATTACACTTAATCTTTATATGGTTTTTCATAAGTTTCCTATGGCCAGAATTTGCACACAGACAAGCTCAAGTGACACAAGTGACTTCAGATTCCCAATTACATTTGAGATCAAAATCCAAAATTTCCTCAATATCTTAAAAAATGGCCAATAGATATAGAAATAAATGGTTTAATTTTATAGTAAATAATGTTTCTAGACTAACTGTGGTATTCATTTTATTATAAAAAGTATATTTTAGGAGAAAAGTGAGTTTTTGTATGGTGCGCTCAATTGTCCGAAGTGATATCTTATGTATTTCAGCAAAAAAACAACTCAATCTCCCACAAAAACGAATATAAGTATTTACATAAAATTCTGCAATTAGCATTACCTTATTACACTTAATCTTTATATGGTTTTTCATAAGTTTCCTATGGCCAGAATTTGCACACAGACAAGCTCAAGTGACACAAGTGACTTCAGATTCCCAATTACATTTGAGATCAAAATCCAAAATTTCCTCAATATCTTAAAAAATGGCCAATAGATATAGAAATAAATGGTTTAATTTTATAGTAAATAATGTTTCTAGACTAACTGTAGTATTCATTTTATTATAAAAAGTATATTTTAGGAGAAAAAGTGAGTTTTTGTATGGTGCGCTCAATTGTCCGAAGTGATATCTTATGTATTTCAGCAAAAAACAACTCAATCTCCCACAAAAACGAATATAAGTATTTACATAAAATTCTGCAATTAGCATTACCTTATTACACTTAATCTTTATATGGTTTTTCATAAGTTTCCTATGGCCAGAATTTGCACACAGACAAGCTCAAGTGACACAAGTGACTTCAGATTCCCAATTACATTTGAGATCAAAATCCAAAATTTCCTCAATATCTTAAAAAATGGCCAATAGATATAGAAATAAATGGTTTAATTTTATAGTAAATAATGTTTCTAGACTAACTGTGGTATTCATTTTATTATAAAAAGTATATTTTAGGAGAAAAGTGAGTTTTTGTATGGTGCGCTCAATTGTCCGAAGTGATATCTTATGTATTTCAGCAAAAAACAACTCAATCTCCCACAAAAACGAATATAAGTATTTACATAAAATTCTGCAATTAGCATTACCTTATTACACTTAATCTTTATATGGTTTTTCATAAGTTTCCTATGGCCAGAATTTGCACACAGACAAGCTCAAGTGACACAAGTGACTTCAGATTCCCAATTACATTTGAGATCAAAATCCAAAATTTCCTCAATATCTTAAAAAATGGCCAATAGATATAGAAATAAATGGTTTAATTTTATAGTAAATAATGTTTCTAGACTAACTGTGGTATTCATTTTATTATAAAAAGTATATTTTAGGAGAAAAGTGAGTTTTTGTATGGTGCGCTCAATTGTCCGAAGTGATATCTTATGTATTTCAGCAAAAAACAACTCAATCTCCCACAAAAACGAATATAAGTATTTACATAAAATTCTGCAATTAGCATTACCTTATTACACTTAATCTTTATATGGTTTTTCATAAGTTTCCTATGGCCAGAATTTGCACACAGACAAGCTCAAGTGACACAAGTGACTTCAGATTCCCAATTACATTTGAGATCAAAATCCAAAATTTCCTCAATATCTTAAAAAATGGCCAATAGATATAGAAATAAATGGTTTAATTTTATAGTAAATAATGTTTCTAGACTAACTGTGGTATTCATTTTATTATAAAAAGTATATTTTAGGAGAAAAGTGAGTTTTTGTATGGTGCGCTCAATTGTCCGAAGTGATATCTTATGTATTTCAGCAAAAAACAACTCAATCTCCCACAAAAACGAATATAAGTATTTACATAAAATTCTGCAATTAGCATTACCTTATTACACTTAATCTTTATATGGTTTTTCATAAGTTTCCTATGGCCAGAATTTGCACACAGACAAGCTCAAGTGACACAAGTGACTTCAGATTCCCAATTACATTTGAGATCAAAATCCAAAATTTCCTCAATATCTTAAAAAATGGCCAATAGATATAGAAATAAATGGTTTAATTTTATAGTAAATAATGTTTCTAGACTAACTGTGGTATTCATTTTATTATAAAAAGTATATTTTAGGAGAAAAGTGAGTTTTTGTATGGTGCGCTCAATTGTCCGAAGTGATATCTTATGTATTTCAGCAAAAAACAACTCAATCTCCCACAAAAACGAATATAAGTATTTACATAAAATTCTGCAATTAGCATTACCTTATTACACTTAATCTTTATATGGTTTTTCATAAGTTTCCTATGGCCAGAATTTGCACACAGACAAGCTCAAGTGACACAAGTGACTTCAGATTCCCAATTACATTTGAGATCAAAATCCAAAATTTCCTCAATATCTTAAAAAATGGCCAATAGATATAGAAATAAATGGTTTAATTTTATAGTAAATAATGTTTCTAGACTAACTGTGGTATTCATTTTATTATAAAAAGTATATTTTAGGAGAAAAGTGAGTTTTTGTATGGTGCGCTCAATTGTCCGAAGTGATATCTTATGTATTTCAGCAAAAAACAACTCAATCTCCCACAAAAACGAATATAAGTATTTACATAAAATTCTGCAATTAGCATTACCTTATTACACTTAATCTTTATATGGTTTTTCATAAGTTTCCTATGGCCAGAATTTGCACACAGACAAGCTCAAGTGACACAAGTGACTTCAGATTCCCAATTACATTTGAGATCAAAATCCAAAATTTCCTCAATATCTTAAAAAATGGCCAATAGATATAGAAATAAATGGTTTAATTTTATAGTAAATAATGTTTCTAGACTAACTGTGGTATTCATTTTATTATAAAAAGTATATTTTAGGAGAAAAGTGAGTTTTTGTATGGTGCGCTCAATTGTCCGAAGTGATATCTTATGTATTTCAGCAAAAAACAACTCAATCTCCCACAAAAACGAATATAAGTATTTACATAAAATTCTGCAATTAGCATTACCTTATTACACTTAATCTTTATATGGTTTTTCATAAGTTTCCTATGGCCAGAATTTGCACACAGACAAGCTCAAGTGACACAAGTGACTTCAGATTCCCAATTACATTTGAGATCAAAATCCAAAATTTCCTCAATATCTTAAAAAATGGCCAATAGATATAGAAATAAATGGTTTAATTTTATAGTAAATAATGTTTCTAGACTAACTGTGGTATTCATTTTATTATAAAAAGTATATTTTAGGAGAAAAGTGAGTTTTTGTATGGTGCGCTCAATTGTCCGAAGTGATATCTTATGTATTTCAGCAAAAAACAACTCAATCTCCCACAAAAACGAATATAAGTATTTACATAAAATTCTGTAATTAGCATTACCTTATTACACTTAATCTTTATATGGTTTTTCATAAGTTTCCTATGGCCAGAATTTGCACACAGACAAGCTCAAGTGACACAAGTGACTTCAGATTCCCAATTACATTTGAGATCAAAATCCAAAATTTCCTCAATATCTTAAAAAATGGCCATTAGATATAAAAATAAATGGTTTAATTTTAGAGTAAATAGTGTTTCTAGACTAACTGTGGTATTCATTTTATTATAAAAAGTATATTTTAGGAGAAAAGTGAGTTTTTGTATGGTGCGCTCAATTGTCCGAAGTGATATCTTATGTATTTCAGCAAAAAACAACTCAATCCCCCACAAAAACGAATATAAGTATTTACATAAAATTCTGCAATTAGCATTACCTTATTACACTTAATCTTTATATGGTTTTTCATAAGTTTCCTATGGCCAGAATTTGCACACAGACAAGCTCAAGTGACACAAGTGACTTCAGATTCCCAATTACATTTGAGATCAAAATCCAAAATTTCCTCAATATCTTAAAAAATGGCCAATAGATATAGAAATAAATGGTTTAATTTTATAGTAAATAATGTTTCTAGACTAACTGTGGTATTCATTTTATTATAAAAAGTATATTTTAGGAGAAAAGTGAGTTTTTGTATGGTGCGCTCAATTGTCCGAAGTGATATCTTATGTATTTCAGCAAAAAACAACTCAATCTCCCACAAAAACGAATATAAGTATTTACATAAAATTCTGCAATTAGCATTACCTTATTACACTTAATCTTTATATGGTTTTTCATAAGTTTCCTATGGCCAGAATTTGCACACAGACAAGCTCAAGTGACACAAGTGACTTCAGATTCCCAATTACATTTGAGATCAAAATCCAAAATTTCCTCAATATCTTAAAAAATGGCCAATAGATATAGAAATAAATGGTTTAATTTTATAGTAAATAATGTTTCTAGACTAACTGTGGTATTCATTTTATTATAAAAAGTATATTTTAGGAGAAAAGTGAGTTTTTGTATGGTGCGCTCAATTGTCCGAAGTGATATCTTATGTATTTCAGCAAAAAACAACTCAATCTCCCACAAAAACGAATATAAGTATTTACATAAAATTCTGCAATTAGCATTACCTTATTACACTTAATCTTTATATGGTTTTTCATAAGTTTCCTATGGCCTGAATTTGCACACAGACAAGCTCAAGTGACACAAGTGACTTCAGATTCCCAATTACATTTGAGATCAAAATCCAAAATTTCCTCAATATCTTAAAAAATGGCCAATAGATATAGAAATAAATGGTTTAATTTTATAGTAAATAATGTTTCTAGACTAACTGTGGTATTCATTTTATTATAAAAAGTATATTTTAGGAGAAAAGTGAGTTTTTGTATGGTGCGCTCAATTGTCCGAAGTGATATCTTATGTATTTCAGCAAAAAACAACTCAATCTCCCACAAAAACGAATATAAGTATTTACATAAAATTCTGCAATTAGCATTACCTTATTACACTTAATCTTTATATGGTTTTTCATAAGTTTCCTATGGCCAGAATTTGCACACAGACAAGCTCAAGTGACACAAGTGACTTCAGATTCCCAATTACATTTGAGATCAAAATCCAAAATTTCCTCAATATCTTAAAAAATGGCCAATAGATATAGAAATAAATGGTTTAATTTTATAGTAAATAATGTTTCTAGACTAACTGTGGTATTCATTTTATTATAAAAAGTATATTTTAGGAGAAAAGTGAGTTTTTGTATGGTGCGCTCAATTGTCCGAAGTGATATCTTATGTATTTCAGCAAAAAACAACTCAATCTCCCACAAAAACGAATATAAGTATTTACATAAAATTCTGCAATTAGCATTACCTTATTACACTTAATCTTTATATGGTTTTTCATAAGTTTCCTATGGCCAGAATTTGCACACAGACAAGCTCAAGTGACACAAGTGACTTCAGATTCCCAATTACATTTGAGATCAAAATCCAAAATTTCCTCAATATCTTAAAAAATGGCCAATAGATATAGAAATAAATGGTTCTCTTTGTTAATCTCTATTCCTGTACTCTTTTTATTCACCCTCTTATCTCTATCAATATCTAGTAAACATCCATCCACTGCCCTTTTATTCAATCTTGGCTTTTAAGAGGAAGGACCAGATAAACATGCCGCTTTACGTTTCTTATCAGGAGAGAGATCTGATCCAGAACTCAAAGACGTATGGTTAACTTCAACAGTCTTCATGCTTGCCACAATCAAATCATTCTCATTTTTAGCTGCATTATTAATGACCATAGCTAAATGCTTAGCTGTCTTTTTATCAGTGAAAGACCTAAGAATTTTATATTTCTTACCTATCTGTCTTTCCGCTTGTTTTAGTAGTCTGCTTGCATCACTTTCACTAGTAGCATGTTTCAGTTCCATAATAATGGGATCATCCTCTATGAGAGAGCCATCACTTTCTGATAGTTGTATAAAATATAACCCTAGGTCTATCCTTCCTTGTGGAGATAGATTAGCTTCCGTATACACTCTAATTTCTTTGCCATCTTCAGTTTTCCCATTTATAAATAAGCCTTACATTATTGCTTGAAAGTCTACTTCTTTTTTTTATTAATCCTTTGAAAGGAGATAAGGCTTCCACTAAAGTAGACAATGACTCTCTTAGCTTCTTATCACTTCTTTCTTTGTCACCCCTTGTTCGAGATTCCTTAATATTACTCTCTTGTAACCCCTCTAATTAAATTGCCAATATCAACATTTTCTATCTTTTGAAAATCACCCTGATATTTATCTTTAGAATTAATATTAGAAATTCCTTCTATTTTTATATCCTGATAATAAGATTTGTCTTTTTCTTCTACCTCAAAAACATCCGGTTTATGCTCTACTCCTGTGCTTATTGTCACGTCAATTTTAACTGCAGAATTAATTTCCCATCTCGTCAATTAAAGGAATTTTATTACTATCATATCTCTTCTGCCCCCTAAGTGTTACTTGCTCACCACTATGTTCTGTAATATTTAGTATTACTGCTTTATCTTCGTCTTGATTGAATAATACAAATGTAGTAGCTTCTCTCTTTACGCTTTCATCTTGATTTGCGTAAGTAAAAATATATTTATCTAATCCGTTATTGTTTGCAGCTAAAACCTGCGTAAGTACTAATCTACTCAAATAATGCCGGTCATGGCTCTGAATTGAATGATATAAATTCTTTAATTCACCTTTTAAGATGTCTTTAATTCTACCTATACAATTTTGATTTAGTCTCTTCGCTCCCTCTAATATTTGATGTATAAAATCTCGTGATTGGAAAATATCATCTTTTTCCACTTTCAACCACCACTTTTAGCTACTCTTGTTAGGATCGCATCTTCTGCCTTAATTCTAATTCTTAGATTATACAAGTAGCCTTTGTTCTTGATCTGTGCTATAGCTTCATCAGTAGTATGACCTTCTCCTTTAAACTCAATAACTACTGGAATAGGTTTAGGATTCATCCTACCATTTGCATCTTTTGTACGTGACATAAGTATTAGATCTGCACGTCCGTTACCTGCAGTACGCTCAACGTAACAGTTAAGACCATAGCAATATTTAACATTTAATGCTAAAGCGCTATAGTAGAATCCATAAAATGCTGCTTCCGATTTGCTTAGCGAAATTTTTTCTTGATTCCTTTTATATACTTTACCAAAGCTGTCAAAAGTTTTCTCTGTATCACCTATTACTTCCTTTATATCTTCATCAAAAAGCTTTTTAAATGAATCTTTAAAATTTGTAGACTGAGCTATACTAACTTCTTCAAATTCATTATTAATCTGAGATTGAGAAAAATTTTTCTTTTACTCCACCTGCCTGCTCTCTATGTAATCTAAATGATTTCTTATCTGAGTCTCCTTCAGTACTAATGTGAAACACATGTTCATTTACGTCTACGTCAGATATACCCAACTTCTCCGCTATTTCTTTAAGTTCATCATCACTATAACGATATTCATCTCCTGAATTTCCATCGCTTATAACTTCATCATTTGTAAAAACTCTAAGGACTATTTGTTTTTTTCCATCTTTTTCAAAAGAAAAGCATAGCTTCACGACGTCAGATACAACTTCTACCTTTCCATCACTACCCTGCTCATTGCGCATAGTGTGCTTAACATATACCTTATTGATACCAAGTTTTTTCATCAGTCCACTATCAGGAAGTGTTAAAACTGAACCCAATACGCCATGAATAAAAAACTTTCTTAGATATTGAACCAATATTTGGAGTTTCATATAGCAATGAACTAAATTTTTCAGCAAACCCTATAGGTTCTTTTAAATCCATCGGTAAAACTGGATTACCTTTAACATTATTTGGATTAATTGGTTCAGTGATCAATAATTCTATTAATTCAGCAATGTCCCACGCAACCAAGTACGTCTAATGGACTTCCACGAAAGGTCCACCATATCCAGTGGACGTTATGGATGATAAATAGACGTCCATGGACGTCCATGAAAGGCTATTCAATGGATGTTTGCTGGTCGACCACTATGGATGTCTAATAGACGACAATTTATGGACATTAAACCTGGAAATGTGTGGATTAAAAATAGACGTCTATTGGACGTTCGTTGTGGATGTAAGCTGGATATTTATCTAATGTGTTATCATAGAGCTAGGAGTAGGAGGAAGGGAAATATCCCCCTTTCGATGAAGTATCAACTGTTACCGAGCGGTAGAGATGTAAAATTCCCGGGAATTTTGAAGCTTGGGAATTAACTCGGGAATTTTGGGGAATATTCGGAATTTTGAGGGAATAAACTCAGCCAATCATATTTCGTTTTAGGGATTCTTTTTTCGCATATATATGAAGCGAAGTGAAGTAAAATTTGATATCTAAATAAATTTTAAACAAAGTGAAATTTTATTTTCTACAATAAGCATTCATAAAAGCAGTGAAAAGCATAAAATATGAATATTAAAATTGTAAAAAATATAGTATTGAAAAATTTCATCCCTAGGGGATATTTTTATATCGGTGTATGCCGAGATCTGTCGCTAAGATTGTTGGGAAGCCAATGTTTCTCACAAGTATATATTTAATGAAATTATGAAAATAAACTGAAAATTGTTATTTAATCAAAAATAATATTGTTTCATTGTAACAAAAAGTGATTCTTTTCTTCATATCTATTTTTCCGGTTTCAGTTCTTTTAGGTTGTAAGAGATTTATTATTTTTTGCGATCATTCTTTATATAATAGATTTGTTTCTTATATTCGAAATTACTTTATTTTTTCAAAAAAATGATTTCACTTTAATTTTAATGTTTTTTTCTTTAAAAAAAATTTGAAACAAGTAAGGAAGTACTTGATTTTTTCACTCTTTGTAATAAATTGAAAATTGATGATTTAAAAATAAACAATACCAAGCAAATTGCTTTCACTTTTGTTTTGACTTCTAATTGACAAACTTTTAATTCATCAATGATACAAAACGATACCGTTTCATGTATTCTTCTCAACTGAATATGGATAAATGGTGCACAAATTTAATTAATATGTAAATGAATGTAATTGGTGAGGCGACATGTGTAAGTTGTGAACAAAAAAGAACTCTTCCAACGAATCATCATTTAAATAATGTCTTGTAGGAATTAATGTGACAAAAAATGTGTATAAAAATTTATATAAAAATTTTTTATCCACAAATGTAATCATGAATAAAATTGATTTTTCTTTTGTTATAGTTAAAATATTTAAAATAATTTTCTTTTATATTTTAATATTAATTAACAATTTTTAAGTACAATATATATAATGCAGACTTTAAATAAAACCATTTTTATTTCTTTTGCAAGGATCTGTTCCATTAATTTACACAATTACAATATATCTACAGTTGAATTATTCATTGAGTTTTTGAAAACAATTTTTTACAACTTTAAAAATGATTTCAAAACAGTAAGGTAGAATCAAAATCTCTTTAAACTATTGTTCATCAATTCTAAATGATAAGACTAAAAATTTGGGTGAATTAAAAAAATTATTGATAATCTGTCATTGAAAATACTTCCATTTTTCAGACTTTAGTACCAGAAATGGAAATAACTTTATGATATTATGAAAAGAATTTACGAAAGTCAAGCAAACGAATTCTGAAAAAAAGTGTTGCTTTTTTAACATATTACACTCGCGTAATTTTGTAAAAAAATATTTATTTTTTTTTAACTCAATGCATCTTGCTTTTCATAAAAAGGGTGAATTGTGTTATTCTTTTCAAAAGAAGATTTTTGGTTAAAATACTAGCTCTAAAAATATTAATGCCAGTTTGATACAAGAAAATAGGTATATTATTTTTCTATAATCTTGTTATAAAAACTTTAAAATTTATATTTTTAAGAGTTAGTTCAGTTTGAATTTTTACACACAAGATTAAAATTTGTACATAATACAAAAATTTTGCATTAGTACACAAAATTGATCTGTAATTTTGTGACAAATCTGTAATTTTGTGAATTGTATATTTCTAATTCAAAAACTTGAAATAACGATAAACAATTTGTTCAGAAAGGATTTTAAAAATTGTACAGATGCATTTAGAAATCTGCACAGTAAAAAAATCCCATCTAAATATGTTTTACCTGTTATCTTGTGAAATAAAAATAGGTATTACTTCTATGGTAGAAAATATCTAATATTTGCAAATATAAAAATATTGCTTAATAAATACTGATTGATTTTTATGAATATAGTTGTTCAACATGACAACTGAAGTGGATGTAACAAAAATTGTTGTAATAAATAATGTATAAAATTGAAGCAACTTATTTTACTGTAACAACAGTAATACTATATTTAAAACAAGCAAATGACACTAAATATCATAAATAATAGTTTAAAAATATTAGTTTTTCAATGTTTATACTACTTCTTTCACGATGAAAAACCAACTTGATGCCCAATGATATAAATCTGTCAAAACTTAAGCCCTTGTAATTCTGAAAGGTGAAAATCCTAGTAGCGAGGTATTAGAAACAATATCCTACCTCCTTTCTGGCTTCTTAAAATTAATTGCTCATTTTAAGATAGCAAGTTTCGAGCATTTTAAATGCATTGTAAATCAATTCATGTCGGTCATATATATGCTGTCAGAAGGAAGACTTGTGAGATTATTATTTACAATCTCATATAAGTGTTTCAATATAACAACCATCAACATATTCTGTATAATAGTTGATAATTATAGTGAAATTACATAAGATACATTTTTGAATTGAGAAACAATCTTGATTCACTAAGCCCCTGATTATGTTATGTGTGCATACATATTTAAAATTATGAAATTATATAATCTGCATATATATATATATATATATATATATATATATATATAAACATCTCTATATGACATAATACTTTAACTAAGCAGAACTTTTAGAAGCGCTTTCAGCTCACATAAATTAATCGAAATGAAATTGGTAAAAATTATGGTGAAAATCAAAATTTTTGTCTCTAGTTCATTTGAAACTATAATGTAACAAACACAAAAGTCATATCCAGGAAACTTGGAATAATTTATATACAATTATAAATACAATCCAACCAAGTTAAAATTTAACTTTATCCAAATTATTGAAAAAAAATCCTCAGAAATACCACCTAAAAGATGGAAAATAGATATCTCAAGATGTTGAAAAAGAGGAAATTGTAAATGCTAATAGGAGACATGCTCTGCTAGCAAGGATAAACAGGATATAAAGGTTGTAATACTGATAAAGAAGTTTATTATATCAACACAAACTGGACCAATTTAAAAAAATTTATTATAAGAAACACTTCATCAAAATTATAAGTAACTTCAAATTAATCAATTAGCATCAACAGCCACTATTTAACTCATAACTTTCAGTAAAAGCAAAATTATGATATAAATCTCAACAAATCTAAAATTATTAGAACTAACATGCATATTCAAATTTTAAAAGGTCCATAATAATGGATGAAATTTAATATCCTTGTCATGTAACCCAATAAAATTACTGATTTGTTATATCATTAATAATCAACTAAATTAACTATTAAAGAAATCCAACATACTTATTTAAATCTAGCTATTCTATTTAATTTCTCGCCAACATTTCGAATAATAAATAGCTTTATTTTAATGAGGAATGATATCAAGAACATTTTCCTGCTTCTTTATTACAAGCAAATAATTAGCAATTTTAAAGACATTTTTTATATGACAGTATTAAAGTTCAGATATTTTCCAAATCTCATACACCATTTGTAAACTTTAATAAATATAACAGTTAAAAATTAGGAAAATGTTCTACTGATATTAATAAGAATCAGTATTTATTATAATCTATGAACAATCAGTTTTGTTACGAAGGCTTTTGCATTAGTATTCTCTAGAAAGTATATATACACAACACTATGTAATAAATTCTATAGCAATTATATAAGCATTTATGAAGTATATCTTGCAAAAAACTTGCAAAAGAAAAAAAAATGTCTTGAATGTTAAAAGTGCCAAATAAAATTATCAGTATAGTTCACATCATTACTTTTGATGGCAAGAGAAAATGATTTTCTTTTTGTATACAATACGTATAAAATCTGATTCGAGATAAGCAGATATTTAAACATCTGATTTAACCACCGAAAATAAAAGCACAATAGTTAAAAAAGTTGATTTTTCTTCGTTACCTTAGAAATATTCAAAAAATTTTAAATTTCATTTACAATGCGGAATATTTTTTTTTTATCATTAACTGATATACAGTACTTTTGCATGTTCATCTACTCTTCCTCAAATCTGAGTTTGCAAAGGGTTATAAAAATAGCTTAAAATATGTATGTGCTTAAAATATTTTAATTGTTATAATTTTTATAGAATGTTTCTTTTTTAGAAAAAGTAAGGGATAATTTGTTTTTATGACAATTAAGCATTTATTTGTATACATAAGCATCTATCTTTTATATTGTATAATGTGACTTCCATAAGTTATTTTAATCCAAGTGAAGAATAAGCAAAATGTTTTGTTTTTACATTTTATGTGTTATAGTTATTCCATGCATGTAATTTCATTATATGTTAAAGTTAGTTCATATTACAGTAACATTTTTGTTCCAAAACCATAATTATGTTTGTCACTAAAATATTTAGTAATAAATGTGTTGATCAAATTTAATATTCTAGAATTAGTTTTGTTAAATTTAGATAAAAGTGAAAGCCTTTATGTTCATCTCTGTATACATTGTTAAAGAAGTTTAAAACATTAAGTAATATTTAACTGTTGTGTCAAACTGTGCTTTAATTTTCTGTGATAAATCAAATGTTTAAATATCTATTTGTCAAATCAGATTTTTTATGTATAGTATATAAAATATTCATTTCTCTCTTGCCATCTAAAGTAATGATGTGTCACCTAATTTGCTGTTTCATAATTTAGAACTGATGAAAATTAGTTAAATGAGATTTTGATGTATATATCGTATGAAAAGCTTAGTAAATTGTTCATATTTTGATTCTACCTCACTGTTATGAAATGTGTGAAATAATTTTTAACGTGTTGAAAAGTTGTCTTCAATCATTCTTGGTGATGAAAAGTTTTTAGTTTATTTATAACCTATATATTTTTAATATCAAAATATATATAAATATATATCAGAATTATAGGTATAAAAAGATTTAAAAAAATTTATTTCAGAATTTTTTGAAAGTATAATTTTTTATATCAATGTAGAGTAGACTTGCAGTGCTTGATACTACAAATTAAAGAATTTTCTTGTAAAATCAGAATTTTCATAATTAATTTGTTGATATTTTTATATTATTTTATATTATTTATATTTTTATATTATTATTACTCCATTATTTTACTTTCCATTTTACAAGGTCAGATAGATCATTTAGAACTTTTCTTTTCATCAATAAGATTTTATGGTGGCAGCAACCACAATCCAACAGCTCGCCAATTCAAAGCAATTTATAAAAAAGTGCTTGTGAATGCAGAATTGAAACCTGCATCTTCTGTATTCCTTTAACTGAAATCAGTATTTTAAGTGTACCTAGTCACAATTCACTTATTAATGTTATTAATATGTCAATCTCTCAAAATAATATTGTACTTTCTTCATTAACAACCTAAAATAGAAGTCCTGATTTGATGATAGAAGAGCAAGATATATTTTTTAAACTAGACCTGCTTAATGAATTTTCTTGTGATATAATTTATTATATTGCTGGATTTGTAGTAAAAAAATTAAACCAACTTATTAAATGTGAAATATGTTTAAATGTATTACAAGCAGTTACTCCCTATAATTTGTCCTTGATTTCCTTCAAATCACAGGGTAAATTGATATACCCATCAGATGTTGTTTACAAGATTTGTAAAGTGTGTGAATCTGTATTTAGAAGAAATGTAATTTTACACTAATTTTAAAATTTAAAAATGTCAGAAAAATAAACATTCAATGTGAATTAGATGCTTTTTGGAGGTTTAATACATTCAAAACCTTCCTCTACTTACATTCACATTTTTTTAAAAATGCACTAAAATGTTATAGATGAGTGACATGTATGACAAAAATAAAATTTCTAATCTTGGAAGAAATTTATGTAATTAAAAATAATTTTTATAACATTTACAATCTTGTAAAAAATGTCAGAAAAGTAAACATTCAATGTGAATTGGATGTTTTATCTGCTTTAAATATTGAAAATATATTTTTTCTTCAATTGAAATTTCATCATGATACTCTGGATATAATTATGACATCTAACTAATTAAAGCTGTAATTAACTATTATTTTGTTATCCATGTTAAAGCATTATTTTAAAAAGAATTGCTTTTGTATATAATTATAGAGTTCACATTATTTAAAGGTCAATAATATATTAACTTCCTTTTATAACTAATCAAGAAATGTCTTGTATTCAATAAAATAATATTGAAGCATACTGTGTTTATTTTTAATTTCACTCTATAAAAGAGATTTAATTAAAATTATTAACATTTTGTGAAATGGTGTGTAAAAGATTTACATTTAGTGATTTATTACATTTAAAACCTTCCTCTACTAATAGTCATTTTTTCTTTAAATGCACTAAATTATATAGATGAGTGACATGTATGACAAAAATAAAATTTCTAAAAAAAGATTTTGGAATAGTCATAGATTGCTAACAAATCCATTCTGGCACTGTAATCTACATATTTGGGACATTTGATACCGGTAGTAGTAACTCCTGTGATTTAGCCACCTTTTAAAAGTAACAGTGATTTTCATTTACTTTGCGTCCACAATTTATTGAAAAAAAATAATAATTCCACACAAGAAAAAAGATCATAATTTTAATTTGTACAAATTATAAATTGTAAAAGAACTTTTAAAAATAAAAATAGATTCTTCAAAATTATAAAAAAATAGTTTTGAATTTTTTTTAACAAAATACTTAAATATAGAACTGAAAAAATATGAATATTAACTAAGTTCATTGTAATTAAGTTTAATTGAAATACATGTTCTACACAAAATGATACTACACTTTAAACTCCTGAATTTTTATTTTTTCATTATGTGATATTGAACTCTATTGATAAAGAATACATTCGCTTATCAGCACAACTTTTACAATTGTCATAATAATTAATTTCAAATCACTAAATGTTTATTTTCTTCTAGATGCTGTAAGAAAAAATGCAACTTTGTGCAATATTACTGATGCAGTACTTACATCCAGTGCAAAAAATCGGTTAAGTCATGCAAAAGCTAGATATTTGAATGAATTGCAAAAAAATTGTAGAATAATAAAATGTTTTATTCATATAATGTTTTGAATTCATTTTAAAACACATGTTCTATTAGTATATAAGTAAGAGTTTTTCAAACATTAATTTCTCACTGTATATGGTCTATTTTTTTTTTTATTTTGCTGGTTCGCAAAAGTCCTTACTGCGTTTTCTCATTTTCTCCTCATATTATATCAAAATATTCTGTTGAGCATTTTTTGTGATGTTAAACATCACAAAACAGAAATGTATCATTTATTTAAAAAAAATCAAATGGGATATCCCATCTGCCAAACTTTTTTTAACCATAATGTGCAATTAGAGCGTAATATTTTTTTTAAATAATAAATTAAAAGTGACTGAATAGATTTGGTAAATAAAAGGTTACCTTTAATCTCTTAAAACTCTGTTTTAAAACTTAATACTCAAAGAAAAATCCATATATATTCAATATACATGTGCAGTTTCTTGCTTTAAGTTCATTTATTATCTTTCTGGTTTGATAACGCTGAATTGAATCGATGTCAAATTTCTAAAGCAAAATGTTTTAAATAAAGTGGTACTGAGAATTAAAATTGATATTAGATATGTATTTATTCTATAGCTATGCAATTGTACCAAATTTTATTGCATTTAATGTTTTCTAACAATATATATATATGTATTTTTTTGAAAATCACTATTTTTATGCTCAAGTACCTTTAATTAAAAGCAAATAATTGATATTAGTGATTTGCATGTAATACTTAATAATTCCAACATAAAATGCTTTATAACTTTTTTAAGGTAAGTCGAAATTTAAAATTAATCTGAAAAGTTTCCTGTAGTAAGAAATAAATGAATTATCTTTTATATGAATACTTAGTAAAATTTATTATTGTATATTGAATTGCGTAAATATTAAATAAATTTTAATATTTACGCAATTCAGTTGAATAAGAAATTTAAAAGTGACAACAAAATATTTCACAACATAAGAAACGGCCATTCATAAAAAAATAATAGTATATGATTGGAAGATCATGTGCATTCTGCCATGTCAGATTAATAACGTCACCACCAACTATGTGACGTCATATCCAAAACACGTCGTCCACCAGTAGTGGTTTTTCTGTGGACATCCATTAGACGTCTACTGAATGTCTGGACGTCCAGTGGATGTCAACTAGACCACGGTGGATCATCCAAATAACATATAGTAGACGTTCAATAGACCTACTTGTGTTGTGTGGGGTGTTTTCGTTTTAGCTGTTGCTTTCGGCATCAATTTTTTTATATTATGTGAATACTTCTTTAAATTCTATACTACAAAGTCTCTTAGCTGGACTACTTTCACCTTCTTCTATACTTTTTCTCTTATCGTATCCACAAATAAGTCATCTAAAAGTTGAAAGAATTTATTCCATTTATCTTTAGTCTTTGCAAACTCCTCTTTTAAACACACATACGTTCTTTGAATTCCTCTATAAAATTTATCGTTTTTATTCCTTGATGATATACACTCTCGAATAATGAATTTAAGTAGATCCCACTTATCACCACCATAAATCAAATCTTGGCAAATATCTTGCTCCCTATCACAAAAAATAAGCTTTTTTTCTATAAGGATTGCATCTTTCAAATTCAATTTGATATTTTTTCGTCTTTAATCTTAAATAGTTTTGATAGTAGAAACCCACTAGCACATTCATCTATAACATATCTTTTATGAGCATTAGAGCTTTGCTGCCAAAATTCCTCAAAAAGCTTTTGATTTCTTGAATAGCTGCAAGTCCACACTTTTTGTTGAAAAGCTGCAAGTCCAGACATTTTTTTTTCAAATGCTGCAAGCCCACACTATATTGAAAAGCTTCTTTTTTCTTTGAAAAGCTACAAGTCCACACATTTTTTTTTTTGAAATGCTGCATGTCCGATCATTTTGTTTTTTTTTTAAATGCTGCAAGTCCACACATTTTTTTTTTTGAAATGCTGCAAGTCCACACATTTTTTTTGAAATGCTGCAAGTCCACACATTTTTTTTTTGAAATGTTGCAAGTCCACACATTTTTTTTTTGAAATGCTGCAAGTCAACACATTTTTTTTTGAAATGCTGCAAGCCCATACTTTATTGAGAAGCTGCCTTTTTCTTTGAAAAGCTCCAAGTCCACACTTTTTGTTGAAAAGCTCCAAGTCCACACTTTTTGTTGAAAAGCTCCAAGTCCACACTTTTTTTTGAAATGCTGCAAGTCCACACATTTTTTTTTCAATTGCTGCAAGTCCTCACATTTTTTTAAATGCTGCAAGTCCAGACATTTTTTTTCAAATGCTGCAAGTCCACACATTTTTTTTGAAATGCTGCAAGTCCACACATTTATTTTTGAAATGCTGCAAGTCCACACATTTTTTTTTGAAATGCTGCAAGTCCACACATTTTTTTTTCAAATGCTGAAAGCCTACACTATATTGAAAAGCTTCCTTTTTCTTTGAAAAGCTGCAAGTCCACAGTTTTTTTTCAAATGCTGCAAGTCCAGACATTTTTTTTTCAAATGCTGCAAGCCCACACTATATTGAAAAGCTTTTTTCTTTGAAAAGCTACAAGTCCACACTCTTTGGTTGAAAAGCTGCAAGTCCACACTCTTTGGTTGAAAAGCTTTTTTCAAATGCTGCAAAGACCACACATTTTTTTTGAAATGCTGCAAATCTACACATTTTTTTTCTTTGAAAAGCTGCAAGTCCACACTCTTCCTTGAAAAGCTGCAAGTCCACACTTTTTGGTTGAAAAGCTGCAAATCCACACTTTTTTGATGAAATGCTGCAAGTCCACACTTTTTTGGTTGAAAAGCTGCCAGTCCACACTTTTTGGTTGAAAAGCTGCCAGTCCACACTTTTTGGTTGAAAAGCTGCAACTCCACACTTTTTGGTTGAAAAGCTGCAAGTCCACACTTTTTGGTTGAAAAGCTGCCAGTCCACTCTTTTTGAAAAGCAGCCAGTCCACTATTTTTGAAAAGCTGCCAGTCCACTATTTTTGAAAAGCTCCAAGTCCACAACATTTTATTTTTTGAAATGCTACAAGTCCACACATTTTTTTTGAAATGCTGCAATTCCAAACATTTTTTTTTGAAATGCTTCAAGCCCACACTTTATTGAAAAGCTGCCTTTTTCTTTGAAAAGCTGCACAATTTTTTTTGAAAAGCTGCAAGTCAAGACATTTTTTTTTCAAATGCTGCAAGTCCAGACATTTTTTTTCAAATGCTGCAAGTCCAGAAATTTTTTTTTTGAAATGCTGCAAGTCCACAATTTTTTTTTCAAAAGCTGCAAGTCTAGAATTTTTTTTCAAATGCTGCAAGTCTAGAATTTTTTTTCAAATGCTGCAAGTCCAGAATTTTTTTTCAAATGCTGCAAGTCCAGAATTTTTTTTTCAAATGCTGCAAGTCCAGAATTTTTTTTTCAAATGCTGCAAGTCCACACATTTTTTTTGAAATGCTGCAAGTCAACACATTTTTTCTTTCGAAATGCTGCAAGTCAACACTTTGGTTGAAAAGCTGCAAATCCACACTTTTTTGATGAAATGCTGCAAGTCCACACTTTTTGGTTGAAAAGCTGCCAGTCCACACTTTTTGGTTGAAAAGCTGCCAGTCCACACTTTTTGGTTGAAAAGCTCCAAGTCCACACTTTTTGGTTGAAAAGCTGCCAAGTCCACACTTTTTGGTTGAAAAGCTGCAAGTCCACACTTTTTGGTTGAAAAGCTGCAAGTCCACACATTTTTTTTGAAATGCTGCAAGTCCACACATTTTTTTTTGAAATGCTGCAAGTCAACACATTTTTTTTGAAATGCTGCAAGTCAACACATTTTTTTTTGAAATGCTGCAAGCCCACACTTTATTGAGAAGCTGCCTTTTTCTTTGAAAAGCTGCAAGTCCACACTTTTTTTTGAAATGCTGCAAGTCCACACATTTTTTTTGAAATGCTGCAAGTCCACACATTTTTTTTTGAAATGCTGCAAGTCCACACATTTTTTTTTTGAAATGCTGCAAGTCCACACATTTTTTTTGAAATGCTGCAAGTCCACACATTTTTTTTGAAATGCTGCAAGTCCACACATTTTTTTTTGAAATGCTGCAAGTCCACACATTTTTTTTGAAATGCTGCAAGTCCACACATTTTTTTTGAAATGCTGCAAGTCCACACATTTTTTTTTGAAATGCTGCAAGTCCACACATTTTTTTTGAAATGCTGCAAGTCCACACTTTATTGAGAAGCTGCCTTTTCTTTGAAAAGCTGCAAGTCCACACTTTTTGGTTGAAAAGCTGCAAGTCCACACTTTTTGGTTGAAAAGCTTTTAAATGCTGCAAGTCCACACATTTTTTTTGAAATGCTGCAAGTCCACACATTTTTTTTGAAATGCTGCAAGTCCACACATTTTTTTTGAAATGCTGCAAGTCCACACATTTTATTTTTGAAATGCTGCAAGTCCACACATTTTTTTTGAAATGCTGCAAGTCCAAACATTTTTTTTTGAAATGCTGCAAGCCCACACTTTATTGAAAAGCTGCCTTTTTCTTTGAAAAGCTGCACAATTTTTTTTGAAAAGCTGCAAGTCAAGACATTTTTTTTCAAATGCTGCAAGTCCAGACATTTTTTTCAAATGCTGCAAGTCCAAACATTTTTTTTTGAAATGCTGCAAGTCCACAATTTTTTTTCAAAAGCTGCAAGTCTAGAATTTTTTTCAAATGCTGCAAGTCTAGAATTTTTTTCAAATGCTGCAAGTCCAGAATTTTTTTTCAAATGCTGCAAGTCCAGAATTTTTTTTTCAAATGCTGCAAGTCCACACATTTTTTTGAAATGCTGCAAGTCAACACATTTTTTCTTTCGAAATGCTGCAAGTCAACACTTTTGGTTGAAAAGCTGCAAATCCACACTTTTTTGATGAAATGCTGCAAGTCCACACTTTTTGGTTGAAAAGCTGCAAGTCCACACTCTTTGGTTGAAAAGCTTTTTCAAATGCTGCAAAGACCACACATTTTTTTGAAATGCTGCAAATCTACACATTTTTTTTGAAATGCTGCAAGTCAACACATTTTTTTTGAAATGCTGCAAGTCAACACATTTTTTTTTTGAAATGCTGCAAGTCCACACTCTTTGGTTGAAAAGCTTTTTTCAAATGCTGCAAAGACCACACATTTTTTTTTGAAATGCTGCAAATCTACACATTTTTTTTTTGAAATGATGCAAATCGACACATTTTTTTTTTTGAAATGCTGCAAATCGACACATTTTTTTTTTGAAATGCTGCAAGTCAACACATTTTTTTTTGAAATACTGCAAGCCCACACTTCATTGAGAAGCTGCCTTTTCCTTTGAAAAGCTGCAAGTCCACACTCTTTGGTTGAAAAGCTGCCTGTCCACACTCTTTGGTTGAAAAGCTGCCAGTCCACACTCTTTGGTTGAAAAGCTGCAAGTCCACACTTTTTCGTTGAAAAGCTGCAAGTCCACACTCTTTGGATGAAAAGCTTTTTTCAAATGCTGCAAAGACCACACATTTTTTTTTGAAATGCTGCAAATCTACACATTTTTTTTCTTTGAAAAGCTGCAAGTCCACACTCTTCCTTGAAAAGCTGCAAGTCCACACTTTTTGGTTGAAAAGCTGCAAATCCACACTTTTTTGATGAAATGCTGCAAGTCCACACTTTTTGGTTGAAAAGCTGCCAGTCCACACTTTTTGGTTGAAAAGCTGCCAGTCCACACTTTTTGGTTGAAAAGCTGCAAGTCCACACTTTTTTGTTGAAAAGCTCCAAGTCCACACTTTTTGTTGAAAAGCTCCAAGTCCACACTTTTTGTTGAAAAGCTCCAAGTCCACACTTTTTGTTGAAAAGCTCCAAGTCCACACTTTTTGTTGAAAAGCTCCAAGTCCACACTTTTTGGTTGAAAAGCTCCAAGTCCACACTTTTTGGTTGAAAAGCTCCAAGTCCACACTTTTTGGTTGAAAAGCTGCAAGTTCACACTCTTTGGTTGAAAAGCTGCAAGACCACACATTTTTTTTGAAATGCTGCAGGTCAACACATTTTTTTTTTGAAAAGCTGGAAGTCAACACATTTTTTTTTGAAATGCTGCAAGTCAACACATTTTTTTTTGAAATGCTGCATGCCCACACTTTATTGAGAAGCTGCCTTTTTCTTTGAAAAGCTGCAAGTCCACAGTTTTTTTTCAAATGCTGCAAGTCAAGACATTTTTTTTTCAAATGCTTCAAGTCCACACATTTTTTTTTTGAAATGCTGCAAGTCCACAGATTTTTTTTTTTGAATTGCTGGAAGTCCACACATTTTTTTTTGAAATGCTGCAAGTCCACACATTTTTTTTTTGAAATGCTGCAAGTCCACACATTTATTTTTGAAATGCTGCAAGTCCACACATTTATTTTTCAAATGCTGCAAGTCCAGACATTTTTTTTTCAAATGCTGCAAGCCCACACTATATTGAAAAGCTTTTTTCTTTGAAAAGCTACAAGTCCACACTGTTTGGTTGAAAAGCTGCAAGTCCACACTCTTTGGTTGAAAAGCTGCAAGTCCACACTCCTTGGTTGAAAAGCTGCAAGTCCACACTCTTTGGTTGAAAAGCTTTTTTCAAATGCTGCAAAGACCACACATTTTTTTTTTGAAATGCTGCAAATCTACACATTTTTTTTCTTTGAAAAACTGCAAGTCCACACTCTTCCTTGAAAAGCTGCAAGTCCACACTTTTTGGTTGAAAAGCTGCAACTCCACACTTTTTGGTTGAAAAGCTGCAAGTCCACACTTTTTGGTTGAAAAGCTGCCAGTCCACTCTTTTTGAAAAGCAGCCAGTCCACTATTTTTGAAAAGCTGCCAGTCCACACTATTTTTGAAAAGCTCCAAGTCCACAACATTTTATTTTTTTGAAATGCTACAAGTCCACACATTTTTTTTTGAAATGCTGCAATTCCAAACATTTTTTTTTGAAATGCTTCAAGCCCACACTTTATTGAAAAGCTGCCTTTTTCTTTGAAAAGCTGCAAGTCCACACTTTTTGGTTGAAAAGCTGCAAGTCCACACTTTTTGGTTGAAAAGCTGCAAGTCCACACTTTTTCGTTGAAAAGCTGCAAGTCCACACTCTTTGGATGAAAAGCTTTTTTCAAATGCTGCAAAGTCCACACATTTTTTTTTGAAATGCTGCAAGTCCACACATTTTTTTTGAAATGCTGCAAGTCCACACATTTTTTTTTTGAAATGCTGCAAGTCCACACTCTTTGGTTGAAAAGCTTTTTTCAAATGCTGCAAAGACCACACATTTTTTTTGAAATGCTGCAAATCTACACATTTTTTTTCTTTGAAAAGCTGCAAGTCCACACTCTTCCTTGAAAAGCTGCAAGTCCACACTTTTTGGTTGAAAAGCTGCAAATCCACACTTTTTTGATGAAATGCTGCAAGTCCACTCTTTTTGGTTGAAAAGCTGCCAGTCCACACTTTTTGGTTGAAAAGCTGCCAGTCCACACTTTTTGGTTGAAAAGCTGCAAGTCCACACTTTTTGGTTGAAAAGCTGCAACTCCACACTTTTTGGTTGAAAAGCTGCAAGTCCACACTTTTTGGTTGAAAAGCTGCCAGTCCACTCTTTTTGAAAAGCAGCCAGTCCACTATTTTTGAAAAGCTGCCAAGTCCACACTTATTTTTTTGAAATGCTACAAGTCCACACATTTTTTTTTGAAATGCTGCAATTCCAAACATTTTTTTTTGAAATGCTTCAAGCCCACACTTTATTGAAAAGCTGCCTTTTTCTTTGAAAAGCTGCACAATTTTTTTGAAAAGCTGCAAGTCAAGACATTTTTTTTCAAATGCTGCAAGTCCAGACATTTTTTTTCAAATGCTGCAAGTCCAAAAATTTTTTTTTTTGAAATGCTGCAAGTCCACAATTTTTTTTTCAAAAGCTGCAAGTCTAGAATTTTTTTTCAAATGCTGCAAGTCTAGAATTTTTTTTCAAATGCTGCAAGTCCAGAATTTTTTTTTCAAATGCTGCAAGTCCACACATTTTTTTGAAATGCTGCAAGTCAACACATTTTTTCTTTCGAAATGCTGCAAGTCAACACTTTGGTTGAAAAGATGCAAATCCACACTTTTTTGATGAAATGCTGCAAGTCCACACTTTTTGGTTGAAAAGCTGCAAGTCCACACTCTTTGGTTGAAAAGCTTTTTTCAAATGCTGCAAAGACCACACATTTTTTTGAAATGCTGCAAATCTACACATTTTTTTTGAAATGCTGCAAGTCAACACATTTTTTTTGAAATGCTGCAAGTCAACACATTTTTTTTTTTGAAATGCTGCAAGTCCACACTCTTTGGTTGAAAAGCTTTTTTCAAATGCTGCAAAGACCACACATTTTTTTTGAAATGCTGCAAATCTACACATTTTTTTTTTTTTTGAAATGATGCAAATCGACACATTTTTTTTTTTTTGAAATGCTGCAAATCGACACATTTTTTTTTTGAAATGCTGCAAGTCAACACATTTTTTTTTGAAATACTGCAAGCCCACACTTCATTGAGAAGCTGCCTTTTCCTTTGAAAAGCTGCAAGTCCACACTCTTTGGTTGAAAAGCTTTTTCAAATGCTGCAAAGACCACACATTTTTTTGAAATGCTGCAAATCTACACATTTTTTTTGAAATGCTGCAAGTCAACACATTTTTTTTTTGAAATGCTGCAAGTCCACACTCTTTGGTTGAAAAGCTTTTTTCAAATGCTGCAAAGACCACACATTTTTTTTTTTGAAATGCTGCAAATCGACACATTTTTTTTTTGAAATGCTGCAAATCGACACATTTTTTTGAAATGCTGCAAGTCAACACATTTTTTTGAAATGCTGCAAGTCAACACATTTTTTTTTGAAATACTGCAAGCCCACACTTCATTGAGAAGCTGCCTTTTCCTTTGAAAAGCTGCAAGTCCACACTCTTTGGTTGAAAAGCTGCCAGTCCACACTCTTTGGTTGAAAAGCTGCAAGTCCACACTTTTTCGTTGAAAAGCTCCAAGTCCACACTTTTTCGTTGAAAAGCTCCAAGTCCACACTTTTTCGTTGAAAAGCTCCAAGTCCACACTTTTTGTTGAAAAGCTCCAAGTCCACACTTTTTGTTGAAAAGCTCCAAGTCCACACTTTTTGTTGAAAAGCTCCAAGTCCACACTTTTTGGTTGAAAAGCTCCAAGTCCAAACTTTTTGGTTGAAAAGCTGCCAGTCCACACTTTTTGGTTGAAAAGCTGCCAGTCCACACTTTTTGGTTGAAAAGCTGCCAGTCCACACTTTTTGGCTGAAAAGCTCCAAATCCACACTTTTTGTTGAAAAGCTCCAAGTCCACTTTTTTTTTTTGAAATGTTGCAAGTCCACACAATTTTTTTTTTGAAATGCTGCAAGTCCACATTTTTTTTTTGAAATGCTGCAAGTCCACACATTTTTTTTCAAATGCTGCAAGTCAAGACATTTTTTTTCAAATGCTGCAAGCCCACACTTAATTGAGAAGCTGCCTTTTTCTTTGAAAAGCTGCAAGTCCACACTCTTTGGTTGAAAAGCTTTTTTCAAATGCTGCAAAGACCACACATTTTTTTTGAAATGCTGCAAATCTACACATTTTTTTTGAAATGCTGCAAGTCAACACATTTTTTTTTGAAATGCTGCAAGTCCACACTCTTTGGTTGAAAAGCTTTTTTCAAATGCTGCAAAGACCACACATTTTTTTTTAAATGCTGCAAATCGACACATTTTTTTTTTTAAATGCTGCAAATCAACACATTTTTTTTTTGAAATGCTGCAAGTCAACACATTTTTTTTTGAAATACTGCAAGCCCACACTTCATTGAGAAGCTGCCTTTTCCTTTGAAAAGCTGCAAGTCCACACTCTTTGGTTGAAAAGCTGCAAGTCCACACTCTTTGGTTGAAAAGCTTTTTTCAAATGCTGCAAAGACCACACATTTTTTTTTGAAATGCTGCAAATCTACACATTTATTTTTGAAATGCTGCAAGTCAACACATTTTTTTTTGAAATGCTGCAAGTCCACACTCTTTGGTTGAAAAGCTTTTTTCAAATGCTGCAAAGACCACACATTTTTTTTTGAAATGCTGCAAATCGACACATTTTTTTTTTGAAATGCTGCAAATCGACACATTTTTTTTTTTGAAATGCTGCAAATCGACACATTTTTTTGAAATGCTGCAAGTCAACACATTTTTTTTTTTTTGAAATGCTGCAAGTCAACACATTTTTTTTTGAAATACTGCAAGCCCACACTTCATTGAGAAGCTGCCTTTTTCTTTGAAAAGCTGCAAGTCCACACTCTTCCTTGAAAAGCTGCAAGTCCACACTCTTTGGTTGAAAAGCTGCCAGTCCACACTCTTTGGTTGAAAAGCTGCAAATCCACACTTTTTTGATGAAATGCTGCAAGTCCACACTTTTTCGTTGAAAAGCTCCAAGTCCACACTTTTTGTTGAAAAGCTCCAAGTCCACACTTTTTCGTTGAAAAGCTGCAAGTCCACACTTTTTCGTTGAAAAGCTCCAAGTCCACACTTTTTCGTTGAAAAGCTCCAAGTCCACACTTTTTGGTTGAAAAGCTGCCAAGTCCACACTTTTTGGTTGAAAAGCTGCCAGTCCACACTTTTTGGTTGAAAAGCTGCCAGTCCACACTTTTTGGTTGAAAAGCTGCCAGTCCACACTTTTTGGCTGAAAAGCTCCAAATCCACACTTTTTGTTGAAAAGCTCCAAGTCCACATTTTTTTTTTTGAAATGTTGCAAGTCCACACAATTTTTTTTTGAAATGCTGCAAGTCCACATTTTTTTTTGAAATGCTGCAAGTCCACACTTTTTGTTGAAAAGCTCCAAGTCCACACTTTTTGGTTGAAAAGCTCCAAGTCCAAACTTTTTGGTTGAAAAGCTGCCAGTCCACACTTTTTGGTTGAAAAGCTGCCAGTCCACACTTTTTGGTTGAAAAGCTGCCAGTCCACACTTTTTGGCTGAAAAGCTCCAAATCCACACTTTTTGTTGAAAAGCTCCAAGTCCACTTTTTTTTTTTTTTGAAATGTTGCAAGTCCACACAATTTTTTTTTTGAAATGCTGCAAGTCCACATTTTTTTTTGAAATGCTGCAAGTCCACACATTTTTTTTCAAATGCTGCAAGCCCACACTTAATTGAGAAGCTGCCTTTTTCTTTGAAAAGCTGCAAGTCCACACTCTTTGTGTTGAAAAGCTTTTTTCAAATGCTGCAAAGACCACACATTTTTTTTTGAAATGCTGCAAATCTACACATTTTTTTTTGAAATGCTGCAAGTCAACACATTTTTTTTTGAAATGCTGCAAGTCCACACTCTTTGGTTGAAAAGCTTTTTTCAAATGCTGCAAAGACCACACATTTTTTTTGAAATGCTGCAAATCTACACATTTTTTTTCTTTGAAAAGCTGCAAGTCCACACTCTTCCTTGAAAAGCTGCAAGTCCACACTTTTTGGTTGAAAAGCTGCAAATCCACACTTTTTTGATGAAATGCTGCAAGTCCACTCTTTTTGGTTGAAAAGCTGCCAGTCCACACTTTTTGGTTGAAAAGCTGCCAGTCCACACTTTTTGGTTGAAAAGCTGCCAGTCCACACTTTTTGGTTGAAAAGCTCCAAGTCCACACTTTTTGGTTGAAAAGCTCCAAGTCCACACTTTTTGGTTGAAAAGCTGCAAGTTCACACTCTTTGGTTGAAAAGCTGCAAGTCCACACTTTTTGATTGAAAAGCTGCAAGACCACACATTTTTTTTGAAATGCTGCAAGTCAACACATTTTTTATTGAAATGCTGCATGCCCACACTTTATTGAGAAGCTGCCTTTTTCTTTGAAAAGCTACAAGTCCACACTCTTTGGTTGAAAAGCTGCAAGTCCACACTTTTTGGTTGAAAAGCTGCCAGTCCACACTTTTTGGTTGAAAAGCTGCCAGTCCACACTTTTTGGTTGAAAAGCTGCCAGTCCACACTTTTTGGTTGAAAAGCTGCCAGTCCACACTTTTTGGTTGAAAAGCTGCCAGTCCACACTTTTTGGTTGAAAAGCTGCCAGTCCACACTTTTTGGTTGAAAAGCTGCCAGTCCACACTTTTTGGTTGAAAAGCTGCCAGTCCACACTTTTTGGTTGAAAAGCTCCAAGTCCACACTCTTTGGTTGAAAAGCTGCCAGTCCACACTCTTTGGTTGAAAAGCTGCCAGTCCACACTCTTTGGTTGAAAAGCTGCCAGTCCACACTCTTTGGTTGAAAAGCTCCAAGTCCACACTTTTTCGTTGAAAAGCTCCAAGTCCACACTTTTTGTTGAAAAGCTCCAAGTCCACACTTTTTGTTGAAAAGCTCCAAGTCCACACTTTTTGTTGAAAAGCTCCAAGTCCACACTTTTTGGTTGAAAAGCTCCAAGTCCAAACTTTTTGGTTGAAAGGCTGCCAGTCCACACTTTTGGTTGAAAAGCTGCCAGTCCACACTTTTTGGTTGAAAAGCTGCTAGTCCACACTTTTTGGCTGAAAAGCTCCAAATCCACACTTTTTGTTGAAAAGCTCCAAGTCCACTCTTTTTTTGAAATGCTGCAAGTCCACACATTTTTTTCAAATGCTGCAAGTCCAGACATTTTTTTTCAAATGCTGCAAGCCCACACTTAATTGAGAAGCTGCCTTTTTCTTTGAAAAGCTCCAAGTCCACACTTTTTGGTTGAAAAGCTGCCAGTCCACTCTTTTTGAAAAGCTCCAAGTCCACAACATTTTATTTTTTTGAAATGCTACAAGTCCACACATTTTTTTTTGAAATGCTGCAATTCCAAACATTTTTTTTTTGAAATGCTTCAAGCCCACACTTTATTGAAAAGCTGCCTTTTTCTTTGAAAAGCTGCAAAATTTTTTTGAAAAGCTGCAAGTCAAGACATTTTTTTTTCAAATGCTGCAAGTCCAGACATTTTTTTTCAAATGCTGCAAGTCCAAAAATTTTTTTTTTGAAATGCTGCAAGTCCACAATTTTTTTTTCAAAAGCTGCAAGTCTAGAATTTTTTTCAAATGCTGCAAGTCTAGAATTTTTTTCAAATGCTGCAAGTCTAGAATTTTTTTCAAATGCATGCAAGTCTAGAATTTTTTTTCAAATGCTGCAAGTCCAGAATTTTTTTTTCAAATGCTGCAAGTCCAGAATTTTTTTTTCAAATGCTGCAAGTCCACACATTTTTTTGAAATGCTGCAAGTCAACACATTTTTTCTTTCGAAATGCTGCAAGTCAACACTTTGGTTGAAAAGATGCAAATCCACACTTTTTTGATGAAATGCTGCAAGTCCACACTTTTTGGTTGAAAAGCTGCCAGTCCACACTTTTTGGTTGAAAAGCTGCAAGTCCACACTCTTTGGTTGAAAAGCTTTTTTCAAATGCTGCAAAGACCACACATTTTTTTTTGAAATGCTGCAAATCTACACATTTTTTTTTGAAATGCTGCAAGTCAACACATTTTTTTTTGAAATGCTGCAAGTCAACACATTTTTTTTTTGAAATGCTGCAAGTCCACACTCTTTGGTTGAAAAGCTTTTTTCAAATGCTGCAAAGACCACACATTTTTTTTTTGAAATGATGCAAATCGACACATTTTTTTTTTTTGAAATGCTGCAAATCGACACATTTTTTTTTTGAAATGCTGCAAGTCAACACATTTTTTTTTGAAATACTGCAAGCCCACACTTCATTGAGAAGCTGCCTTTTCCTTTGAAAAGCTGCAAGTCCACACTCTTTGGTTGAAAAGCTTTTTTCAAATGCTGCAAAGACCACACATTTTTTTTGAAATGCTGCAAATCTACACATTTTTTTTGAAATGCTGCAAGTCAACACATTTTTTTTTGAAATGCTGCAAGTCCACACTCTTTGGTTGAAAAGCTTTTTTCAAATGCTGCAAAGACCACACATTTTTTTTTGAAATGCTGCAAATCGACACATTTTTTTTTGAAATGCTGCAAATCGACACATTTTTTTGAAATGCTGCAAGTCAACACATTTTTTTTTTAAATGCTGCAAGTCAACACATTTTTTTTTGAAATACTGCAAGCCCACACTTCATTGAGAAGCTGCCTTTTCCTTTGAAAAGCTGCAAGTCCACACTCTTTGGTTGAAAAGCTGCCAGTCCACACTCTTTGGTTGAAAAGCTGCCAGTCCACACTCTTTGGTTGAAAAGCTGCAAGTCCACACTTTTTCGTTGAAAAGCTCCAAGTCCACACTTTTTCGTTGAAAAGCTCCAAGTCCACACTTTTTCGTTGAAAAGCTCCAAGTCCACACTTTTTCGTTGAAAAGCTCCAAGTCCACACTTTTTGTTGAAAAGCTCCAAGTCCACACTTTTTCGTTGAAAAGCTCCAAGTCCACACTTTTTCGTTGAAAAGCTCCAAGTCCACACTTTTTCGTTGAAAAGCTCCAAGTCCACACTTTTTCGTTGAAAAGCTGCCAAGTCCACACTTTTTGGTTGAAAAGCTGCAAGTCCACACTTTTTGGTTGAAAAGCTGCCAGTCCACACTTTTTGGCTGAAATGCTCCAAATCCACACTTTTTGTTGAAAAGCTCCAAGTCCACTTTTTTTTTTTGAAATGTTGCAAGTCCACACAATTTTTTTTTTGAAATGCTGCAAGTCCACATTTTTTTTTTTGAAATGCTGCAAGTCCACACATTTTTTTTTCAAATGCTGCAAGTCAAGACATTTTTTTTCAAATGCTGCAAGCCCACACTTAATTGAGAAGCTGCCTTTTTCTTTGAAAAGCTGCAAGTCCACACTCTTGTGTTGAAAAGCTTTTTTCAAATGCTGCAAAGACCACACATTTTTTTTTGAAATGATGCAAATCGACACATTTTTTTTTTTGAAATGCTGCAAATCGACACATTTTTTTTTTGAAATGCTGCAAGTCCACACTCTTTGGTTGAAAAGCTTTTTTCAAATGCTGCAAAGACCACACATTTTTTTTTGAAATGATGCAAATCGACACATTTTTTTTTTTGAAATGCTGCAAGTCGACACATTTTTTTTTGAAATGCTGCAAATCGACACATTTTTTTTTTGAAATGCTGCAAATCGACACATTTTTTTTTGAAATGCTGCAAATCGACACATTTTTTTTGAAATGCTGCAAGTCAACACATTTTTTTTGAAATGCTGCAAGTCAACACATTTTTTTTTGAAATACTGCAAGCCCACACTTCATTGAGAAGCTGCCTTTTCCTTTGAAAAGCTGCAAGTCCACACTCTTTGGTTGAAAAGCTGCCAGTCCACACTCTTTGGTTGAAAAGCTGCCAAGTCCACACTTTTTCGTTGAAAAGCTGCAAGTCCACACTTTTTCGTTGAAAAGCTCCAAGTCCACACTTTTTCGTTGAAAAGCTCCAAGTCCACACTTTTTCGTTGAAAAGCTCCAAGTCCACACTTTTTCGTTGAAAAGCTCCAAGTCCACACTTTTTCGTTGAAAAGCTCCAAGTCCACACTTTTTCGTTGAAAAGCTCCAAGTCCACACTTTTTCGTTGAAAAGCTCCAAGTCCACACTTTTTCGTTGAAAAGCTCCAAGTCCACACTTTTTCGTTGAAAAGCTCCAAGTCCACACTTTTTCGTTGAAAAGCTCCAAGTCCACACTTTTTCGTTGAAAAGCTCCAAGTCCACACTTTTTCGTTGAAAAGCTCCAAGTCCACACTTTTTCGTTGAAAAGCTCCAAGTCCACACTTTTTCGTTGAAAAGCTCCAAGTCCACACTTTTTCGTTGAAAAGCTCCAAGTCCACACTTTTTGTTGAAAAGCTCCAAGTCCACACTTTTTCGTTGAAAAGCTCCAAGTCCACACTTTTTCGTTGAAAAGCTCCAAGTCCACACTTTTTCGTTGAAAAGCTCCAAGTCCACACTTTTTGTTGAAAAGCTGCCAGTCCACACTTTTTGGTTGAAAAGCTGCAAGTCCACACTTTTTGGTTGAAAAGCTGCCAGTCCACACTTTTTGGCTGAAAAGCTCCAAATCCACACTTTTTGTTGAAAAGCTCCAAGTCCACTTTTTTTTTTTTGAAATGTTGCAAGTCCACACAATTTTTTTTTTGAAATGCTGCAAGTCCACATTTTTTTTTTGAAATGCTGCAAGTCCACACATTTTTTTTCAAATGCTGCAAGTCAAGACATTTTTTTTCAAATGCTGCAAGCCCACACTTAATTGAGAAGCTGCCTTTTTCTTTGAAAAGCTGCAAGTCCACACTCTTGTGTTGAAAAGCTTTTTTCAAATGCTGCAAAGACCACACATTTTTTTTGAAATGATGCAAATCGACACATTTTTTTTTGAAATGCTGCAAATCGACACATTTTTTTTGAAATGCTGCAAGTCGACACATTTTTTTTTTGAAATGCTGCAAGTCCACACTCTTTGGTTGAAAAGCTTTTTTCAAATGCTGCAAAGACCACACATTTTTTTTGAAATGATGCAAATCGACACATTTTTTTTTTGAAATGCTGCAAATCGACACATTTTTTTTTGAAATGCTGCAAATCGACACATTTTTTTTTTGAAATTCTGCAAATCGACACATTTTTTTTTGAAATGCTGCAAATCGACACATTTTTTTGAAATGCTGCAAGTCAACACATTTTTTTTTAAATGCTGCAAGTCAACACATTTTTTTTTTGAAATACTGCAAGCCCACACTTCATTGAGAAGCTGCCTTTTCCTTTGAAAAGCTGCAAGTCCACACTCTTTGGTTGAAAAGCTGCCAGTCCACACTCTTTGGTTGAAAAGCTGCCAGTCCACACTTTTTCGTTGAAAAGCTGCCAGTCCACACTTTTTCGTTGAAAAGCTCCAAGTCCACACTTTTTCGTTGAAAAGCTCCAAGTCCACACTTTTTCGTTGAAAAGCTCCAAGTCCACACTTTTTCGTTGAAAAGCTCCAAGTCCACACTTTTTCGTTGAAAAGCTCCAAGTCCACACTTTTTCGTTGAAAAGCTCCAAGTCCACACTTTTTCGTTGAAAAGCTCCAAGTCCACACTTTTTCGTTGAAAAGCTCCAAGTCCACACTTTTTCGTTGAAAAGCTCCAAGTCCACACTTTTTCGTTGAAAAGCTCCAAGTCCACACTTTTTCGTTGAAAAGCTCCAAGTCCACACTTTTTCGTTGAAAAGCTCCAAGTCCACACTTTTTCGTTGAAAAGCTCCAAGTCCACACTTTTTCGTTGAAAAGCTCCAAGTCCACACTTTTTCGTTGAAAAGCTCCAAGTCCACACTTTTTCGTTGAAAAGCTCCAAGTCCACACTTTTTCGTTGAAAAGCTCCAAGTCCACACTTTTTCGTTGAAAAGCTCCAAGTCCACACTTTTTCGTTGAAAAGCTCCAAGTCCACACTTTTTCGTTGAAAAGCTCCAAGTCCACACTTTTTCGTTGAAAAGCTCCAAGTCCACACTTTTTCGTTGAAAAGCTCCAAGTCCACACTTTTTCGTTGAAAAGCTCCAAGTCCACACTTTTTGGTTGAAAAGCTGCCAGTCCACACTTTTTGGTTGAAAAGCTGCCAGTCCACACTTTTTGGTTGAAAAGCTGCCAGTCCACACTTTTTGGCTGAAAAGCTCCAAATCCACACTTTTTGTTGAAAAGCTCCAAGTCCACTTTTTTTTTTTGAAATGTTGCAAGTCCACACAATTTTTTTTTTGAAATGCTGCAAGTCCACATTTTTTTTTGAAATGCTGCAAGTCCACACTTTTTGTTGAAAAGCTCCAAGTCCACACTTTTTGGTTGAAAAGCTCCAAGTCCAAACTTTTTGGTTGAAAAGCTGCCAGTCCACACTTTTTGGTTGAAAAGCTGCCAGTCCACACTTTTTGGTTGAAAAGCTGCCAGTCCACACTTTTTGGCTGAAAAGCTCCAAATCCACAATTTTTGTTGAAAAGCTCCAAGTCCACTTTTTTTTTTTTTTTGAAATGTTGCAAGTCCACACAATTTTTTTTTTTTGAAATGCTGCAAGTCCACATTTTTTTTTGAAATGCTGCAAGTCCACACATTTTTTTTCAAATGCTGCAAGCCCACACTTAATTGAGAAGCTGCCTTTTTCTTTGAAAAGCTGCAAGTCCACACTCTTTGTGTTGAAAAGCTTTTTTCAAATGCTGCAAAGACCACACATTTTTTTTGAAATGCTGCAAATCTACACATTTTTTTTTGAAATGCTGCAAGTCAACACATTTTTTTTTTGAAATGCTGCAAGTCCACACTCTTTGGTTGAAAAGCTTTTTCAAATGCTGCAAAGACCACACATTTTTTTTTGAAATGCTGCAAATCTACACATTTTTTTTCTTTGAAAAGCTGCAAGTCCACACTCTTCCTTGAAAAGCTGCAAGTCCACACTTTTTGGCTGAAAAGCTGCAAATCCACACTTTTTTGATGAAATGCTGCAAGTCCACACTTTTTGGTTGAAAAGCTGCCAGTCCACACTTTTTGGTTGAAAAGCTGCCAGTCCACACTTTTTGGTTGAAAAGCTGCCAGTCCACACTTTTTGGTTGAAAAGCTCCAAGTCCACACTTTTTGGTTGAAAAGCTCCAAGTCCACACTTTTTGGTTGAAAAGCTCCAAGTCCACACTTTTTGGTTGAAAAGCTCCAAGTCCACACTTTTTGGTTGAAAAGCTGCAAGTTCACACTCTTTGGTTGAAAAGCTGCAAGTCCACACTTTTTGATTGAAAAGCTGCAAGACCACACATTTTTTTTGAAATGCTGCAAGTCAACACATTTTTTATTGAAATGCTGCATGCCCACACTTTATTGAGAAGCTGCCTTTTTCTTTGAAAAGCTACAAGTCCACACTCTTTGGTTGAAAAGCTGCAAGTCCACACTTTTTGGTTGAAAAGCTGCCAGTCCACACTTTTTGGTTGAAAAGCTGCCAGTCCACACTTTTTGGTTGAAAAGCTGCCAGTCCACACTTTTTGGTTGAAAAGCTGCCAGTCCACACTTTTTGGTTGAAAAGCTGCCAGTCCACACTTTTTGGTTGAAAAGCTGCCAGTCCACACTTTTTGGTTGAAAAGCTGCCAGTCCACACTCTTTGGTTGAAAAGCTGCCAGTCCACACTCTTTGGTTGAAAAGCTGCCAGTCCACACTCTTTGGTTGAAAAGCTCCAAGTCCACACTTTTTCGTTGAAAAGCTCCAAGTCCACACTTTTTGTTGAAAAGCTCCAAGTCCACACTTTTTGTTGAAAAGCTCCAAGTCCACACTTTTTGTTGAAAAGCTCCAAGTCCACACTTTTTGGTTGAAAAGCTCCAAGTCCAAACTTTTTGGTTGAAAGGCTGCCAGTCCACACTTTTGGTTGAAAAGCTGCCAGTCCACACTTTTTGGTTGAAAAGCTGCTAGTCCACACTTTTTGGCTGAAAAGCTCCAAATCCACACTTTTTGTTGAAAAGCTCCAAGTCCACTTTTTTTTTTGAAATGCTGCAAGTCCACACATTTTTTTTTCAAATGCTGCAAGTCCAGACATTTTTTTTCAAATGCTGCAAGCCCACACTTAATTGAGAAGCTGCCTTTTTCTTTGAAAAGCTCCAAGTCCACACTTTTTGGTTGAAAAGCTGCCAGTCCACTCTTTTTGAAAAGCAGCCAGTCCACTATTTTTGAAAAGCTGCCAGTCCACTATTTTTGAAAAGCTCCAAGTCCACAACATTTTATTTTTTTGAAATGCTACAAGTCCACACATTTTTTTTGAAATGCTGCAATTCCAAACATTTTTTTTTGAAATGCTTCAAGCCCACACTTTATTGAAAAGCTGCCTTTTTCTTTGAAAAGCTGCACAATTTTTTTTGAAAAGCTGCAAGTCAAGACATTTTTTTTCAAATGCTGCAAGTCCAGACATTTTTTTTCAAATGCTGCAAGTCCAAAAATTTTTTTTTTTTGAAATGCTGCAAGTCCACAATTTTTTTTTCAAAAGCTGCAAGTCTAGAATTTTTTTTCAAATGCTGCAAGTCTAGAATTTTTTTTCAAATGCTGCAAGTCTAGAATTTTTTTTCAAATGCATGCAAGTCTAGAATTTTTTTTCAAATGCTGCAAGTCCAGAATTTTTTTTTCAAATGCTGCAAGTCCAGAATTTTTTTTTCAAATGCTGCAAGTCCACACATTTTTTTGAAATGCTGCAAGTCAACACATTTTTTCTTTCGAAATGCTGCAAGTCAACACTTTGGTTGAAAAGCTGCAAATCCACACTTTTTTGATGAAATGCTGCAAGTCCACACTTTTTGGTTGAAAAGCTGCCAGTCCACACTTTTTGGTTGAAAAGCTGCAAGTCCACACTCTTTGGTTGAAAAGCTTTTTTCAAATGCTGCAAAGACCACACATTTTTTTTTGAAATGCTGCAAATCTACACATTTTTTTTTTGAAATGCTGCAAGTCAACACATTTTTTTTTGAAATGCTGCAAGTCAACACATTTTTTTTTGAAATGCTGCAAGTCCACACTCTTTGGTTGAAAAGCTTTTTTCAAATGCTGCAAAGACCACACATTTTTTTTTTTTTGAAATGATGCAAATCGACACATTTTTTTTTTTTGAAATGCTGCAAATCGACACATTTTTTTTTGAAATGCTGCAAGTCAACACATTTTTTTTGAAATACTGCAAGCCCACACTTCATTGAGAAGCTGCCTTTTCCTTTGAAAAGCTGCAAGTCCACACTCTTTGGTTGAAAAGCTTTTTTCAAATGCTGCAAAGACCACACATTTTTTTTGAAATGCTGCAAATCTACACATTTTTTTTGAAATGCTGCAAGTCAACACATTTTTTTTTGAAATGCTGCAAGTCAACACATTTTTTTTTGAAATGCTGCAAGTCAACACATTTTTTTTGAAATACTGCAAGCCCACACTTCATTGAGAAGCTGCCTTTTCCTTTGAAAAGCTGCAAGTCCACACTCTTTGGTTGAAAAGCTGCCAAGTCCACACTCTTTGGTTGAAAAGCTCCAAGTCCACACTTTTTCGTTGAAAAGCTCCAAGTCCACACTTTTTCGTTGAAAAGCTCCAAGTCCACACTTTTTCGTTGAAAAGCTCCAAGTCCACACTTTTTCGTTGAAAAGCTCCAAGTCCACACTTTTTCGTTGAAAAGCTCCAAGTCCACACTTTTTGTTGAAAAGCTCCAAGTCCACACTTTTTCGTTGAAAAGCTCCAAGTCCACACTTTTTGTTGAAAAGCTCCAAGTCCACACTTTTTCGTTGAAAAGCTCCAAGTCCACACTTTTTCGTTGAAAAGCTCCAAGTCCACACTTTTTGTTGAAAAGCTGCCAGTCCACACTTTTTGGTTGAAAAGCTGCAAGTCCACACTTTTTGGTGAAAAGCTCCAAGTCCACACTTTTTGTTGAAAAGCTCCAAATCCACACTTTTTGTTGAAAAGCTCCAAGTCCACTTTTTTTTTTTGAAATGTTGCAAGTCCACACATTTTTTTTTTTGAAATGCTGCAAGTCCACATTTTTTTTTGAAATGCTGCAAGTCCACACATTTTTTTTTCAAATGCTGCAAGTCAAGACATTTTTTTTCAAATGCTGCAAGCCCACACTTAATTGAGAAGCTGCCTTTTTCTTTGAAAAGCTGCAAGTCCAAACTCTTTGGTTGAAAAGCTTTTTTCAAATGCTGCAAAGACCACACATTTTTTTTTGAAATGCTGCAAATCGACACATTTTTTTTTTTGAAATGCTGCAAATCGACACATTTTTTTTTTGAAATGCTGCAAGTCCACACTCTTTGGTTGAAAAGCTTTTTTCAAATGCTGCAAAGACCACACATTTTTTTTTGAAATGATGCAAATCGACACATTTTTTTTTTTGAAATGCTGCAAATCGACACATTTTTTTTGAAATGCTGCAAATCGACACTTTTTTTTTTGAAATGCTGCAAATCGACACATTTTTTTTTTGAAATGCTGCAAATCGACACATTTTTTTTTTGAAATGCTGCAAATCGACACATTTTTTTGAAATGCTGCAAGTCAACACATTTTTTTTTAAATGCTGCAAGTCAACACATTTTTTTTTTGAAATACTGCAAGCCCACACTTCATTGAGAAGCTGCCTTTTCCTTTGAAAAGCTGCAAGTCCACACTCTTTGGTTGAAAAGCTGCAAGTCCACATTCTTTGGTTGAAAAGCTGCCAGTCCACACTCTTTGGTTGAAAAGCTGCCAGTCCACACTCTTTGGTTGAAAAGCTGCCAGTCCACACTCTTTGGTTGAAAAGCTGCAAGTCCACACTTTTTCGTTGAAAAGCTCCAAGTCCACACTTTTTCGTTGAAAAGCTCCAAGTCCACACTTTTTCGTTGAAAAGCTCCAAGTCCACACTTTTTCGTTGAAAAGCTCCAAGTCCACACTTTTTCGTTGAAAAGCTCCAAGTCCACACTTTTTCGTTGAAAAGCTCCAAGTCCACACTTTTTCGTTGAAAAGCTCCAAGTCCACACTTTTTCGTTGAAAAGCTCCAAGTCCACACTTTTTCGTTGAAAAGCTCCAAGTCCACACTTTTTCGTTGAAAAGCTCCAAGTCCACACTTTTTCGTTGAAAAGCTCCAAGTCCACACTTTTTCGTTGAAAAGCTCCAAGTCCACACTTTTTCGTTGAAAAGCTCCAAGTCCACACTTTTTCGTTGAAAAGCTCCAAGTCCACACTTTTTGTTGAAAAGCTCCAAGTCCACACTTTTTGTTGAAAAGCTCCAAGTCCACACTTTTTGTTGAAAAGCTCCAAGTCCACACTTTTTGTTGAAAAGCTCCAAGTCCACACTTTTTGGTTGAAAAGCTCCAAGTCCACACTTTTTGGTTGAAAAGCTCCAAGTCCAAACTTTTTGGTTGAAAAGCTGCCAGTCCACACTTTTTGGTTGAAAAGCTGCCAGTCCACACTTTTTGGTTGAAAAGCTGCCAGTCCACACTTTTTGGCTGAAAAGCTCCAAATCCACACTTTTTGTTGAAAAGCTCCAAGTCCACTTTTTTTTTTTGAAATGTTGCAAGTCCACACAATTTTTTTTTTTGAAATGCTGCAAGTCCACATTTTTTTTTTTGAAATGCTGCAAGTCCACACTTTTTGTTGAAAAGCTGCAAGTCCACACTTTTTTGTTGAAAAGCTCCAAGTCCAAACTTTTTGGTTGAAAAGCTGCCAGTCCACACTTTTTTGGTTGAAAAGCTGCCAGTCCACACTTTTTGGTTGAAAAGCTGCCAGTCCACACTTTTTGGTTGAAAAGCTGCAAATCCACACTTTTTGTTGAAAAGCTGCAAGTCCACATTTTTTTTTTGAAATGTTGCAAGTCCACACAATTTTTTTTTGAAATGCTGCAAGTCCACATTTTTTTTTTTTTGAAATGCTGCAAGTCCACACATTTTTTTTTCAAATGCTGCAAGTCAAGACATTTTTTTTTGAAATGCTGCAAGTCCACACTTTTTGATTGAAAAGCTGCAAGACCACACATTTTTTTTGAAATGCTGCAAGTCCACACATTTTTTTTTGAAATGCTGCAAATCCGAACATTTTGTTTTTTTCAAATGCTGCAAGTCCAGATTTTTTTTTTCAAATGCTTCAAGTCCACACATTTTTTTTGAAATGCTGCAAGTCCACACTTTTTGTTGAAAAGCTCCAAGTCCTAGCTTTTTGTTGAAAAGCTCCAAGTCCACACTTTTTTTTGAAATGCTGCAAGTCCACACATTATTTTTTGAAATGCTGCAAGTCCACACATTTTTTTTCAAATGCTGCAAGTCCACACATTTTTTTTTCAAATGCTGCAAGCCCACACTATATTGAAAAGCTTCCTTTTTCTTTGAAAAGCTACAAGTCCACACTTTTTGTTGAAAAGCTGCAAATCCAAACATTTTTTTTTAAATGCTGCATGTCCGATCATTTTGTTTTTTTTTTTGAAATGTTGCAAATCCACACATTTTTTTTTGAAATGCTGCAAGCCTACACTCTTCCTTGAAAAGCTGCAAGTCCACACTATTTGGTTGAAAAGCTGCCAGTCCACAGTCTTCCTTGAAAAGCTGCAAGTCCACACTTTTTGGTTGAAAAGCTGCAAGTCCACACTCTTTGGTTGAAAAGCTGCAAGTCCACACTTTTTGGTTGAAAAGCTGCCAGTCCACTCTTTTTGAAAAGCTGCCAGTCCACACTTTTTGAAAAGCTGCCATTCCACACTTTTTGAAAAGCTCCAAGTCCACACTTTTTGTTGAAAAGCTCCAAGTCCACACTTTTTTTTTTCAAATGCTGCAAGTCAAGACATTTTTTTTTCAAATGCTGCAAGTCCACACATTTTTTTTTTGAAATGCTGCAAGTCAACACATTTTTTTTTTTGAAATGCTGCAAGTCAACCCTTTTTTTTTTTGAAATGCTGCAAGTCAACACATTTTTTTTGAAATGCTGCAAGCCCACACTCTTCCTTGAAAAGCTGCAAGTCCACACTCTTTGGTTGAAAAGCTGCAAGTCCACACTCTTCGGTTGAAAAGCTTTTTTCAAATGCTGCTAGACCACACATTTTTTTTGAAATGCTGCAAGTCTACACATATTTTTTTTTTTGAAATGCTGGAATCCACACTTTTTTGATGAAATGCTGGAATCCACACTTTTTTGATGAAATGCTGCAAGTCCACACTTTTTGGTTGAAAAGCTGCCAGTCCACACTTTTTGGTTGAAAAGCTGCCAGTCCACACTTTTTGGTTGAAAAGCTGCCAGTCCACACTTTTTGGTTGAAAAGCTGCAAGTCCACACTTTTTGATTGAAAAGCTTTTTTCAAATGCTGCAAGACCACACATTTTTTTGAAATGCTGCAAGTCAAGACATTTTTTTTTTTGAAATGCTGCAAGTCAAGACATTTTTTTTTTGAAATGCTGCAAGTCAACACATTTTTTTTTGAAATGCTGCATGCCCACACTTTATTGAGAAGCTGCCTTTTTCTTTGAAAAGCTGCTTTTTTTCAAATGCTGCAAGTCCACACATTTTTTTTCAAATGCTGCAAGTCCACACATTTTTTTTTGAAATGCTGCAAGTCCACACATTTTTTTTCAAATACTGCAAGCCCACACTATATTGAAAAGCTTCCTTTTTCTTTGAAAAGCTACAAGTCCACACTTTTTGTTGAAAAGCTGCAAATCCAAACATTTTTTTTTTAAATGCTGCAAGTCCACACATTTTTTTTGAAATGCTGCAAGCCCACACATTTTTTTTTGAAATGCTGCAAGCCCACACTCTTCCTTGAAAAGCTGCAAGTCCACACTCTTTGGTTGAAAACCTTTTTTCAAATGCTGCAAGACCACACATTTATTTTTGAAATGCTGCAAATCGACACATTTTTTTTGAAATGCTGCAAGCCCACACTCTTCCTTGAAAAGCTGCAAGTCCACACTTTTTGGTTGAAAAGCTGCAAGTCCACACTTTTTGGTTGAAAAGCTGCCAGTCCACAGTCTTCCTTGAAAAGCTGCAAGTCCACACTTTTTGGTTGAAAAGCTGCAAGTCCACACTCTTTGGTTGAAAAGCTGCAAGTCCACACTCTTTGGTTGAAAAGCTGCAAGTCCACACTCTTTGGTTGAAAAGCTGCAAGTCCACTCTTTGGTTGAAAAGCTGCCAGTCCACTCTTTTTGAAAAGCTGCCAGTCCACACTTTTTGGTTGAAAAGCTGCCAGTCCACACTTTTTGTTGAAAAGCTGCCAAGTCCACACTTTTTGTTGAAAAGTTCCAAGTCCACACTTTTTGTTTAAAAGCTCCAAGTCCACACTTTTTGTTGAAAAGCTCCAAGTCCACACTTTTTGTTGAAAAGCTCCAAGTCCGCACATTTTTTTTCAAATGCTGCACGTCCACACATTTTTTTTTAAAATGCTGCAAGTCCACACATTTTTTTTTTGAATTGCTGCAAGTTCACACATTTTTTTTTAAATGCTGCAAGTCCACACATTTTTTTTGAAATGCTTTAATTCCACACTTTTTTTTTGAAATGCTGCAAGTCCACACATTTTTTTTTTGAAATGCTGCAAGTCCACAAATTTTTTTTTGAAATGCTGCAAGTCCACACATTTTTTTTTTTGAAATGCTGCAAGCCCACACATTTTTTTTTGAAATGCTGCAAGTCCACACATTTTTTTTAAACCTGCAAGTCCACACATTCTTTTTGAAATGCTGCAAGTCCAAACATTTTTTTTGAAATGCTGCAAGACTACACATTTTTTTTGAAATGCTGCAAGCCCACACTTCATTGAGAAGCTGCCTTTTTCTTTGAAAAGCTGCAAGTCCACACTCTTCCTTGAAAAGCTGCAAGTCCACACTCTTCCTTGAAAAGCTGCAAGTCCACACTCTTCCTTGAAAAGCTGCAAGTCCACACTTTTTGGTTGAAAAGCTGCCAGTCCACACTTTTTGGTTGAAAAGCTGACAGTCCACACTTTTTGGTTGAAAAGCTGACAGTCCACACTTTTTGAAAAGCTGACAGTCCACACTTTTTGAAAAGCTGCCAGTCCACTCTTTTTGAAAAGCTGCCAGTCCACTCTTTTTGAAAAGCTGCCAGTCCACACTCTTTGTTGAAAAGCTCCAAGTCCACACTTTTTGTTGAAAAGCTCCAAGTCCACACTTTTTGTTGAAAAGCTCCAAGTCCACACTTTTTGTTGAAAAGCTCCAAGTCCACACTTTTTGTTGAAAAGCTCCAAGTCCACACTTTTTGTTGAAAAGCTCCAAGTCCACACTTTTTGTTGAAAAGCTCCAAGTCCACACTTTTTGTTGAAAAGCTCCAAGTCCACACTTTTTGTTGAAAAGCTCCAAGTCCACACTTTTTGTTGAAAAGCTCCAAGTCCACACATTTTATTTTTTTGAAATGCTGCAAGTCCACACATTTTTTTTTGAAATGCTTCAAGCCCACACTTTATTGAAAAGCTGCCTTTTTCTTTGAAAAGCTGCAAGTCCACAATTTTTTTTTGATAAGCTGCAAGTTAAGACATTTTTTTTCAAATGCTGCAAGTCCAGAAATTTTTTTTTTTTTTGATATGCTGCAAGTCCAGAAATAAAATTTTTTTTGAAATGCTGCAAATCCGAACATTTTGTTTTTTTCAAATGCTTCAAAAGTCCAGACATTTTGTTTTCAAATGCTGCAAGTCCAGACATTTTGTTTTCAAATGCTGCAAGTCCAGACATTTTGTTTTCAAATGCTGCAAGTCCAGACATTTTGTTTTCAAATGCTGCAAGTCCAGACATTTTGTTTTCAAATGCTGCAAGTCCAGATTTTTTTTTTCAAATGCTGCAAGTCCAGATTTTTTTTTTCAAATGCTGCAAGTCCAGATTTTTTTTCAAATGCTGCAAGTCCAGACTTTTTTTTCAAATGCTGCAAGTCCAGATTTTTTTTTCAAATGCTGCAAGTCCAGAATTTTTTTTCAAATGCTGCAAGTCCAGAATTTTTTTTTCAAATGCTGCAAGTCCAGAATTTTTTTTCAAATGCTGCAAGTCCAGAATTTTTTTCAAATGCTGCAAGTCAACACATTTTTTTTGAAATGCTGCAAGCCCACACTTTATTGAGAAGCTGCCTTTTTCTTTGAAAAGCTGCAAGTCCACACTCTTTGGATGAAAAGCTGCAAGTCCACACTTTTTGGTTGAAAAGCTGCCAGTCCACACTTTTTGGTTGAAAAGCTGCCAGTCCACACTTTTTGGTTGAAAAGCTGCCAGTCCACACTTTTTGGTTGAAAAGCTGCCAGTCCACACTTTTTGGTTGAAAAGCTGCCAGTCCACACTTTTTGGTTGAAAAGCTGCCAGTCCACACTTTTTGGTTGAAAAGCTGCCAGTCCACACTTTTTGGTTGAAAAGCTGCCAGTCCACACTTTTTGGTTGAAAAGCTGCCAGTCCACGCTTTTTGAAAAGCTGCCAGTCCACGCTTTTTGAAAAGCTGCCAGTCCACGCTTTTTGAAAAGCTGCCAGTCCACCACTTTTAGAGCTTCTCACAACCTGTCAATTAAAATATCTATATTTAGGTATTTCTAAATTATAATAGATTTATAATTATAAATAAGTTCAAAAAATAATTTAAAATACCAATATAGTCTTAATTAATAATGTTCATTTATTTTGTAATAAATTCTGTGATGAAACCAATTAGCATGTAATTAATTATAAGAGATACGTCGTTATGTTTAGTTCCTGAATTTTGAGGAAAATTATATTCTTGAAATTAAGTTAGCGTTCAAAGTACTAACGTCGGCTTCCAGCTTCATCTGCCATTGTCTTCAGTTGCGCAATCAATACCCTTTCAGTAAAACTTGGGGATTTCCTAAAAGGCTCCCAAATTGGAATATGGACGTTTAAATCTAAATTCATATTTTCAAATAAGCATGTGACCGTTCATTGAAGAATATTTCATATTAAATTAACCTGTTTTAGCAGATATAACTTTAGTATTAATAGATACTATTAAAATTGAGTGAGATTCCCCAATTGTTTTATTTTAATCATACTTATTCCTGACTTTTATATTTGCAACAACCACACAATTCAGCCAAATTATGGAAAAAGTCTATAAAAAAACATTAAATTACACTAGATGTCTTGTAAGTTCACTACACATTTGACTGTCCTCCATAACAGCCTGCAGGTTTTTGTCATTCGAGGCCTTTTGTCATCTGCCACCTTCATCACAGAGGGACGAATTCCCGACCTGAATTTGTGAAACTAACAGCTTGCCTTACATTCAGTCACAGCCTTATCCCAAAACGCTTAACATATTTTGCGACTTTGTGATGCAAATTTTCATAAGCTTACATTGAATTGAAGTTATTAAACAAACAATACTAAGTGAAAACCTTTAACATGTCCATTTTTCTTGACTACTGTATGATTTATAACTGGTGAATATGCTTGGTGGACCTGCTTTTACGATTGTTTTTTCTACTCTCCTCTGCTTATATCTCAGTCACGCCGTACACTCTAATGTTCTCACTTCATTCGCAATGACAACATGAAAACGGCAAAAACTTTTTTTACCTTATAATTTGTAACAAATTACTCACAGGAGAAAATGGTGTTATAAATTTTTTTCGTTTTGTGAAAAAACTCAATCGTACTCAATGCGGGCTATAAGCCGACGAGCATAAAGCTCCAAAACTGTTTCTGTCATATTACTACTACTCACAGAATAATTTTAGAAAATTAGAGTAATGTTCTTTTAAGGCACATTAACATTATAAAAAATTTTCTGTGCAAAAGGGTCTTTTAGAGGCGTAGTTTATTAGCACACATTAAAAGCATATTCAATTATAGGTTTTTTTTAGCAACTAATTTGATAAAACGTGCAACATCAATCGCATCAGTTCAGCAACTACACATCCCACTCAGTGATATTTTGGAATCTGCGCATTTCCCAAATATCACTGATTTTCAGAAAGAAAGATTTAATCAGCACAACTGCTGAATCAAATTCAACTAATGATCTAACTGATTCTGAAGAAAATTTTCACTGTGCGAATATCGTGAAGCCGATGAATAACAAGAAAGCAGACCAATTGTAAAAACCAAGAGGTGCAAAAACACTGCTACCCTGAAGAAGCGTTATGTCTACCCCATCATTTCCTGGTCAAATTCCTTGCAAGCCTGAGGTGCGACTCGCAAATGATTGTCAGGTGATTTAAGTTGAGCTTGGTGACGCCGTGGTTTCAACACATTACTCGGTTGGACTTTACTACTGGAACAAAAATGTCGTGAAACTAAGTATTGATTTATTTTTCCTTCTTTTAGTAATCTCTCAAGGCTGGGTACATTAGCACCTTGATGTTAAATTTACTCTTTTCAATTAAAATTCTTTAATTTCACGACATTCGATACAGAATTTAGTTCACGAATTTTAAAGGGCATACAAAATTATAAAGCATTTTTCTCATATCTATATTTGAATCAGATATTCATCTCACACATGCACCCCTTTTTTTGTTGAGTTGATAGCACAATTTTTTGTCGAAACAGAAGTACTTTTTTTTACATTTTTCTATTGTGCAAGAACCATCTGGTATTCCATTGTATTAGAACCAATATTAGATCCAGTATTTCATGTACTTTTTAATGTTTACTATTTGCAAACAAATGGGTAAGTAGTATTATTATTGTCTGATTAATAATAAGTTTGCAGTATAAAATATACATTAATCATTTATTGAATTAAAACAAATTTTAATACTATTTCTTAATGGTACAGTTAATTTGAATTTTTCAACTCTTCTATGAAGATAAATTCTTTTCTTAGCAGAATTGCTTCGATTTGTAAATTTTATATGCCTGTTAATATAATAATTTTAGACTCAGGTTACAGAATGTTGTAATGTGTGTGTAATTCTTTTCATTGCCTTCTTTAATATAGTAAATACAATTTATAAACTTAGAACTATGGAAGAAAATTTACAAACATGTGTGTACATATATTGCAGTAATTGTCAATATTTGGAAAATTTTCCTATCAAATTGATGATACTGAGATTGAAATTTATTCAACAATCCTAATTTGTGTTGATAGAAGTTTACATCTGTACCCCTTACTAACCTTAATATTTTGATACCGCAATATGGCCGCTACAAAAAAGCTAAACCAAGATAAATTAAATTTCATCGTCAAATCAAGGGGTACCTTATTCAACACTGAACCAGTGTAAATGGTTCTTTTTGAATAGTAACAAACAAAAAATTGGTACTAACATATTATCCTGTAAACTTTTTTCCCTCATAAAAGTATGTAAAAGAATTTTGCAAATTTTAATGTATTTTTTTCAAAATTTGAAGGAAATGCTAAATATTTTATTTTAACAAATAGATAAAAAATTTATTTGCAATTTATATGGTGCTAAATTGCATCATTTAAAGACATTTTTTCACAAGTATGGTTAACAGAATGATACATAAACGTTGAAAAATGTGGCAATGTTTTTTTAATGAGCAGTTGTGACAAAATATAACCAAATAAAATTACTAACCATAATTTTTGATTTTATCACAATTCCAATGTATAATAAAGTACAATGAAATCAAATATTACAAAATGAATTTTATACACTAACCACAAATTTAAAACTACAAATTAGAATTATAAATCTAAGACATTCTAAATCTCACACTAAATTGTAATACTTCATTGTGTCAAACATGATAATTTTTTTCTTTTGATGAAACATTTGTTGTTAACTACTCGTGAGAGCCAGTTTTCATATCAAAGAAGTATTTTTTATCTATTCATAGATATATATTGTTATGATGAGATGGTAATGAAGCTTTGCTTAAAAAAATCTTACATTTACAATTTCCTTTTATGTGTTAAAGTAAAAAAATTTTGTCTATGCATAAACAAAATATACAAATTATGTTTTGTTAATTGGCTATTTTTTTTAAAAAAAGCTATAGATTTAATTGTAACCTGTATGTTTTATTTATATTTTTTTAATTATACATACTTAAGAATTTTTATTTTCTATTTGATTACTTAAATGTCGTTTCCTTTATTAGAAGGGGTTGCAAAAATTTTTACTTTTATACATATAACATCGTAAAAATTTACAAAGATATTTAGAAAATGTACGATGAAAGAATTTTAAAAGAAAATTAATTTTTCAATAATGCCAGGTTTTCTTTGTCGAAATGCTCTGAATTTAGGAATGTGTAATGTATTTAATTTTTGTAGATACCGTATACACTTATTTAACATATGCCAATTAATATGCTTTTATATTCCTCACCTCTATAATTATTACATAATTTTAATTTCACCAAACTATTCTTGACCTTTTTAAGAATTAAATTTCATGATTTTATCTCATGATATTTAATTTTGAATCGTGAATTTAACATCTACATATATACATATTTTTTTATTTTGTGTGTATTGAAGTTACTCTTGCTACTTCATATATCATACTAAACAAATAATGAAATTATGTGTTTTCTATATTATTATCAGAGATAAATACATAATACAATAGAATATTTTAAGAGTTTTATTAGATATATCATAGATAACCTCTCTTAACTAAATGCCTTTTTTTGCTCGAGTTGCTGTTACACATTTTTAAGGTGATTCCGTGAAATAAGGTATTTGGTTTTGTTATTCATAAAAATGGAACAGAGATTAAATTACAAGTTTTACCTTTTAAAAATATATTTGACTTTCTGTACTATTTTGAATGATCAAAAAAAATAGTTTTAATTGTGAATTACATATTTTTATAATTTATGCAAATTTTTGATTTCTTCATGATTTTTGGAAAAATAGTGTTTATTGAATTTGATTTATTGCATTGCAAACTATTCTTATGTTACATCAACGACCCTATTTGAAATAATTCCTACATGTAATTTTAAAGGATGTATTTTAATGTTCATTTAAGCAAGAATACAAAGTATTAGGTATGCAAAACTATTTCCTGTAAAAAATTTGATGGGTATAAAATTATAGTAAAATAACACATAGCAATTATTTTAATAGAAAAATATATATAAAATTTAATTGTTTCAGAAAAAATATATCTATCCAGAGTTAGATTATCGTTAAGAGATATAAAATAAATACTACAGGATAAAAAATGAGCAGTAATTTTTCTAATTCCGTAATTATGTCTATAATAAGTTAAATAAATATCTAAGAAGAAAAAATTTCGAAAAGCAGATGATTTCAACATGTTTTCCAATTACGAAAGGTGTTTGGTACTCTTCTGTATGACATTTTTGTAAGTATTTAATCACGTGACTAATTTGACCAACGAGCGATCACATTTGACTCATGGGTTGAACAACCAGTTGTTGAACTACTATCGCTATCAGGTTAATGGTGAATAACACTATCTAATTCTTCAGTTCAGGTTGCTACCTTATGGTGTTTGAACTCCCGGTTATCAAAGTTAATGGTGAATACGGAAGTTAAAGGTTCCCAAATTAGAATGTGGACTTAGATATCTAAATTTCTGTCTTGAAATATATCATTTTTATAGCAATAACTATTCTTGACTTTCACATTCACCACAACCACGTAATTCAGCCATTATACTGCTACAGTATCTTTATAAAAGTATGGGAAAATAATCTAAAAAACAATTATACTAATTTTCTAATAAGTTAACTACACATTTGACTGTCCTTCTCAACAGCAGCCTGCAGGTTTGTCATGTGAGGCCCGATGTCACCTACTCCCACCTTCATCTCGTGGGAAAATTACCCGACCTGAATTTGAAACTAATAGCTTGTCTTACATTCAGTCACAGCTTTATCACCAAACGCTTAACATATTTTGCGACTTTTAATACACCACAATTCCTACACTTACATTGAAGTTTTAAGACAAGCACAATACGAAATGAGCTCTTCTAACACATCCATTTCTCTTGACTAGTGTATGACTTACAACTGATGAATATTCGTGGTGGACCTGCCTTACAACGATTGATATTTCTATTCTCCACTGACTGGTATTTCAATCATGTCATATACTAATTTGCATATTTGTTTTCATTCATTCAATATCAACAGGAAAATGGTAAGAACTCTTTTGTTACCATATAATTTGTAACAAATTATCACAGATTAATATTAGAAAATTAGATTTAAGTTCTTTTAATGCACATAAAAATTTTCTGTTTATTTCTTTTAGAGGCGTAATTTATTCACATTCATTTTAAATGCATATTCAATTATAAGGTGCATGATTTCTATAGTAATTTAACAATTTTCAGCTTCTAAGTCTTTTGTTAAAATAATACAGCATCAATCGCATTAATACAGCAACTAAACATCCCACTCAGTGATATATGGGGATCTGCGAATTTCCACATGTCATTTTCAAAAGGTTTATAGATATACTCAGCACAACTGCTGAATCAAATTCAACTAATGATATAATTTTGAATGAAATTTTCACAATGTGAACATCGTGAAGCCGATGAGCTACACGAAAGCAGTCAAACTGTCAGAATCCAAGGGGTGCAAAAATACTGCTACCAACCATGAAGGAGCATTATGTCTACTCCATCATCCCCAGGACACATTCAGAAGTCCTTGCAAGCCTGAAAAGCAACTCACAAATGATTGTCAGGTGATTCAAGGCCCGCTAGGTGGCGCCAGGGTTCCAGCACATTCCTCGCGATTAGACTGACAACATTTTTGTTCGAATAGTAAAATGTGTATTCATTTCTTTTTCCTTCTTTTAGTCATTACTTAAGGCTGGGTACATAAGCAAATATATGTTAAATTCATTCTTTTAAACTAAGGATACCCAGTTTCCTAACATTCGATACAGAATCTAGTTTAGGTTTTTAAAAAGGCATACAAAATTATAAAGCTTTTCTTATGTACACATCTGATGTATTGATTTCACAATCATTTTATGAATAAAAGAAATTTTAAAGAATCAACTCTTACCGAGTGCTTTAGAGTGGATAGTCCTGTAGCATTTCCAGCTCTGTTCTCCTTTTTCTTGTGATGGCTGGCCTAACTCGTGTAGGACCTGAATAAGATTTTAGAGATTTCAATAACTACACTAAACTAGAGATAGTGAAAAGAAAGAATGTTAATATTTCAACAAGAATGAAGAATAAAAGCTAAATTTACCTGGTAGAAAATGTCCCAGTGCATCTCTGGGTCTAGTGCACACTTTCTTTTTAGGTCGCCCCCTTCTAGGTCCCACAGCTGGTGGACTTGGTGTAGAACTTTCAAGACTTGTAAGGCTTGTAAGACTTACAAGACTTGAAATGCTTGGTGTGGGACTTCGTGGACTTAGTGAACTTTCAAGACTTGTAAGGCTTGTAAGACTTACAAGACTTGAAATACTTGGTGTGGGACTTCGTGGACTTAGTGTTGGACTTGGTCCAGCATCTGTCAATTAAAATATTTGTAATTGAATTTCTAAATTACAATAAATTTAACATTTAAAAATTAATATATTTTTATTAATATTCATTTATTTTGTAATAAATTCTGTGATGAAACAAATTGGCTTGTAATTATAAGAGATTCATCGTTATATTCAGTACTGTAGTTTTAAGGAAAATTATGTCCTTGAAATTAAGTTAATTTTCCAAGTAATCACATAGGCAACCATCATCTGCCAATATGTCTTCAGCTGCACAAAAAATCCCCTTGCAATAAAACTTGGGAGCTTTCTAAATGGCTGCCAAAAGTGGAATGTGGACTTTGAAATCTAAATTCCTGTTTTTAAATAAACATGTGAAAGCACATAGAAATTTTAAAATAAATCAACGTGTTTTACAAAGATAAATATAGTTTAGTATTAATAGACACTATTCAAACCGATTTCCTAATTATTTCATTTTTATAATAACTATTCTTAAATCTTTTATCCGCAACAACCACATAATTCAGCCAGTATACTGCTAATGTATCTTCATAAAAAAATATGGAAAAATAATTGGAAAAAAAATTCACTAGCAAGTTTGCTGCACATTTGATTTTTTTCCTCAACAGCAGCCTGTAGTGTTTTGTCATTCGAGGCCTGTGGTCGTCTCTAACCACCTTCATCACAGAGGGACAAATCTCTAGACCTGAATTTTTGAAGCTATCAGCATGTGTTTTTCATTCAGCCACAGCCTCATCCCCGAACGCTTAACATATTTTGGGACTCGATATAGCAATTCATAAGCTTGGAATTTTTAGCAAGAACTTTTGGTGTTGATGCCCAATTAGTTCCCTGTTAACATTATATGAATGATTAATTAATCATTCCATTTAAGATGGATTTTAAGTTTTTTAAAGCTCCTAGAAACTGGAACATTTTAGATTTATTGATACAGCCCGTAACTAGCAATAAAGTGACTTATTTTTGAATGCCGAGAAAAAAATTTGGTTGGTGGTTTTAGTATTTTTGAAAACTTCGTTTCCTTAAGTTTTTAAAATTCAACTTAAGTTGTTTAAACCAGCTGTTTCTCCATCATTCAACTGCATGAAATGCATTCTGTTAACTTTCATTCCACAACTAATTTATTAAGCTCCAAATGATGACATATTGAGTTGTATTGTACTGCGAACAGACCCAATTTATGATACAATTAAAGTTATTTGTGTTAGCAAGTCACACGATGCATAGGTATCTGATGAATTTTCATGCTTCTCATTAGTAAGATGCCAATTTTTTGTTCTGTGTGAAGGTTTGGCTGTTTATCTCACCAATAGAATTTTTTCCTCAGTGGCAATAGTGAGTAGTTTCCTTAGATTAGATGCATTACTCATTCTCCATAAGCAAGTTCGCAAAGCTGTCTTCGAGCGTTGCTGCTTGGCGCAGGGGCTTTTGTGCTTTACCTCACTTTTCGATCTTGGTGTTTTCCCTCAAGTTGAGGTTTTACATTTTAAGTTCATGGCAATTCCCTCTTTTTTTTAAATATTGATTCTAGTTAACTTTAAAATGAACATAATCTATAATTATCCAAGTATAAAATGTCAAAATATTAAGTCATCCTTTTTTATATATTCGTCAATACATGTATAAGTCTAGTTCTGCAGGTTGTTGTTTGAGAGTGAAAACTCCTTTTATGGACAAGCTATATAAATCACATTTTTGTACATAGATAAGACTTTCAGTATTTTTTAAATTTGAATTTCTTAGTTTGTCTTTAACAGATTAGTTTTTTGTGTAAAAATGTTTTTATTTCTATGGATAACCAATAAATTTATAGATTTGCTTATTTCTTAAAGAAATTCTCCCATAAATTTGTTATTTTAACCACCATAAGAAACCAGACTGCCTGACAACTGGGAATACCATATCACAGTTGTATTTAACTTGTACAATCCTAAAGGTATCCAAACACTGCCCAGTTTTTACACACAAGTAATGTTCCTAAATCCCAGGTCTCGTTCGTAACCTCATATGGCCATTAAATATAATTAGATGAGAGACAAGTCAAACCAACTGGACGTTTCCAGTCACAGAATGCCCAACTCCCGTATCATCTTTTTCAGGCCAGTCAAAGCTTTATACTGTGCTGTCAAACGCATAATGTGAAAGACATCAGCTATGAAAAAACAAAAAAAGTGGTCCACTGAACGGTTCAAGTGTAGAAATTTTGTGAACGAGAATTGAAATTTGAGCATTGAAAACAATTCTGAATAAATTTTTAAAAGCAACAAATATCAGAAAATATGTGTATGCAAATATAAGATTTCCACGACGCCAGATACGTTTTCGCTACGTCACACTAAGACATCGACTAGAGCCCCTTAATTACCCAAACCAACGCATGAGATTTACCCTGTCCAAATCATGGTGACTAATGTATCTCTATGGATTTTTTTGCTAATTGCCTTAAGATATAAAGGATTTAAAGCAAATTTTTCAGAATATTTTGCTACCAATTGCGAATCATTAAATAATGAAAACTACAACGCTTGAGCCATTAATAGTCGAAACTATTTTATGATGTTTATGTTTTGCTATATTTTCTTTAAAATCGCCTTTTTGGTACAGTCTGGGTTTACTTATTTTGGTAAAAGAAACGTGTTAAAAAGTAATATCACTACTTCAAGATAAATGTTTTTTTATTACTGGAAAAATCTCATTTAAAATGTAATTAATTTTAAAATTAACATCTTATTACGTGGTATCTTGTTAGAAGTGTTTATCATTTTATTTATCTCAATTAGAGTTTGTACACTAATTTTTAATTTTGTACTACTAGTTTTCAAATTTTGTCGCCACCAAACACATTTAATAAAAAATATAATGAAATATATGGCTCACTAAAAAGCAGAACGTTACAATTTATTTTAGATTGTATTATATGTTACTCTCAAATTATATATATTGTATAAAATATTACTTACTAGTTAGTTATAATGTATGTAATTTTTTTTGTTATTATGAGTATAAAATCTATTGTTATATATAATTTACAGTTTAATATAATTTAATAAAAAATAGTTTCTCTAGAAGTCCTTGTTTATAACATTATGTTAGTTTTAATACAGGCTTATATATCATAAGTATGTACAATTGCTTGTTAGTAATATATTAATATAATAAACTACTTACAATGTATTTGTATAACACAATTTTATACAATTCTTAGAAAATAATTAAGAATAGTTTCTGTACATTACCATCTTTTTTTAAAATTATAACAAGAGAAAATATTTTTATTAAAAAATATTAAGAAAGTTATCCATAATTTTATTATTCTTTACAAATTGAAAAATATAAAAAAAATTTTCTATAGCTATTTTTATATTTACAGCCCTAAAATGCAGAACTTTAAAATTTATTTAAATATTATATGTTAACTATTTATTACTCTGAAATTATATGTATATTACTTACTAGTTAGTAATAATATATACTTACAATGTAAACAAATGACATTTCTTACACTTTTCGTAGTTATTACATGTGTGAAAACTATTGTTATGTATTACTTACAGTATAATTTAATAAAAAATTGTTTCTCTACTGTCCTTTTTTATAATATATAAAGGTATATATTATTTGTGCAAGTTATAACATAGGTATGTATACTTAAGTACGTATTATTGCTTTTCCGTCATTATACTTTAAAAAATTGATTACAATGTACAAAAAGTTTTTTTAAAACTTCTGATATTGTTTTTTATATTAGTAAAACGAACTTTAAATATATTCTTAAAAACTTATTAAGAATAGTTTTTGCACATTACAATCCTTTTTAAAACTTATTACAGGAGAAAATATTACATAAGAAACATATCAAACAAAGAAAACATCAAATGTTAACTAATGTATGCAAGAATGTTGTGTCATACAAGTTTTATGGCAACCATATTATTTGTGACAGGTTGGGAATGCCTCAACCATCAGAAGCTATACAGTTAAGATAAATTATCTGCACTTACAATTTTAAATAAGCAACAGTTATATATTAAAACACAATGTTCTTTAGTATGCAAAAATTATAAAGAATGACACTGCATAAAAAATGCACACTTCTAGTTTGTGTGGAAAATCTGATTATAATTATGAACCTTAGCACTGTGTAAGGGACTAACAATTCTAAAAATTTTGCAAGTTTTATTTTGTATTTATAATTTTTAGTTTGAAATAGGGTACTAATTTGTTAACATAAAATTACATGTATTATTTGTTCTGCAAATTAAAATCATAATTATAAATTTTTCAGCATAAAATTGCTTACGTTTCTGAAATACTAGATGTATGCTTGTATTTCACTGCTGGAATATCATATGAAATATTGCTTCAAATTCTGCAGTAATTTAAGAATTGCAATTAATGTTTTCATAATTTAGAGTTGATTTGCCTTTCATTTTATTAAAAAAATCTACTTTTTTAATAAAAATTTTGATATGAAAATTTTTTGTATCACTGTATAAAATTGAATGGCAAAAAAATTTTAAAATACCTTGTTCATGGAAAATTTCTGTTATATAAAATGATTCGGAAACTTTCAGATTTTTAAGAAAGGATCTACAAGGTTACTTTTACATTTTTCAGTCTCTATCTGGTCTATGTATAATAGTGAAGCATATTGATTGAGCTGAGAGAAAGATTCAAGTGTATTGTAAAAACATAGCATTTTCAAAGAAATATAAATTTAATTGTTTTCAAAATTTATTTTGGGACATAAGCATATTGGTAGAAACATTTCAAACTCTCAATCCTAATGTTAGTTACTAATAAGTACAGCTTTCGTTTATATATGAAACAAAAATATATTCAATATTTTTTTTACTTTGATACACCATATTCAGTGGCTAAGATAAAAATCTGAGATATTTTTATTAATGCAGTACAAGAAACTTTCAAAAACTAAAGATTTGAAAGAAAAATAATGGCATCTAAAATCATTGTCATATAAATTTTAGAAAAGTTCGCTTGATTAACGTATAAAAAATTAATTTTATTTCAGTGGTTAGTAAACGCAATAATACATATCTTCACACAATCCTTATCAGAATTTTGTATATAAATAAAAGTCTTATATATTTGTGGTATAATACTTAAATTTAAATATCTTTTCTTTGATAAAGAGTGTGAATTGAAAAGTAGTTAAAATTTTAAACTAAAAAAATTTAGGAAGAATACATAACTTAGTTTATATTTAAAAACTTGAATTATATAACCATGTGAAATTATATTTAAATGTCAAAATTAATTATTTATGGCATGTGTGATGAAATTTTATTTTATATCGTTCGTTTTACAAATTAATGTTGCATATGAAAAGATTGATAAATTTTTTCTAGACAAATTTAACTTTTAGCATTGCAAAACAATGATAGTTAAAATGAATGTCAAAAATCTATTAAATTTCTCTCAAATAGTTTAGTTAATTTTTCTGTGTATTACCATCGAATTTTTAAGAAAATAATCCACACAATTATTTTTTTAAAACATACTTTTTATTAAGAGGTTCCTTTACTTCCTCTTCCTCTCACTCATTTAAACATAAAAAATTAAATCTTATATCAATCATTTGAACCTAACTTTTTATGCATTTTAAAAATATGTAATGTTTGTATAACTATTTAAATATCTTGCCACAGAATTTTGGAAATTTAAAAAAATTCATGCAGAAATTAAATTTATTTGGATTTGTTGAAATTAAATATATTTCATTGTTCAGTCAAGTTCTGCTCAATAAAGTAAACATCCCTAGTTTTAGTCTTTAATATTATACTTTGTTTTATTTCTTTTAAGTAAAGGCAATTCTTCATTTAATAATGCTAAAATCATAACATAAATACTAATTTACAATACATAAAAGGATTATCTGAGAAAGAAATTGTTTCATAATCAAAGGATTAGTTACGTCTTCGATATTATTATTAACTGTGAAAAGATACAAAAAGGAAAGTTTTTTAGTGGTTATAAATATTAGTTACAAAATAACAAACATTAAGTTAAAGGTATCAAAATTCTATAACATATTATTCTAACTGTGCTTCATGTAATAACAAAAATTTCAAATATTCAAATAATTCATTAATCTTTTTAATCAAAATACTTACTTTCGAAGGAAGCAACGACCCGCTTCTTTGAAAGTGGACTAATCTCATCTTCCCCTTAAAATGAAAAAGGATGAATCAAAAACAATTTCATATTAAAGTTCTTTTTATGTAAAAAATATAAAATTTTATGTTATACTTTTTACATAATCTCAATTCTTAATTCCTTTGCTTAATGATTACTAAATATAATACAGGCACACATTATGAAAGAATGTTTCTGTGTAGTAAGAAATGTGATGCGAGTAGAAAATTCTCACTTCATTGGTTAGTATATTCAACTCTATATTATTTATACAGGTTAACACAAAGTTTAAATTTTTTTTAATGAAGGAAATGCAAAAATATATACTAATATTTATCATGTGTATTTTTAATGAAACAAAGACACTCCAAAGCACAATATTAAAAAATGACATTAATAATGAAATGTATAGTTTATATATAGATAAAAAAACAAACTTGTGTAAATTTATGCAATAATGACTACAACTTTTGTGAAAAAGAATAATACGAGTGACAAAATTAAGCAAATATTAGGCTTTCATAATTAAGGGAGAAATGTTTGTTCTTCATATTTTGTCAGCAGATTTGTTGATAATAGTTAGAAGTATCCTGCAATATATGGGAGAAAACGTTTGCTCAATTAGTTTATGCGGCAGATGGAAATAAGGATGTCACAGGCTGATCCTGTTAGGTGCCTTAATGTCTCGCAGTGTGGTCCAATATCTCAGGAATATCAAAACAAAACTTCTGTGTATACAACGGCAAAAGACTGTTTAACTGCTACTTCGGTCAAAAGAGGCCTTTCTGTGTTGCAACTATGTGCAGACTAATCTAACATCAGAAAGAATAGTAACTAATATGGTGCAAAGGTATAATATGGTGCTAATATGGTAATCTTCTTAATGCAAGACATAGGACATAAGAAGAGCCAACATATCTTTGGCAAAATATTATGTAATTACTTTTAAGTGAAAGTCCATTTTTTTATTAGAAAAAATATGTTTAGTTCTATTTGTGGACCCATGAATTTTTCATCCAAAGAAAGAAATACTAAAAATTGCACATATACACATGCAGACTTCCCACACACACAATTTCATTCATGTTCTAAAATAGAACTACTCTATTATTTTACTTCATTGAAGGTAAGTGTACTCGTAACAATTTAAGTAATGGAATTTACTTGAGTTTTATTTAAAAAAATCTGAATTTTGTGTAAACATAAGCTTATTTAATTGATAAAATGCTGATTAGTGTTTTAAATTATTTTTGATTAAAAAGATTGAAGTACGCTTTGAATTTTAAAAGACAATTTAGATCAGTTTTATTGTGGAATTTTTAAAGGAGCATAACAGAAAACTATAAAAAATTCAGGTTAATTTAAAGGAAACCAGGAAGCTAACATCCGAAATTACTTCACAACTCTCAGAAACAGATTTCGAATCTTCTTTTTGAAAAATTATGTGATCTGTGGAGATATTTAGAATACTGTAGTATTGAGATTTTATTTTATTAAACCTAATAAATTTATTCTAAGTGTTAGCAAAAGAATTAAAATATCAAAAAATATAATTTTAAGTTTGTCATTATCAAAAAGTAGAATATATTTTTGCACTTTTGATATTCTAAGATAATACTGCACATTTACAATGAAAGCTAACAGTATTGCCATCAAATCCTGCCAAAGGAGGGCAACATTATACAAATTACTATATGATAATTATTTAAATTTTTAACTGAATTGTTATATAAATTAAGTAACAGCATTTTGCCTAATTCATTGCGATGTGAGCGATTTTCTTGATTGTTCATTATTCAGATGCAATTTATAATAAAGCTTACATTTACATAATTATTTGATGTTTTAATATCAATTTAATTCACATTTTGTAATGTTTTACCATTTGTATATAATAATTTTAACAAATTCAGTTTCTTTTAAAGGCTATAATTTTCTAAATTAATGCTTTCTAGTCTTCTGAAAAATAAATTTTAACGATCTAAAACTGAAGAAACATTGAAAGTAATGTAATAATTTTATAAATTTAGATATTAAGTCATCTTGAAAGAGATCTTCGCTGAAAATGTATATACTTAGGGTAAGATAATATTTAACATATTTCACTTTTCAATGCGAAAGTGTCAATATAAAGAATATAAAATACATAGATCTATAATTGTAAAATCAATTTAGTCAAATACTATTCACACAAAATGCTGTTCCATTAGTTCAGGGGTGCATAACCTTTTCAGAATGAGGAGCCAAAAATATGAAAAAAGATCATGTTGAGGGCCAAAGCAATACGTAAATGTTAAAACATGTTATAAACGTTATTTGTGGCAATACGCATGAATTGTAATTGTTAATTTACTTATTTACTCGTGCAAACATTATACAATAAAGTAATAAAACACAAACATTATAGATATGCTTAAAATACTTTATTTCCAGAAAAAACTTGAAATTTAATAACGGGAGAAAACTTTTTGGTAATTATACAAAGAACACAATTTAAATTTTGAAAAAAATCAGTAAAATTTAATGTGATGGCTATGACTGAATATTTGAAGTTATTTTATGCAGGGCTTAAGATTCGTTGTGTCAATACTAAAACAGAAGAAACGTTCTCATCTGCTATCCTATTTCTTATTTTTGATTTATTTAAATTCATTAAAGAAAAAGTTTGCTCACAAATGTAAGTGCTGCCAAAGAAAGTTGCACATGCAGCTGCATTTTGAACTCCTATACGAATATTCATACTCTCAGGTAGCCATGAAGAGAACAAACAGAAAATCCGCGTTATAAAAAAAATGAACTTAATGAACAGATGTAAAATATTTATTCTGATGTAGAATCGTTTTCCTATCAGATTTTTTCTTTTGTTTATTTGAAAGAGTCTCATTTCTTTTTAAATTAGTCTTATTTTATTAACAACATTCGCGGGCCAACTTTAAAGGCGACGCGGGCCAATTTTCACCCGCGGGCCATAGGTTGTGCATCCCTGCTTTAGTTGTAAACAGTCTTTATTTAAATGAGATAATTAAACTATTCATGTAGTATAATCCAATAAATACTATCATTGGTCCAAAACTAACGCCAATATATATGTATACATATATGACCAAAATTATCACAAATTAATAAATCTATTTTCACATATAAAAATACAAATTTAAAAAAAAATTATTTTTTATTTTTCAAATTTAGTCATTTTATTAACTTTTTAAGTGTGTGTGCGTGTGTGTATATATAATCAGAAATTCAAGAGTTTCTTTCACAATGAAAATAAATTTTTAAATGAGGAATATTTCAATAATTTTTCAAGAAAATTTATAAAATATTGTATAAATATCTTACTTTCAGAAGTCGGCCTCTTCCTTTTAGGAACTGGCTTTATTTCGCCTTCATTTCCATCTACTCCTAATTGAAAAAAAAATCACAAATTTTGAATCAATATAAACAAAGTGGTAACTCTGAAATAGTCATCAAGAAAGCTGAAGTATTTTATTAAGATATTTATTAAAATTAAAGATTTAAGTTTTTATATTTCCTCAAGTACACAAAATGTTTAATACTAATATATTTTGCAGACATTTCAGTTGTTATCCTTTAGTTAGAATTTAGTTTTAACTAAAATATCTAAAAATCAGAGATTTGGAATAAACGAACATTTCCAAGAGTCAAAGCCCTAAACTGTGTAACACTTTTTACAATTATCTCAATTATATGCATATTTGAGTCTTGACAAGGTACTTTCAGGTCATCCACATAAAGTCTACTGTAAACAAATTGTGGTAAATTTTGACATATGCTGTTAGATTCACACTACTTGATTAATATGTTTTATATTTCGAATGGCAATAGCTTTCTTCATATATTTGCGCAGTAAGAAATGATTGAGTTACATTTATAATTTTATTTTATTTGAGATGCTTTTAATAAGTATTACTTACATCATTCTGATTACTATTTTATGATTTAAAGCAGAGAGGGTGTTTTAAAATTGTGTATAAACTGTTCTGTGTACTTGTAACCGAAGTAGTTTTTATTAAAAGATTCACTGCACCAAAGAGTCAAGTTTCCTGATGTCAATGATTAAGGAGGACATACACTACTTGAGAAAAGTTAAAAGTTTACATTTAATATTGAGCCATAGGGTGACCATTAGCACGAATAAAAGTTTTGGATGGAAATGGTCCAACACAAACTTTAAAAATACAAGAGTAAAAAGTTTAGTTGAAATATTAGAAAATTACCCCGAAAGTCATAGTCGTCTATTCTATGGAAAATTTCACAATGCCAAGCACATTCGTGTCCTTACCCTATGTCACAAACAAAAAAAAATCAATTTTTCTCCTCATGAAATCATGAAAGTGTTGCAAATTTTGGTTTCCAGATAAGTAACATTATCAAAAGTCGATCCTTCCTTATTGAAACCTCTATTTAACTGACTAAACTATTGGTTGATAAACAAGAGGAATTGAAATAACTTTACCAGGTTTCAGAAATCACTACAAAGTACTAGAAACTTATTTTCAATCCAGATTCTGATAAATCAGAAGTCTGTCTGAGATTTAAATGTTGAAGCATAAGTTATCCAATTTCATTAGGTCTGCGACATGTGTTATTGATCTGCTGTAGTGTTTTCATTTTTTTTAAATTCAAAGATTTCAAATTCTTCATTTAGGGCAAATTTTGTTGATTGCGAAAAGTAGAAACATTTTGCTCAGCACAACTCTATTTTTCTTATAAACAATAAGAGTCAGAGCTTGAAACATTAGCAACGATTTCACTGAGAAGCTAGCAATACCAGTTGAAAAGATTGCAGATGCTCTAGTTTTTAATATATAAATAGCAAAGTCTGTAAGTTAAATTGGATTTTTTCACCTCTCCACAATTGCTAGTAATATGTTTAAGATGTAAAAAAAAAGGGCAAAGAGTCCAAATTTTTATGATGGGTTCTATTTTTATACAAGAGCAGAAATGTTTGCTTTTAATGAAATTCTCTGAATGGAGAGGTATACCTTCTTAATTCCCCCCCAACAACTTCCTGTTTCTTAAGAATGAATTTGTTTTTATCATTTCAACAAGGTTCCTGAATGGTTAGACATGTACAAGCCGTAAGTTACCCCGATTCCACACAGTTCCTCAAAATCATTTTAAATTCTGAAATTTCTCAAAGCAATCAATAGAGTTTTACTCATTAACTTTAAGTATAATCTACTTTAAAATAATTTGGTACCCATAAACTGCATAAATATTACAGTTACTTAAAAATTTAGTCAACATGTCCGAAAGTTACAATTAAATGGTTAGACTATGAGGATATTTTCCATTTTCATATTATTATAAGTATTCAATAAGTGAAAGTCATCATTAACTTTTGTTTAAAATACAAATATATATGGTAAATCATATGAAATTTCATCCCACCACGTGGTCAAAAAGTAAAATGAAAAGGAATTAAAAATATTACCCAATTTTTTTATTGAACTTTATTCTCATTTATATTCACTTAATATTGGGGTAAAAATCAAAGAACAGGTAAAGGAAAAAAATCAAACCAAGCAAATTAAGTAAGTTCTTTTTGGTATATTTATCATAACTTATAAATTATACTGTAAATTGATAAACTAAAATATTTGTAAAAACTTTAGTATAAAACTTCACAGCTCATTCTGCAGTTTAAAATTGCCAGTGTAGGTCAACATTTTTTGTAATGACTTAATATTAGTGTAAAAAGCAACACGTTGTGTGTGTATTTTTGTATAGTTTCCCTTATAATGCGAACTAAGTTACTGGGGGCATATACTGTAGTGATCCCTTTCTCATATACTATAGATAGCAAAAATAAATAATTTTGTTGCACTAAGCAAAACAAACCACTCTTAAAATAAGTAATACAAAAATATCGGATCACTATACCTAGCTTTTACTTTTAAAAGTTAATCTTTGTTTAAGATTACTTTTTGTTTGATACCTTTCAGGTTGATAGAAAACACTTAAAATATATTCTAAGACAATTGTGTTCTAACCAAAAATTGAAAAACTATATAAATATTTTATTATTTAAGACTCAGCATATATATTTAGTCACTGGAGTTTTTAGAGAAAATTTGTCTTTCTTTGTTAAAACTATAGTTTACAAAAATGAACTCAAATTCAATCATTTCTGTAATTTTTTTAAATTGTATTTTAAAAAATTAAAATTCTAACATTTGATGTTTTTATTTCAGATATAAGTTTATTACCATGTATAAACTAGTAAATAAAATGATTTTTAGTTTCAAAAACAAAAATTTCCTTATTTAGACATTAGACATTATTAGACAAAAATATTTCCATTAGGGATTGAAAAAGAACATTCAGAGTACTAGCAGAGTAAGTAATGTTATAAAGACCGTCTATTTGTAAGAAAAAATGTGCAAGCAATATTTACAAAAAATTAATTTAACTTGGGTTTAACAAAGTGTTAAAAGAAAAAATTTGTATATCAAATTTATAAAATAGTCAAAACATCATAAAATTTTATATTTTTTCATTCTGTGCCAAAATATTATTCAATCATTAAATTTTGAATGAGTTTTATAAAAATTACATATTTGTAAGTATTTTGCTAAAAAACGATCCTATTTATTTAGCAAAGAAAAATTTCATATAATAATAAATAAATTTAGCAAAGAAAAATTTCATAAGTAAAAAAAAAAAAAAAAAAAATACAACTATATTTTAATTTTCTAACATGGAAAATTTAAAAGTTCTGAAAAATAAACACACAGATATCTAAATTAAATCTGATTGGATGTCATTTGGATATCTCATAGAGATCGTATTTCAATTCCAAATGGTCCCATGGATATCAAAGCAGCTGAGATATCTAATGAATATCTAACGTATATCCAAGGTTTATCCAAAATCTCTAAGTGACATCCACTAGATGTCGCAATATCCGAATATCCACTTGGCATCTATTTGCTGCGACCCTTTGGATAACTGGTGGATATGCCGTAGATATTTGTATATCGTGTGGACATATCAGAGACAAAACTTTATCCAATAAAATGTCTAGGACAGACAATGTGTGGATCTTTGTGGTTGTTTGGGTAATCAACAAAGGAAATAAATATTTCCCCCTCTCAGTCCATCTGGAAATTGAATTAAGCCCACCACACACGATAGGATTTTTCTATGGATTTGTTGGACGTGAACAAGTTGTACCGTGTGTGGAGAAGTTGGACAGGTTCAAGAAAATTCAAACAAGTTCTGATTTTTCTTCCAACACAGGAAGTAAGCAATTGCTTCCCGTTGTCGCGTGTCTGTTTCGCAGGGTTGCAAACTATTTCTTGGCGATACTTGGGAAAATTAATATTTGATTCCTTTCTTAAAAATGTCCATGAAGCAAATATTGCAGGAATTTATTGAAATCTATAAAGATGAGCCTTTTTTGTGGCAAATAATGAGTGTCGATTACACAAATAAAATAAAAAGAAAGTTAGCTTATGAAAAATTATTAGAAATATACAAAAAGATAGATGAAAAGGCTTCAATTAACGAAGTAAAGGAAAAAACTGATGGTGGTTGCCGGCTGGCTGGTTTAAGAGGTACCTGGATCGACGATCCTCTACCCTCTGTAGTATCAGGATTGTGCTGGGAAAACTATAGCTGATTCTGATTGGCTTAAAATATTTCAGTGCATAAGGGGGAGGGGCTTAAGTTGGAATGAGCGAAATTGAGAAATTTTTACATATTTAAAGCAATTTACAGAAGAAGGAAAAAACTAATGCCCTCCGTAGAACCTATAAAAGAGAAAGTCAATTAATCGAAAAAAAGTGGTGTAAGCGTGGAGGATGCATATGTGTGCCGACATTATGATACTTTGAATATATATCATTTCTGGATGAAACTGCAATTCCACGAATTTGGACACAAGTTTTGTTGAGAATGGTGATGAAATAAGTTAAATAATTTATTTTTTAAATTTATTCTTTATCTGAATGAATATATATAATTACACTTTTCTTTAAGCGAAATTGAAATTAAATACATTTCAGTTATTATTTATCATTTGGTAAATGTCAATTTGTTTTCCTTTTATTTAAAAATCATTTAAGAAAATATTATAAAATCTAAGAATACTTGGATAATAGATAACAAATTAATAATTCATTTTATATCTACTAATAAATAATTAATACTCGATAGATAAACTTTTTGATGTACTAATGGGGCTCTTTAATTAATACCGCTTGTCAGAAAGCGCTAAGTTGCACTTAATGGTTCATGAGAGCTTAAAGATGAGCGCATGGATGTATATTTTCTTATAATGAAAGGTGTTACCTTATCCAACAACGCTGCATACAATTTTTCATTCATCCTCATGTAATTAAAGAAATCTTTATCTTCCGACTGTATTTCTGTAATCAAATTTAGATGTGAAAGAGTTTCACGCTGGAGCAACCAATTTTTTGATTTCTTTTTTTATTGTTTGTTTCCTTTTCACCATCATCCCAGTCCAAAGCAACAGCCAATAATACTTCTGTGCTTAATTTGCTCATGTTACTTAACTTACTATGATAACATTTAATGGCAGAAATTACAAGCAGACAAATGAGTACAACAATAAATATGTCAAGTCAAAGTGACTAAACAACAAATTATTGAAATTTTTGGCGATTTTCAATTTCCATTTACGAGCCACACATTTTAAGCCAAAAGCAATAAATACTGAAAAATGGCACCCTTAAAAATAACTTCCCACTCCAGATGTGCCTCCTCTACTGTGGTCAGCAGAGTTTGAGAGGACAGTGTGCTTAATTACTTCCTACCCCTTCCAACAAATCGTAAGGAAAAATCCTATCGTGTGTGGCGGGCTTAAGTCTCACGCTTAAAGCATGGACGCGTCGTTCTGGCAGGAAATGCACTTCCAATTCTCTTTTTTACTCTAGAAGGCATGCGCTGGATTTTATCAGTAGACCAGAATAGTTTAAATGACCCCATCCATTCTGCTCTGGTGTAGTAGATAGTGTAATTAACACATTTCTTTCCAACCAAAATCTAAGTTCTTAACACTGATCACTTATCTCTAAAACTGTCTGGAATCGTTCAATTCCAATTTACGTCTTATGAATACACAAAAAAATTGTAATTCAGGTGTTAACTATAAAGACCTGATACTTGGATAGCTATCTTTTAAGTTCTATGAAATTTTCTACCGATTCATAAATTCTGCTCAAAATGAATTGAAGTTATAAATTACATTTCATGCAAATTTGATAACAAAATAATTATAAATGTTTGCTATCTCTTAACAGGTAAAAATAATATTACAATTATGAAATTAAACACCGAAATCAAATACCACAAAAAAATTAATTTTCAAAGATTCAACTTTGTACTTATAAGTATGAGAAAACTTACGATGGAAAGAGTAGCGATTGTCCCGGGCCTGCCTTCTGCGAGCATTCATTTCAGCTCGTCTTTCCTGCATAGCTCTTATCTTTCCTGAAATGAAAAAGATTTAACATATTTTTTGCAGTTATCAAACTGAGAAATTCTTGTCTTAAACATTTGTATTTTATACAATATACGTATCTTTGTAATAAAATATATCAATATATGTTTCTTAGTAATTAAATTTACAATATATAAATAATAAATATGATTAGTTATGAAATATACTTATTAAGCGTTAATTATGTTTCTTATTATTTAAAGTATCGTATTTTCCTGCGTATGATCCGCGAATTATGTGTTAAAAAAGTTCCAGATTTCGTTGTGCATATTATACGCCGCCATAATCTGATGAAAAAAATATCCTACGAAAAAATTAACATTTAAATTTTGAAAGATGCAGTGATTGTGTTTTATAAAATAGAGAACAGATGGCGATTAAAAATTTCTGCACTTAGTTTGTATAGTTCAGCTATATTTAGTTTTGTCCAATTATATTCAAGGATGATTTGTCTTGAACGTAATTGGAAGTTCGTCTAGAACAGAACGAATTCGATTCTTCCAAAATCATTCTTGAACTAATTTGAATTTAGTTACACTCATTTTGTCTACGTCTGAGCAGTTGTGTCCTGAAAATATTTACTCATCGCTATGTTTAAGCAAAAACATGTAAGTTATACCTTTTAGCTTAAACTGCAGTGTAAGAGAAATTTTCTGAAATAGGGAAGCTGCAAGATTATTTGGGGTTGACGAGTCAAAGATTCGATTGTGGAAAAAAAATAAGTCGAATTTTGAAAACTGTAATCGATGTAAAAGGGATAATCGCCGGGCCTCACTGGCCTGAGTTGGAGAAAGAACTGCATAAATGGATATTGAGTGAAAGAAGTGGAAAAGTAGTCTCGACTATAAACATTAAAATGAAAGCTCAATTTCACGAGTAATGGGTATTGAAAACTTCTCTGGTGGGCCAACTTGGTGCTACTAGTCTATGAAAAGGAATAATTTAGCTGTACGTAGTCTTTCATTGGCCAGTCAAAAATTACCCGAAGGATGGCAAAAGAGATCTGATAACTTTATATTTTGTAAAAAAGTTATTCACACAAGAAAACAATTTTACATTGGATTTGATATTTAATATGGATGAAGTTCCGTTATCCTTAGACCTACAAGGACCGTTCACGGAACAAGCATACTATAAATACTATTGGAAATGAAAGAACCTCATTTACAGTAATTCTATGCTGAGCCTTCAACTGTGTGAAATAACCACCAATGATGATATTTAGAAGAAATACACTTCAGAAAGAAAATTTTCCTAGAGGCATGGAAATTAGGATAAATGAGAAAGGCAGGATGAATGAAGGAATTATGATGTCATGCATCTGGCACATCAACTGGTGGAAACTTAAAAATTTCTTCTTTTTTTTTTAATCCAAAACCTTTTTAATTATGAACTTGATGAAATCTAATTTAATGAAAATGTACAGGCCTTTAAATCTGCATCTGCAAAAACTGCTATAATTCCTGGAGGATCCCCAAAAATATTACAGCCTTTAGACATTGGAATTAACAGGATCATTTAAATCATAAGTTCCCACAAAGTGGTCCAGATGGACCTCCATTGGTCCGTGGGAGATCACACGGTGGTCCATGAAGACAGGAAAAGAAAACGGCCCTAGTAGCAGAGGCTGAGTGGTACTACAGTGGCCATTTACCGGTTTCATTGGTAACTCACTTGACACCAGATTTTTTCACCGGTGCGTGCCCATTAATTTACATATGACACAGTCACTGTATTTTCTACCGCCTATTCTGAACGACACCGTCGTAGGCCACTGATAGAGTGGTCGCTGGTCCTCGGCTTCAGCATTTACCAGCCGAGCTGGCAGCCGAATGGTTAGCGCTCTTGCCTTCGGTTCAACAGTTCATGGGTTCGAATCCTACCATGGGCATGGATGTTTGTAGTAGTTCGGAATCCACTTTAAGCCCTAAGTGCCGGTCTAATTAGCCCTCATGTGCAAAAAATGACCGTTGAGCAACAAACAAACCAAACCAATCAGCATTTACCATTGAGATTGAAGGAAAGTAAAATCAACAAGCGTCTAGTGACAAAGTCAGCGTTGAGCGAAATATAAACTAACAAATCATTCAACGCAGGCGCAGTTAGGTAAAAGGTTCAGACATTTTGCGCATGTCCAGAGCTTTACAGAGTATCAAACTATTATACTAAAACATGCGCTAATGGAAAAGCGACAGTGGATGTGTTTATTTATAGCTGAAATATTAGTCAGTGTAACAGAATATATAAGCAAATAAATTCACATCATGTAGAATTTTATGAGCTGTTAATTAATAAAAGATGCTTAAATTTTTTTTAAGATGTGAATTTTTATTTCTATTATGTATGGAAATGCTTTGAAATAGTAATGAGATGTGATTTATATTAATTTTGAAAAACTTTAATAATTTTTTTAGGCTTTGCGTCAAAAAAAGTAACATTCTCTCATGAATATACTCTCTATTATTTATATAATGCTAAAAATCATAGAAGAAATTAATTAGTAATGCTAACATTCATATGTAAACAGTTGATAAAACAGTCAACAAATTTTAAAGTGAACTGTATTTAAGAGAAAATTTTATTGTAAATGACGAAATGCTGAATTATGATGTGGTTACTTGAAACAAAAAATATTAGCTATTATTAAATAAAAATATTAGTAAGGTAATATAAAAAAACTACTAATTAGTTAAGGAGGAAAATAAAGATTTTGAGATTTGGAAAACCTAAATTTTTGATAGAATGTGTATTTTGTTTCATTAAGAGAATGCTTCGAGAAAAACTGTGACCACTTTTCTGTTAATACAACTTTTTTGAAGAGATAACAGAAAAGTAGTCATACATATTTTTTTGATATGATAGATAATTTGCCAAAAATTAAAATAATTTATATGCAGTAAAACATAATGGGTTTGATGGCAGATTTAATTAGATTGAAACAGCAATAATTTTATATGAAAAATTGTGATGGAACTTTAAAAATATATTGTAATATGTTATTCGCTGATTATGTAGGTGACATAAAGATGTTCTCTTTAGTATTAACTAAGCACTCTGATATTTTCATTTATTTAATCTCTCCTAAATTTATTAAAGTAAGAATCTAAATCTTTGTAAGCAATGCTGTGTTCATCTTGAGTCATTTGATACAGCATCACAACCTTATGATTGTATAAATCATCCCACATAAAGGTTTGCTTTTATACCTGTGGCTCCTCTCATGCACTTTAAGACAGTAATAGTTTATTTATTGAACGAATTACTAATGAATTAAGTAAATAATTTTATTTAGTAATATTAATCGAATTTAACCATTAGCTTAATTAAATAAAAAGGTTGTTGTGAAGCAAAGGAGGGCCCCAAAGAAACTTATGTCTTGGTTCCCATTATGGTTAAGTGTATAAGATTTAATATTTACATAGCATTGAAAGACAGCTTCATTTTTCACTTCAGTGTATGTCATTGTGAAAGATTATTCTCCCTTGATATTTTGTTATTTGGCAGTATTAAAATCAAGTAATCCATCATCTTTAAATCCCCGAAACAGAAAAAAAAATTTGTTTTAATTTTCCACAATGAAAGATTGTTCGATTTATATTTTTTGTACTTTTAATAAATGTGATATTGAAAGTTTTGTTGGTGCCAAACGAGTAGTATTCCTATAAAAGTGGTGCTAGACAGTAATTTTAGTAATAATAAATACACACACATACATACATACATACATATACTGTCTCATATATACATGAAAAAAATCTATTTTAATGTTTGCAAACATTAATTGTGCTAACATTTGGAATTATGAAGTTAATTTTTAATTATTTTAGATAATCTATTTACAAAAATAAGAGAAGTACATATTTGAATCAATGATGTTATCCTTTCTCTGCAGTAATATTTCTTTATATTATTAAGGGCTACAGATTCCAGTAGAAAATGTGTATATAACTTTAAAAAAAATTACAATTTAGAAATAATAAAAATATTTATTTAGCTTTGTTCAAAAAGTTTTGGACAATGAAATAAAATCTTTTGTATAGTTCACTGATATATAAATCCAAGGAGGTGTGAAACTCTTTCCTAGGTGTTTCCTTTAATGTAGATTATATTTGGTTAGTTTGATGCTTAATGGTAATTTCTTGCACATGAAGGATACACTTAAGTGTATAGGGAAAAGCATAAGCAAAAACACTAATATATTATTTGCAACTGTTTTTCAGAAATAAAAATTCTTTGTTTTAAAGATTTTTTCTATTCTTAGCACTAACATATAGATGACAATTGAAAAAGGAAGGGAGTGAGTAATCTCTCACCACAACAACTTTCATTAAATTAAAAAAAACTTGTTTAAAATCATTGTTGAATAATTAAAGATTACATGCTTTCCACATTTATTAAAGTAAGAATTTTAGCCTTCGTTTGTGTATTATATTCTACAATATATATATATATATATATATATATATATATATATATATATATATATATATATATATATATATATATATATATAAATTCAAACATATATTTATAATTTTTTCCTAATCCTATATAATTTAAATGAAGTTACTTACCAAATTTAAAGTTATAAATATGCTTATTTTTGTGTATAAAAACAAATCAAACAATGATTATATATCTGGTATGAATAAACACAGAAAATCATAACACTAATTTTCATTTTACTAAACAAATTTTCAAAAACAATAATTTATAGGCAGATTAAGTTATATTAAATTGTTGAACATTAAAAGTTGTATTTATAATAAAGCTTACAAACAATTTTAAAGTTATATTTTAAATTTTCTTCTTTATGATTTAAAATTAATGCTAATGCTGATTTTTAACACTCTTGTTCAGTAGGCTTTTGTAAATGTGAGGACTTTTTATGCCTTTTTTTTTTTTTGGTTTGAAGGATCTTTAAGGGGTAATGTTTTTATTGGCTGGAACATTACAAACTGATAACTTCGCCTGCCCTTGAGAATTTTTTGCTGCTTGTAAAGATGGCTTTAAAGATTTTAAAGTATTTTCTAACACTTCAATTTCTTCTAAGCATTTTACCGATGAAAACAAATGGAGATACTGTTCTTTTACAGATTCTAACCGGTCTTCTACAGAAATAGGATGTTTTAGGTGTGATTTGGAGAAAGTTTCCATTATAGTTTTAGTTTCATTAATTGATTCAGCAATGCACAATTCTTTCATTTCATTATCTGAAGGTGCTTCTTTTGATTTTAGACATACCAAATGAATGTGTTTGCACATATTCCATTTAATACAACTGTCTAAACAGCTGCACTTGTATCTATACATGCAGCAGTTACATTCTGTGCATACAATTTGGCATGTACAATCTTTTATATTTCCCTCAACAATGTAATAATCACCACTTGAAGAGGGCACAATCCAATTATCTTCTACCTTATTGATTTCACGGTTCATTGTAGTGGAAAGTTTATGCCGTTTTCTTAAATCTCTGATTTTGCCCTTATTTAGCATAATGAGTCTATCAAAGAGTTTATCTCTAACAAATCTCATGATTGCATGAACGGCTTTATCTAATCGCTTGACATTTTTGCCATTTAAATAGATATATTAAATGGTTCTATGCATCCGTTCTATGTGCATATTAGTGTTTAAACCACAATGTCGTCGATAACAATATGCCCAAACAGATGGTTTGCAAGCATAAAACATTTCAAAATATTTACAAAATTCCACAGTATCAGGATCCATTCTCAACAGCTTTAATGCTTCTTCCAACATTATAGAGAATGCTGTAGAGTCTGACTCTTGCATTAACATGCAAATAATTTTGTATGTTTGAATTTGTTTATCTGTGTCGTTAATTTTTTTAAAATTTTTTCTCCATGCCCTATCTACATGCCAAGAGCAATAAAGACGATTTGAAGGGTAACCCATTTCTTGAACACATGCATTAAAAAAGGAATCTGCCATATCGCTCATAAAAATTTTAGGGGAGCAACTGCCACATTTCTCTTTAATCAATGAGAACAATGACACCACAATCTGATCGCTCCTGTTGGATATCAGAAAAGCACATGGAAAACCTTGTCTCATGTCATCAATTATTAAAACAGTAAATAATTCAAACCCATAGCTGTTTAAACCATGTGTTCCATCAACACATATACAGTCAGAAGAAAATTTCTGATATATGTTTTTCTGAGCATCATTCATAATCATTAACAGTCTTTTTTTTAATATTTTATATGTACTATCCTCAGTTCCCAGAGCTTTGTAAAATAAGATGCAGTCATTTTCTGTTTTCATTTGCTGCACCCAAGCTTCAATGCTAATCATTTTTATGCTTAATAGCCTCTGAATGCAAATTGAAAGAGTTCTCAATGTTATGATTCTATTCCAACATCGCATGATTCATCATCAGAAAAAGCACTTAAGAGTACTTTCAGAATCACATTCCAGCCCTGAAAAGGGCCTTTTTTTGAGGATACGTAAGATATTTCACAGCAAGATTTAACAAATGAAATCAAGTCAAAAGTATAAACACAAATAATCGCGCTGAAATCCGTAAGGCTCTGGTCTGGACATGCGCAAAATATCTGAACATTTTACCTAACTGCGCATGGGTTGACTGATTTGTATGTTTATGTTTCGCTTAACGTTGACTTTATCACTAGATGCTTGTGTAAAATACATGCGCAGACTTATTAATAGGTCTAAGCATGCGTGGCGGCCATATTTAAAATCCATTGTTTACTTTAATTTTCGCTGTATATTTATTTCCTCTGGGTAGTTAGCTATTCTTAATTGTCTTACCAAAAAATTCTGTGATATATATTTTCTCATAATACTATCAGTTTTTTAAATAAATAACAAGTATATATCCTTAAAATTAAATATATTTCCTGTAATTAATTATGCCACATTATTATCAAGCTAATCATTGTATTTGTGCAATTAAGTTAGAATAAACGGGGATATTCTTATATAGAGATCTCTCGCCAAAGTTTCGCCAAGCTTGATTGCCAAGCAGCGATAATGTTTCAAGTATGTTAACTTATGACGTCACTGGAGGAATGCGATTTTATGACGTCACAGTCCCGTGGTATTCTCTATCTAGCCGATTATACGCAAATCTTTATCGCTATTGGCGATCGCCAGGTTATTCGCCGCTAGTTATTTTACGCCAAATGTTATGCAGGAATTATTACCTTTTCTTAATATTCCAGTCTTATTTATATTTTTTTAATTGTCTATTTAGTTAAAAATCATTTATCGATTTCTAAAAATAAATAAAAATCTTACTTATTTTCTTAAGTTGTTCTTCATTCAAATAAATCTCTTATTTGATTGCTTAAATATTTTATTTATTTTTTTTAAATTATTTTTTAATTCAAATTTATTTATCGATTTCAAATATAATAAAATAAATTAAAAATGAATTTTTTCTATTAATATAATATTTATATACGTAATTATTTCCTTAATTTTAATTTAAATCTTATTTGATTGATTAAATATTTCATTTATTTTTTTAATTATTTTTCTAATAAAATAAAATTATTGAATAGTATTAATTTAATGAATTTTTTCTATTAATATAATATTTATATATATAATTATTTCTTTAATTTTAATTTAAATCTTATTTAGATAATTAAATATTTCAATTTTTAAATTATTTTTCTAACATTATAGGCATAAAATTAATGATTTTTTTCCTTTTCATATAATATTTATCTGCATTATTATTTCTTTAATTTTAATTTAATTCTTATTTGATTGATTAAATATTTCATTTATTTTTCTAATAAAATAAAATTACTTAATAGTATTAATTTAATGAATTTTTTTCTATTAATATAATATTTATATATATATAATTATTTCTTTAATTTTAATTTAAATCTTATTTAATTAATTAAATATTTCAATTTTTAAATTATTTTCCTAACATTATAAGCATAAAATTAATGATTTTTTTCCTATTCATATAATATTTATCTGCATAATTATTTCTTTAATTTTAATTTAATTCTTATTTGATTGATAAAATATCTCATTTATTTTTTTTATTATTTTTCTAATAAAATTATTGAATAGTATTAATTTAATGAATTTTTTTCTATTATTTTCTATTCTAATCTTATTTGATTGATTAAATATTTCATTTTTTTAAAATTATTTTTCTAATAAAATAAAATTATTGAATAGTATTAATTTAATGAATTTTTTCTATTAATATTATATTTATATATATATAATTATTTCTTTAATTTTAATTTAAATCTTATTTAATTAATTAAATATTTCAATTTTTAAATTATTTTTCTAATATTATAAGCATAAAATTAATGATTTTTTTCCTATTAATATAATATTTATCTGCATAATTATTTCTTTAATTTTAATTTAATTCTTATTTGATTGATTAAATATTTCATTTATTTTTCTAATAAAATAAAATTACTGAATAGTATTAATTTAATGAATTTTTTTCTATTAATATAATATTTATATATATATAATTATTTCTTTAATTTTAATTTAAATCTTATTTAATTAATTAAATATTTCAATTTTTAAATTATTTTCCTAACATTATAAGCATAAAATTAATGATTTTTTTCCTATTCATATAATATTTATCTGCATAATTATTTCTTTAATTTTAATTCTTATTTGATTGATAAAATATCTCATTTATTTTTTTATTATTTTTCTAATAAAATAAAATTATTGAATAGTATTAATTTAATGAATTTTTTCTATTAATATTATATTTATATATATAATTATTTCTTTAATTTTAATTTAAATCTTATTTAAATAATTAAATATTTCAATTTTTAAATTATTTTTCTAATATTATAAGCATAAAATTAATGATTTTTTTCCTATTAATATAATATTTATCTGCATAATTATTTCTTTAATTTTAATATAATTCTTATTTGATTAAATATTTAAAAAAATTAGCCTTATTTTAAACTTTTCTTTCAAAAGAAAAATACTCATTTAAGGAAATATATATTCAAAGAGAAATTCTCAATGATATAAATTATTCAAAAGCTTGTTATAAAAGTATTCACCTTCTGCTAGTAACCAAATATAATTTTTCCATTATTTTCAAAGAGTGTATAAAATATGAGCCAAATCACAAATACTGAATAAAATAAAATTATTTTTCTTTCGGTAGATATATCGTTTAAAATTTAAAAAACATTCAATTTTTCCTAAAATTATAGCTTATTATTTAACTAACTTAAAAAGTAATTTTCAAGATTCATTAATGTTGTAATTTTCAATAGTTATCCTAGAACAGAATTTAAATAGTTATACAATTAAATGAATTTCAATAACCTAAATATAAATTGCGATTTATTAATACATTGTAATTATTTTGCAAAAATTTAATAGTTTCAAAAATTTATAGTAAAAGAGAAGAGTATATCACGTTTGCACATTATCTGATAAAAAAGTAATGCTTCTTTATCAGAAAAACTGTAAGTGTAATATACCTACAATTAAACTATATATATATATATATATATATATATATATATATATATATATATATATAACAAATGTTACTTAAAAATATTATCCCCGAAATGTACTGGCCAAATTGCTTTTTCTTAATAAGAAACAAAGCGTCCTTAGTTAAAATATTACCTCTAGTAATTTACAAAATACCTCAAAAAATAATAAAAACTGTACTAAAAGTATGCAAATGATTATGGAAAAGGAGGAAAGTTAATGAAAAGAAACTTTATTTTTTATACTTTTTGCAGTTATAAATTTAAACATTTGAAATGTCTTCTATTTTAGCTTAAAGTTTATATAGTCAAGTTACATAACCGAAGTCAAGTTACATGTCTATAAAAAATTTTAATATTGATTAATCAAATAAATCTTTTTTATTCCAAATAAAGAATATAATATCTAATTAATATTGTTTCGGCTGATAAATATGTCATCAGCACTTCTCTCTGGATGTGATTATTTACTATTTAAAAAAATCAAAATGAAAATTTTTTTAAACATTTTAATTTTCTGAAATATTATTTAACATTCTATTAATTGTTTATAAGAGATTAGATCCTTTTATTTAACAAACAATATTTTATTAAAATTTTATATTTTCTTTTGTAAATATAAAATGTTAACTTTTAATTGTATTTTAACAACAATAGCATGATGAGATATAGCTCTCAAAAGAAAGAGGAAATTTCATAAAATTGAAATATCATTAATGAAAAATTCTTAAAATTAAATTACAAATAAAAGAATTACGTTAGATGTCCTGAAAATTTGCATCCTTACTAATCAATAAGAAACAGATATAACACCCTGTATAACACCCCCATTAGCTCTTGTCAAGAATACAAAAGCCTCTAATTATTGATGGGACGTATTTCCGGCTTTACACTAGACCATCTCAAAATAATTTCATTGTAATGACTAACAGCGGGGAAGTCCATCAATCGTTGTCAGCTGAAGAAACCAACATGTGTTAGTGGTTTGCTATGTGAATGTCCGGCTAGAAAATTTCTACAAGTCCCTGTTATAATTTTTTGCAACACTAAATATGAATTTTCTTTATTTAGAAAATATTATCCGGAAATTTATTACTAAGCAGTTTTTGTATTTAAATTCTAAAGTATAATATATATATATATATATATATATATATATATATATATATATATATATATATATATATATATATATATATATATATATATATATATATATATATATATTTTCTTCTGATATAAAAAAATAAAAAATATTAGATTGGATCAAATGATTTTAATCATTGCTCTAAAGTAGTTAAATGCATCATATCTTTTAAACAAAAAAATCAGAAAAACCTTTAAATATCTGTAGTAACTAGTTAATTCGTTGTTTAATTGATAATTAGCTTTAATCCGTGCTACATCAATATTATATTTCTAAAATCATCAAATAATTTTCAAAATCATTAAAAGAAGTGGTTTGAATGCTTTAATACTTACAAACTGAAGAATTTTGACAAAATTGTATATTTTTAATAATTAGAAAAAAATAATAAACTAACTTAATTGCCTAACAATAGCTTTTAGGGGAAATTTTAAGCTACTGACTTCAGTTTAAATATTGGGAAAAAATGTTGATTGTAAGTTTTTCATGTTCCGAATGATTTCTGTTTCTATACTTTTATAAAAAATACCGTTCCTTACTGGAATCTATGTTGTTATTATATTTATTTTAGTATTTCTTGAATTGTTATTCTTAAATATTAAAATAAATATATCTCACGCATGAAAATTGTTTTTAGAAGGAGAATAAAAGCAAAAATAAAAATGGGGAAATATTAACGCTACTATTTAGAATAATAATTTAGTTATTAAATATTTTATATAAAACTGTTAATATCACACATTTTTTCACATATATTCAAATTTATTCTACATTAAATATTTTTCCCTTCACCGAACTATATCTACCTTGATATGCAAAAGATCAGAAATAGTAAATTTCGAGAAGGATTGTTCAAACTCAAATTTTTTAGCTTAATATCAGAATTTACACATTGAAATTTTATTTCTAAAACACACGAAAGGATTGATCATACCATAGTGTTTATTTGTAATATTCTATTTCAGGAATGTAAAGTATAACCTTTAGTATTGCTGTTATTTATTGAAGTGCTTGAAAATAAAAAAGTAATATTTAAAATATAGTTCTTAAATCATTAAATGAAAATATTTCTTTTACTGATGAAGGAAATTTAATATTTTCCGGAATTTGTAAGAAGCATAAACTTTTAACCAATGATTATATTTAGGGAATATTAGTTTAAAATATCCTAAAACTTACATAAACATTTATTAAAATAATTTTGAACCTCACAGTTAAGAAATTAAATAATTTATCTTGTTCTCTGCTGTTTTCCTTATACAAAATAACGTTTATTATTACTAAATACAAACACTTTTTATATATTTAAATTTGATCATTAATTTATGGTAACATCATTTTATTATGTTTCTGAAACAGATGTGCATTTTGTAAACATCTGTTGGAACAAGTGGTTACTAAGTGGCGAAAATTCTATACATTTTAGAAAATTAATATTGTTTTAAAACCTTATTTTTTAAATTTGAATATTTGATTCCAATCAAAAATTATTAACCAAATATTACGATATAGAATTAAAATTAATTTCATCGTGTTAAGATTTATGTTTTTGATTATTTTATATCTCTCGATATATTTTCATATTTTTAGTTAGTTCTTATAGATAAATGTAATAAATAAACCTTGAAAGTATAATTATAACATTAATTTGCAAATATTTACATTTAAAACATTTGTGTCTTCAGTAAAAGTATGCATCATGCTAATACCTAAGCTTTGTTTCCATTTTCAGATAAATATAATCTCGTCACAAGGTATATATTCATCAGAAAAGGTAAACGAAGCTCAGGTATTAGCATGATACTGACATAAATATAATTTTTCTATGAAAATAATTTCATTATGAAGAAAAATTTAAAAATATTAATTACAGTTGTGAATGTTAAAATTTTATTTAAAGTTTTATGATTCGTTTTAAAATCAAGTTTGATCGAATTAAATTAATTTTACAAAGTTATTTTTTAACGTTCAACAAAAATTCATGTAACCTATATTATTTTATTTACCTAAAAACATATTTTTTAAAACTAAGATTTTCCATTTTTTGTCGATCATTTATAAAATTATATAAGTATTTAAAATGATAATTCTACGAGCAAGCTATTCAATTTTTATATTAAAATTAGATTTAATGTAAAATTAATTAAAAACCTAGAAATCACAAGGATTAAATATTCTTAAGTAATATGGTTTTGTTAAAAACGATGAACTTGGTTCGAAAATTTTAACTTTTAAAAATCTTGATTTTTGGAACAAAAAAAAAATCGAATTTCGTTTTCTGTCTAGCTCGTATTCTTTACATTTACTTATTTAAAACCTATTTTTAATTATTACAATTTATAACAAAAACCTGTTTTAGCTTAAGAGAAATCATTCTGGAGGAATATAATGAAATCGGGCATAATTATTGTAAAAAATAATGCTCGATTTATGCCGATTCTGCACTGTAAAAAATTAAAAAGATCTTAATATATAAATTATTGAATCAAAAAGAAAATATGCCATTGCGTAAAACAATATGAAAAAACAAAAACAAACTCTTTTAAATAAAAAAATATTTTAAAATCGTAAGAATGTCCTATTAAAAATTAAAAATAAGTAGACATTCATCATTGGTAAAGTAAACGACTGAGAAAATTTCGCATAATCATGAGATAAGAATGTTAAAACTCTTGTCTAGTATGAATACCTGCATTGATTTGTTTGTCCTTAAACGATCTTTTTTACACGAGGTCTAATTACATCGGGAACAACAATTAAAAGTCTAATTCCCAATAAGAATTTTATTCAATAGAAAACTTAAATACTGAGTGTATCAGTTTTTGAAAAATAAAAAATATTACAAATTTAGATGTTTTGGCTGAGAATATTTATGATTTTATTATAAAAAATATATAAGTATATAATTCAATGCTCCAAAGAAATTAAATCTTAAACTCCATTGAAGCTTTTAACTTGCATAATCTAGTATGGTGAAGATGTTATTAAAATTATGAGTGTACAGACAATTTTTACTAGTTCAACGTCAATTGTTAGCTGTGAACGTTCGTTCAGTAAATTAAAATTAATTCTGACATATACGATCAACCATGGGACAAAATAATTGGAGTGACTTAGCATTTTTAAGCGGCGAATTTGAAAAACTTGAAGTGATCAACACTGATGAAGTAATTAATCAAATTCATCATTAATGGCAAATGAAATGTATGCATAACTAATTAATTTATCCTAACTCACTGTTATTTATAAATACATTTAATCTATATATATTATATATTAACATCATTCACTGCTGTAAAATATACATTTTTGAAAATAATTATATTAATATGTAAAATTAATAATTATTTTAAATTATTTATAAATTAGAGCAAGTCTTATTATTCTCTTGTTACATTTCTGAATCCATTTCTAGAGTTCTGATTATCTTTTATTCGATTTTTGTTGTTTCAAATTAAAAAGCATAACCTAAATCTTCAGAACTATTTACAACTTGAATTATTTTAAAGAAAGTGCTTTTATTATTTGCATTATAATATCTTTATGAGTTTATATTATATTACTATTTATTGTGGGAGAGCACCAAAATAGATATCCTTCAAATTCCCATGAACTGGGTAAAACGCAAACAGCATCTGTGTCTCGATAGATCATTTTATAATTGCTTACTTTATTGACAGGAGATATTCTGGTTCATGGAAAAGTGTTATCTCCCCTAGTTTGTTGATCGATTTTAAATTATTACCAGATGTGGGAAAAGCAGTTTAACTTCCTGTGGTATTTGTACTCAAAATTTCTCAAGGGAGGCTGGTTGCCACTTTGGTTGCCAATTTTTCTTTTTTATGTTTATTCAATATCATGCAAAGAACTCTCGTTGGGAGCACTTTAACCTAAGCAAAATATTTTCTTAATCTTTTGTGTTTAAATAACCTTATGTTTTGAAATCATTATGTTAATCTCAACTAAAGTTAGGTGTAGAAAAATTTCTTAGGAACAGAAGGTACATGGCCATTTAGGCTAGGAACCTAACAAACACTAGATCCACTTCTTCTTGCCACTTTGGATGACCGAGTTCCAGTGCTCCAGGCGCTCACCACCAATTTATTTGCTTTGACTGCCAATGGGGTGTAATTATTAGTCACAGGGAAAGATTTTAATGAGGATATAACAATTATTTCCATTTACCTATCATTTGGTTAATCGTCGAGTATTTTCATCTGGTATGGCCAAGCCGCGTGACATCACACTCATTCATATTCTTTATAAATAAAAATAAATAGGGACTATTTAAAAGGTCAGATATCTTGCATGCATATTCTTGAATAATCCATACATTTAGTAGAGTTTATTTGCGGAAAATATTTCTAGATTATTTTAGTTATAAAGTATACACAAACAGTAAATATTATTTCATAAATTGATATAAGTAAAAATTTCTTTTTTTTTTCCATACACTTGTTCCCACATTTTCTAGATTAGATTAGTAATATAAATACTTATACACACATTTTTAACAATATTTACAGTAATGGTCAGTACTGCTCTGCACATACATTTAGATGCAAGTAGTAATGAATGTGAATTAATTTAAAGAGATTTGCAAGAAAGAGTGATAATGCCTTAATTCTGACTCAGTTTGCTGAGTTTTCAGATCAAAATTTCTCAAGAAAGCATGGGAAAATCTCTTGTCAAAATTAATTCTTTATGCACAAGAATAAACCTACAAATTGCACGGATGTTAGTAATAAGAGTTGAAGACAAATATCCATAATTATTGATAATAGTTTTTTATAAATTGATTTTTAGTTGTTACAACCCTTTAGTTTCTTTTGCATATTTGTAACTACTTATATAATCTTATGAACTTGCAAAACAAACTGTATAAATGAAATAATTAAAAATCAGTTAAATAAATATGTACTTATGTGTCGAGATTTATGTGATCTGGGCAAAAAACTTGGAGATTAAATTATAAGCTCAGCAAATGGTACAAAATAAGTGGTTTTATTGCATTAACAAGAGTTAATATCTTATTTTTGAATGGTTTGGAGTTTGAATAATGAGAAATGCTGAATATGCTATTGCAGAAAATTAGTGATTAGTAACTTCAACATACAAATATACACAATAAATATATTTAATTCACAGGTTTAATTCAAAAAAATTTATTCCTTTATTACACATATTTAATTTTGGTAAGTAGGAGAATACATATGTAAATTATAGTATTTAATGATACTTATGTAATATGTTATATACTTTCAGATAAAAGATATAAAGTATAAATATGCTAATTTTTATTCATGTAATTTATGATTATCAGATATAATATGGCAAAAACAATTTTAAATTTAATTGCTGAAAAAATAGGGAAAATCATCAATAAGTACTTAAACTACCATGCAAGCTTCAATTTAAATTATCTAATTTCTCTTTTCATTGCTTTTAAAAGCACATGATGAGTTTTGATGGAATAATTTTATTTATAGAAGATAAGTAATACTATTGGTTATGTTACATTTAACTTTTTCATTTAAAGGTCCAAGTACTAACATTGAAATGTCATAACCACTGGTACCAAATGCATTAATAAAATCATTGTTTCAAAAACATGAGTTAAACCAACAAGAAAAGTATTTATTTAAGTTCTTTACATCATGTACGCTTGGATGTAAGATATGATAGATTGTTGTCTATGTTTTTGTTGTATCATATTTATAGTTACTTATTGTGTTACGTTATTTACAAATATAAAAATCAAAAACTCTTTTATTTTTAGTTATTTTTACTAACAATAAGTGTTTTTGATTTTTATATTTGTAAATGCACGTCTATTAATGCCGATGAAATACTTTAAATATCTGGCTGTGACTGTAATCGCTTAGATTTGGCGAAGAAGGCGATGAAATGTGTCATTTGGCGGAGGCAACACGAGTACCCGTATATCCCCCATTCTCTTATGAATAGGATTTAATGTGAAATTTTAAGGCTAATAATTTTAACACAACTGAGGGACTGCTGCATTAATGGCTGGTCTAAAAGTAACTATTTACAGATACTGTAGACTCTGGATGGGTGATGTGCGATTGCTTTGTTTTTGCACACGAGGGCTAATTAGACTGGAACCTACAGCTTAATGTTGATTCGAACCATTACAAGTATCCATTCCTAAAGTGGGATTCGCACCCAAGAACTGATGAACCTAAAAGCGTTGACCTTTTAACTAAAAGACACGAATTTCTTAGGGATCAATGTTTATCAATGACTTATTGCCTTTATGTTTGAAGCATTAATTATCGTTAAGACTGCATGCTAAATGTACTCAAAACAAAAAGTAAACTAACTAAAACAACAAAACGGATCAATGTGAAAGAATGATTTTTTTTTTCAAAAGGGTACTGCAATATCCATTGTCCCCCTGGAAATGAAATTTATTAGTTTAGTTTTTACTCAACGATTATTTTTTTTACACACACGAGTGGCAATTACATCGGGACACAAGGCTTGAAGTGGATTCCGAACCACTACAAACATCCAAGTCCAAGGTAGGATTCGAACCCACGAACTGTTGAAAGGAAGGTAAGAGAACTAAGTATTCGGTTTCCTGCATGGTACGAGTTGTGTAAAGGGAACTGAAAATATTTTCTCCGAATTCTTAGAAAAATGGAAATTTCTTTTTAAATTTAGCATTTATGTTTTTAAGGATATCATTTTGAAGTTATCCATGTCTTAACTAAAATTTTTGGTCCTAAGCAATATTGTTTTGCTAAAACGATTGAAATTTCAGAGAAATTAAATAACTCAAAAAATATCAGATTTTATTTTGTTAATGTATTCCTGAAGTTTGCTGAATACCCAATTTCTGCTAATAAAAATATCAAAATGCTTGTTACTTAAAATTTCGTCAAGTCAATGCTTATACGTTTTCGGGAACAATTTTATTCATATAATTTTTCGTTGCCTTTATATACCTTTGTATTTTTTAATAGAAATCACATACTCTCAGTCAACGGATTTTTAGCTCGTGCATTCAAAGATTTTTGAAGAGGAAACAGTGAAAAACTTACCGTCTCTTTTTTCGACCTTCTCGGCCAATTTCTGCCGCCTGGCTTCCCGAAGTTGCATCGGGTGCACAGATCGGGTGCAGCTTAGAGACTTCAGACAAGAGCTTGTCGATGGGGAAGACATTTCTGAAAGAATACAGATAACGCGACATTTAGAAAATTATATTTTAATGTCAAGTAGAAACTTATTTTGAAGCTTTTGATTCACTGAACTTAGCATGCTTAAATCTTGACACGTTAAGAGAAAGGATGTCTTCTGTCCTTCGGATTGTCACTTTACGGTCAGTTTTTGTGTACGAATCGTATTACTATGACCCGTTGTAATCATAGTTACCATTTATTTGGGAGGTAGAAAACTCGAATTAGAAAAACTAAGAATTTTAACTTCGATTTTAATTCATCAAAAATTTTACGCCAAACATTGACATTATTCAAACTATACTTTAATAATTTTTAAGCAATATAAGCTGAATTACATTAGAAGAATACAATTTTACTAAATTTCGAATAAAGTAAAAGTTAAGAAAATAAGCTGCATAAGAGTATTTACTTCCAGCAACGATTGGGAAATCTTTTGTTATTTTTTTGCACAACTTTTCTTAATTATTTATACCGAAAAAAATTTGCCTTTTAGTAATACGCCGTTACTTAATCTGCGAAAGAGGCAAAATGAAAATAAAAATACTTACAAGTTAATTACATTTAAATAACAATTTTTAATTTTTTTTTCACGTATATTTTTTAATATGGCGTTTCTATATTTCTGCTCCATCTATGCTATTTATTGACACTTAAATGGATTTATTTGTAATTTATATTCTGGAGGAATGCATCACAGAATTTATATTTCTATAAAATATTGTTTAGTTTGTTTCCGTACACCACACTACTAATTTGACCTGTAAATGTTCTTAAGTATTTTTGGGGCGCTCCGTGGCTGAGTGGTCTAAAGCATCACCACTAATCGGAGTAGGAGTGTGGGTTCGATTCCCACCATGGCCCTGGGTGTTTTCTTCGTTATTTTTCTGTGGTTGTACATCTGTCATTGTGCTATTTGTCCTATTATCGTCGAAGACTTACAAGCGGATCTCAAGAATCAAGCATACAAGTCTGAATATATGTAATGTAATAAAATAAATAAGTATTTTTGGAAAAATTCATGTCTGAAGTGATAATTAAACCCTCAAATTATCGAATTGGACAATAAAGTGTTAATCAGTAAGCTACTAGCGCCTCCTTATTCATTTGCTATTCTGTAAATGGTCAGTACTTAACAAACTAGCACTGAAACACATTTGAACTGTAAAATCTGAATTCGAACTCTTGACACATTCCATTAATAATCAATCAAGCATAAAATAATTTCCCTTTAAAACCAAGTTCGTAATGTTTTGACGTATTCTCTTCGATTATATCGAGCATATGGATTTATTAACACAATAATTATGCTACACAAGCCATTCGTTTAGCAATGAAACAAAAATTTTAAAAATATTTCAAGGAATTATTTCAAAATATGTCACAATGTGGAAAATTAAGAGAACAATTTCAATAAATTGTTCAAAGTTAATAACAAGCCGCGTTTAAAAAAAGAGTTCTATTTAACATTTAATTCAAAATAAACTTGTATGATAAACATTTTCAATTTATAAATCTACGAGCTATTTTAATAGTATACCATATCAGGCAAAAACTTTCTTAACGCAAGCTTCAATTTTGCTCACAAAATTTAATCTTACGACTCTTAAGCAAATAATTTTCTGACATTTGTATTCCAATTATCTGTTATTTTTGAAACGAAATGGAAGTTTAAATTTACTATGTCAAAAGTTGTTTGTACATTTATTCTCTTACATTCTACAATGACATCTTTACAATACCAACTATTATCGACCATTCGACACATATTCTATGACGTATAGAAATGTTTTCGAAGCAAATTTACACTAACTGGTTCTTCTCACACTAGCAATATTTTACATTTCCACAGAACGCGAATTCTTCAAAGATATTTTTCCGATATTTCAAAAAACATTTGCCCTATCTGCCGCCAACATATTTAAGCTTCTCATATTACACCGCCGATCGGGTGATGTTATAGGTCGGCGATAGTATATTTTATACAGCACAAAATTTTTAGAAGTTTTGAACTTATAAATGTAACATGCTTTATCAAATATTACTCTCATTGTTATTATTTACCTATAAATATAACATTTAAAAGAACGTTTCTGATGTAATGTAACATTTAAAAGAAAATGTTTTTGAATGATATATAAACATTTTGGAACAAGATTTTAAATTTTTACTATTCCATTAAATAATGTATTAATTCTTTAAAAAATAACTAAGGAAATATAGAATTATTAGCTTTCTAGTTAAAAGATCTTTAAACTGAAGATATCAAAACATGAGAATTCAAAACTAAAAATTTACAAACCCCATAAGTTACAGCTAGTTTAATACAAATACCTTAAAATAAGCAATTCCATAAATTTGATAAATTTAAAGATAATAAAGTTATTAAAAAATAGTTTTATCATTTGAAAAGTTCAGATATGACGGAAGGCCTTTTTTGTATCAAATATTTACTATTATGTATAGGAGATGTTTCAACATAATTTGTATTGATTTCTATTTTCATAGATTGCCTATCAATCAATCTTGGCCTCTGTCAACTCTTATATCTCATACTGAGATTCAATGATCTACTAAAATATTACACGATTTTATTGTATATCAAAAATTTATAATCCGACCACCCTGTCTAGTGGTCAGCGTGCCTAACTGCAGATAGAAAGGTCCTGGGTTCGAGTCCTGTTTCAGGCATGAAGGTTCTTTCTCTTTTGTCTTTGTCCTTTGTATGAATGGGTTGCATATGGTTGCCTACCCTAAAAATGAGTATCTATATGGTATGTGTGTGCAGAAAAAATCGCACTTCACACCAAATTATGAATCAGTTGGAAAAGTGGTGGCGCACACCCGAGTTGCCACAAGATAACAGCAATAAGATCAAAAATTTAAATGAACTTGATACTTTTACAGTTCATATTTTTCCTAATACTGGTGTTCATTCACAGATCTTCAGAAGATTACGGTGCGTAGCTAAATGGCAAAATAAAATTATCGTGGAACAATATGAAACAGATTTACGTTCACGCGAAATTATGTGGCTTTAACTGTTAGTAAAATAATTTTAAGTTACTTCGTGTTCACTTTCTTTCATTTTTAGCTTTTTTATTTAAGTATCTTTTTTGACGTTCTTAAAGCAACATTATATTTTAAGTTACATTATACATACTTATTTTTAATTTTAGTTTTTATTCAATATGCAGTTTGAAACAATACGCAACAATTTAACATTAATTTGATAGAATTTGTGCCAGTTTTCCTAAGTGGAACGGATTTTTCTCATAGGCCTTTTGTAGTTATTTATATCGTTTATAGGTTTTGTCGAGCTGGTTCCTTTCAGTAATTACTTCATTGAAATATCAGCTTATTTTTGTCAAAGTCAGTTAATAAGTCAAGCAAATGAATGGTCAGCGCTCTAGACTTCGGTTCAACAGTTCGTGGGCTAGAATCCACTTTAAACTTAAGTTCCCAGTCAAATTACAGCTGATATGAGCGAAAAAATGACCATTAATCGATAAACAAATCAAACCTTAATCAAGCAATCACATCTTGTGTGCAATTGGAATCCATCACTATCCGATGTGGTACAAAGACGTACAAATTGATCGAAGTCTATAACGAAGTTGATATTACGAGACACTTATGTGAACATAAAGTAACAAAAAGATAGCAGTTATTTGTTTTATTATTATTTATTTTTATTATTTAAATATTTTATGGAATCGACCAACACTGTTTTTGACATTACATAAAAGCTTGCTTTCACATTTAACTTGTTTGCAGTTAAATTTATCATTCAAGTTTATTTAAAAATTTTGGAAAAATAGGCTTTGATTATTCATTCTTTCATTAAAAAAACCATACATATCAATATTTTCATTTTATGAGCACTTACTTTACTACAAAGGAAGCTGAAATATGCTATTTCTTAAATTGTCATTAAAATTATTCAGACAAAATTCTCATCCATATTATTGCCAGACATGTTAAATATTGGGAAGAAAGTCCCATGTTAAATATATATACATTGACGTCAGAAATATTATATAAAATTTGTTGATGTATAAAACAAATTTCGATAGCATTATTAATAAACCATATATGTAATATTTAAATTTTATAAAAGAACTCACTAATGGAAGACTGTTAATCACTCAAGAAATATTCCCTTGAAAATGCTCAATCACTTTATTTCATAAAACAAGAATTAATTCAAGGAATTTGAAATGAAATTGCTAATAAAACAAAATAAAGTATTTAAAATTATAAATTACCCTCTTTGAACCAAAAAGATTAAGGTTGGTTTTCACTATCGAATAATCTAACATTAAAAACATAGCTAAATATTTGAAATGCAAGTAAAAACTAATTTTTTTATTTTCCATTAAAAGTATAACATTACTTTCTTTGCTGATATCAATAATAAAAATCCGATAGACAAATACGCATTGCATGCATGGATGCCATCGCAATCTAGCTTATGAAGAAATCATAAAATATCATACGATGCATTGTTTTACTAAACATTCTAAATTTGAAGAACTTTTTAAATACATTAAAATAGTTGAGGATTCATATTGTTTCAGAAGTCTTAAAACTGTTAATTTTAATACTGGAAGATTATTCTCTCAGTCATAAAAATCTTGTTTTCATGATGAACGTTTAAGTTACATTATCAAAAAAGTTTTCAAGTATTTAATTCTTAAATTTTACACATGCATTTTTTCATATACACAATTTATTAAAAATTTATATTTTCTGAATTCCCCCCCCCATTTGCAAATGACTGTTTCAAAGACAATTAAAAAAACAATGTTTAATTCTTGTTTACGCTGATTTTTAAAAATCGAAAAGGCAAATTATATCGAAAATAAATCAAATTTTCAGTACTTAAGTTGAAAAATATTCTTCTAAACCGTTATATTTAAAGTACAATTCTAAATATATTTATTAAGATAAGCAGGGCTTATAAGGTTTTCATATTCCATTAATATAAATTTTCATCATCAATGGATATTTTGTTTGTCGCTCAACGGTCATTTTTTGCACACGAGGGCTATTAGACCGGGAACTACGGTTTAAAGTGGATTCCGAACCACTACAAACATCCTTGCCCAAGGTGGGATTCGAATCCACGAACTGTTAAACCGAAGGCAAGAATGCTAATCATTCGGCTGCCAGCTCGGCTATCAGCAATGGATAATTCATTCTTAGAAAAATTTAATAAATGCCCACAACATAAAAACAATTCCCTTGTGTACATTAAAATAAGTACTTAAAGAGTGCATTAAATTTGGCTTTACATTCAGTTTATTAAAAAATCTTTTTCAACCAGATTATTACGCAGCTAATATATATTGAAAAACATAAAAAAGTGAAGTAACTATTAACCCCTTAACCGTCTGGGGTTCAGTGAAGAAAGTGCTTCATTTTTGCTTCACGGTGACAACATAGTTTAAGCTTTCACTGCAATGCAAGTTTTTCCCCCTTTAGAACTTGTCAAGAATACAAAAGCCTCTAACTCTTGATGAGGCGCATTTCCGTTTTACCCTGGACCACCTCACAATAATCACATTCTAATCACTTACAGTGGGGAAAGACCATCAATCGTTGTCAGCTGAAGAAACCCACGTGTGCTAATAGTTTTCTTTGTAAATGTTCTGCTTGAAAATTTCTTCAAGTCTCTATTATAATTTTTTAATTACAATAAATATAAATTTTGTTTTACTATTTTGAAAATTATTATCAATAAATTTAATTTACTTCTACTGAGTTTTTATATTTAAAATTCTTAAATTAAAAAATATATATGTGATAGCTAACTCAATGAATATTATATTATCATAATTTTAAAATGACATTTTGCTATATATATATATATATATATATATATATATATATATATATATATATATATAAAACGCGTTAATTTGCAATTTAATTATTAATTGATTTTAATTATTGTCGATACTTTTAAAAACAACACTATTTTTTAAAATCAAATAATTTTCAAAATTATTGAAAGAAACACCTCTGTTGCTTTATACACAAATTGAAGAATTTTGACAAAATTTTAAAATGTTAATAGCTTAAAAAATCAAAAGCTACATTAATTGCTTAACAATAGACTTCAGAGTATATTGTAAGCTATTCATTTCAGTTGAAATTTTGTAAATTTTTTATTTGAATATAAATTTTACATTCAAAATTTTTTAAATATGATTTGAAGTCTATTGTTATTGAATTAATTAAGCTTTTAATTTTTTACATATTAAAATACATATTAAATTCTTTGTTGAAAAAGATTTCTGTGTTTCTAACTATGCAAGAAATATCTCTCGATATAAGATTCATGTTGTGATTAGATATCTTTTATATTTCTTAAATTGTTTTGCACAAATAATAAAATGTTGTATCTCATGCTGAAAAATTTTAGAAGGAGAATAAAAGCAAGGAAATATGCTATTATTTCAATAGTATGAAAAAATATTAAATAAAATTAGTGAAAAAATATTTTAAAATGTGACGGTAAACATTACAATATATGCAAAATATATTTACATTTAACAATATATATGAGTTCCATTTATTTCTATTATTTTTGAATTGCATGATATAAGGAGAAATAATTATTTCTATTTCGAAAGTAAAATCTGAGTAGATATTTGATTTTCAAAATTTTATTTTATTTAACGTTGCTATAGTAAGCTTCAATTTTCTCAAAACATGAAACCAATTTGACTAGTACACATTTATGAGGAAAAAAATAAGATATAATATGTGTTTATTGATATAATGTAGATATAAAATGCAAAAAAGGATAATTCTTTTTAAATAATTATCCTTTCAATTGCTTTTAGAAATAATTTTACAATTGTTGCTTAAAATTTTCAAAACACCAAATCAATTTTTGTATATGGCTATCTACCTTTCTCATATTCCTTCTAGTACCATGAATTTCTATAATGCCTTATACACTTCCTAAGCTTATATATTTAAAAAAAAATTTCAATAGCATATAATTTGTCATGATTTTTTAGATTAAGAATTAATAAATATTTTTTTTGTGGTACATCTTTGAATTTTGCTTCGACTAATTTTAATTGTCTAAATTACATATTATCTAAATTTAAAAAATCGTTTTTATATTCTAAAATATGGAGTCTAAATAATTTTATATTTTGATTGATAGTTTGCAAATTATTCTTCAATACACAGAAGAAAACTGTTAGCCTAAGTGGTGAAAATTCTGCAAATTTTAGAAAATTAATATTATTTTAAGACCGTATTTCTTAAATCTAAATACTTGATTCCAAACAAAGCTTATCAACGCGATGTTACGAAATAGAATTAAAAATTTCATGATGTTAAGATTTATGCTTTGATTGAGTTTTATATCCCTCGATTTATTTTCATATTTTTAAATGTTTTTATAAATAAATATAATAAGTAATAAACCTTCAAAGCATAATTATAACATTTATTTGCAAATATTTTCATGTCAAAGGAATAAAATAAAATATTTGGAAGTGTCTTCAGTAAGAGTATGCATCATACTAACATTTAAGCATAATTTACATTTTATTATAAATGTATATGTATCTGATGAAATATTGCCATAAATATTAGTTTTCTATGGAAATAATTTCATTATTGAAAATTTAAATACAGTTAAACGTTAAAATTTAATTTAATATTTTAAAATTTAAAGTTTTACATTTTAAAATAAAGTGTGAGAGAATTTAGTTCCTTTTATAGTATTTTTTTTCTTACATTCAACAAAAAATGATTTAAGCTTTAATATTTTATTTACATAAACACATATTTTGTATAACTAAGATTTCTGATTTTTTGTTAATCATTAATAGAAATATATAAGCATTTAAAATGATAACTCTAGAAACAAATTATTTAATTTATAAATTAAAATTAGGTTCACTGGGAAATTAGTTAAAATCTGAGAGATTACAAGGATTAAATACGTACAAAAATCATTACAAAATTGTTTAAAATACTAAATTCATTCAAATGTTTAAAAAATAATATTCAATTTATTACTTATTTTATCCATTCTAATTTTAAGAAAATTTTTTAACTTTTTAAAATTTCATATTTTTGAATACTTAAATTACATAGATTCCTCATTATTTTAACCTTGTCACTAAGTCACATATTAATATAATCTCATTATGTCCAGTTTCCAATTAAATTATAAACAATATATATATATATATATATATATATATTGTTTATAATTTAATTGGAAACTGGACATATATATATATATATATATATACATAATATGTGTGTATTACAAAGAAACTAAATAATGTTATTTAAAAACTTGATAAAAAATATAATGAAAACTAGTACTATATATATGCTTTTTATAAATAGCAAAAATTAGAGTCTTCAACTATGAAAATTTAAATGTGAATAAATATAGAAATGTAAAACTGTTGCTTTCTTGAAATACTTTCGATTTCCGCTCACATTTGTTAAATCAACCATGACTGTTCAGTAAGTAATCAATAAACTAAAAACGATCATCGAAATCTCAATTTTTAAAAAACATTTCTCACTATCATTTTTTCCCTAATTTTCAGTTTTCGATTAAATTGACACTTATTTTTTATTTGCAATCAAAATCAAAATATAATGTTAAATAAAGTAGTTACTTACCACAATCCAAGAATTTTTAACTTAGAGGAAAATATTTTATATAAATCTTTGATGATTTATAAATCACAGAACAATAGCAGTTAGAAAACACTAGCAATTTGCAAACTATGCAAAATCAGAAAGGAAGAAAATCAGCAAAGAGCAGAGTAAGCACCGAGCAATAATAGCAACGAGCAAACTAGCAATGAGAAATATACATATGGCTTCGGATTTTTAATTCAAATCGCAGAGCCAATCAGCAGAAGGCAATATTCAGTCAGCTCTGATTCGCCCGAAGTTTTAAAAGCGCCTTCTGGTGATCATGTACGAAAATTTTGAAGGTCAACATATTCCTATATGAAACTTTTGAACTAGAATTGTTAAACATTTTAATATTCATGTATTTAAAACAAAGTAAAAATGAATTCCTTTCATCCAACCCAACATTTTCTAAAATCATTTAAGTAAATATAATATGGTAAAAAAAGATAATTCCTACATTCTTCTTTTCCAGAAAAAATCTTTCATATAGAATTTCTAAGTGCCGTCAAAACTAATAGCAAATCAAAGGATTATCAAATCTGTACTGATTTGATAAGTAATAAAAAATATATATATTTGTATATATCTGATTTGAAACATAGATCGTGTTAATAATACTTACGCCAGGCGGATTATGGTAAAGAAAAAGATCTATCAATATTATTCTTTTACTATGATTCCTAATTAAGAGCGATTGTGAAAGTCGTTAGAAATTAGAAATGTACTTTAGTCTCCGGTACACTTAGACCTTGTATGTAAAAGCTGATTGCATAATTAACGATACATAAAATGACATTGATAGAGCTTTAACACCCAACCCCTTTAGGCGGTTGTAAGGGTTCTTAAGCCGCCCGCTCTGTCTAGTGGTCAGAGAGCCTGACTACGGATAGGAAGGTCCTGGGTTCGAATCCCAGTTCGGGCATGGATGTACTTTCTATCTATCCTGTCTTTGTCCTTTACTTGTACGAATAAGGTGTGAATAGTTGCCTACCCTATAAACGGGTCCCTATGGCATGTGTGTACTGAGGAAGTCGGGACTCCACACAAAATATGGTTCAGTTGAAAAAGTGGAGCAGCGCATCCCATATTGCCAGCCTAGCTGGCACACGACAACAACAACAAGGGTTCTTAAAAAACACTGATATTTATCTTTTTGGAATGCTTTTTATACATAATTCACGTGTTACCAGAAAAGATGCGCGGAAAATTATCAAGCACCCATCCTGAAAAACCTAAACATATAAAAGGTAGGAATAAACCCTCCATTTTCCGTTGATCAATAGTGACTGGAATCAAACTTGGGACATTTCGTTCGGAAAAGAGATAGATGCCTTACCATTACGCCACGAACATTGATTACGTAAATTATATGAAGGAAAAATGAATGATATTCTCGGATTATTTTCGTGGCAAAATTCAGTAACCTTAATTTACAAAAAAGATAAATTGAAAATTTTTATTATCATTCTTGATTGGTAAATTTTTTTCAGAGATACGTTAACCCTTAAAAGTTAAACACATGCGTTAATTCATATTATATGCAAAGAGAGGAGACATTGAATCCCTCCCACGCCAAGCTGGCAGCCGAATGGTTAGTGCTCTTGCCTTCGGTTCAACAGTTCGTGGGTTCGAATCCCACCTTGGGCATGGATGTTTGTAGTGGTTCGGAATCCACTTTAAAACCGTAGGTCCCGGTCTAATTAGCCCTCGTGTGCAAAAAATGACCGTTGAGCGAAAAACAAACCAAACCAAACCGAATACCCCCACAAGGTTTACTTTGGAGCTGGTTCTCATATAAACAATATAAAAAATAAACAATTAGAAATTACAGAAGCAGTGAACACAATACAAGTTGTGTGTGTGTGAATATATTGTGATTCTTAAATTTTTAATAAATAGCATTAAAAAGAATTTCTTTATAATAGCAAAATTATCTCTAAAATCTTATTGTTGAATATTCTACTCTAAAATTAAATTAATATATATCGATAACATTTAATTTTATGTGAATATGTTTTAGAAATTTTAGTTTAACTTTTAAATTTGTCATTTTCTTTATAAAAATTTTAAATGAAGAATGATATTGAGAACCTTGTTTCCGAAACTGTTTTGACAGTTAAGCTTCCTAAATTGCTTTGCATAAACTGATGCTGCGTGTTTAGTATAGCAACACATTGACCTCATCCTGTAACATTTAACTGTAAGAAAGTGTACAAGAATTAACCATTCAATTTTCACTTAAAAATCTTTGTTTTTTATAAGTTTTACATACTGCTAATTAAAATTATTGAATAAGATACAATAATCATTCCTGGTAGAATATCGAGGAATATACTATCAGAATAAGACCCGAAGCAAAACACTTTACATAAAAGTGAAAAAAGTTTCAATTGACAAGTTTTTGAATCAAATTTAGAATCACATCGAACTATACGCTTTTGCTGTTATTAACGTATTCAGCTTTATACTTAGCCATGTGCCAAGTACATCTCGTCATACTTTGGAATAGCATGAAAAATCAACTACACACACACACAAACTAAACTCATTATTTATCGGAAAAAATTTAATTTTTTGGGAATTTAGATTTTATTTCCAATGGAAAACCACAAATACTGATCAAATAGGAACGTGTCATGGTAAAAAGTTATAATCTCTGGTTTAAGCATTTCAGATTATCTAAATAAAAACGTTATTCTATTCGCCCACCACCAACTGTGAGTTCGAATTCAAATTAAAATAGCTATATGGAATCAAAGGAAACTTACATTAGGGGGGGATGCTGGTCTTTAGTTAGAGAAGTTCAGCTATTCCATTTTAAAATTATAAGTAGTAGTCTGCAATCTGCATAGAAATGCTTTTATTTCGTTAGGAAAGATACATTCTGCAGGTGTTGTAGCTCGTTGTCGCCTTAGAACAAGCCTTCTGAACACAGAAGTTTCGGTTTTATATTGATTCCAGAAAGGGTGGATCACACTGCGAGACACATTAAAGCCCCTTGCAGCATCAGTTTGACATTTCCATCCATCGGATCACACGTCATTTTAACGAATCGGACAAATGGCTTGCTCAGATATTCTGGGCAATGAAACTGCTGTCAAAAATTACAAGCGTAATTACAAAGCTTGGTGTTTGCCTATCTCTCTCTACTGTTCTTTTCTGTCAAAAACAATGGTATCTAGCGATTTTGTACAAACTAATACAGGTTAACTTTTATCATTTATATAAAAAAAAGTAATTTGTTAAGGTCATTAATTTACTATGAGCTTCGAAAAACGTTATTCCTTAATATTTGAAGGTCAGTGTATTTCTAAATATGTATCTCAGTCATATTCACAAAATTTAATTTTTAATACATATTCATAATTTATTTCATTTATAATACATTAAGTATTTTTATTTATAATAAATTTAAAGATTTTTTTATTTTTGTTCTTGTATGGTACGATAATAACTCAGAAAAATATGTTCTTGCAAATAAAAAAAATACATCCGAAAAATGCCTGAGCACATCACCATGTACCTAAAATGAAACAGTACACAGACATGCCATTCAAATTTAACCATTCACAAGGAAGTGCTATCTAGTATGGATTTTAAGAATTCTGATGTGTGGATTTTTTTATTTATAATTTACATTTGACATTATTTAAAAAAAGTGATGATAAAGAAATATGTCTGGAAGATCGTACTTTGGATTTGTATAAAGATCTGACTAACAGATTTATTAAAATATGCCTTTCCAAAGTTTAAAAGATAAAAAACATGAAATAAAAATTATTATATGATATGTGCCCTACCCATAAAACATTGGAAAACGCTGAAAATTCAAAACACAATGAAGTATTCATGCCGCAAAGAAATTAAAAGATATGCAAAATTTCATTTTCCGTCTGCCAATCCTTAAAATAAATCAAAACCCTATTAACATACAATATATTTCCCAATTAAAAAAGCAATTCAGCTGCTCCTTACTCTGGGAACGTTTTCAAATCGGTTGATTTTCTTTTCATCATCAGCTGCCTTCGAATAAATTGAATAATTTAATTGATGTTTAGTAGATCCAAGTTGATAATTATTGGTTTTATTGATACTTAATGGAGACAAAATAACCAATTATACTTTTGTATATGTTTTAAAGCACACATCAGAATTATCACCTGCAATAAAATCTTCACATGCTGCGCATTTTCTTTGAAAAGCGTTGAGTTATTAAATTAACGACATTAAAAATTGATAGCATCCATACTGATAAGAACTCTCTCTTTTTATTTTAATTTAAAACATAATTATCTACCATATGCTTAAGATTTTTAAATCTAAATTGCGAAAGTCCATAAATAAAGGAATAAAACTTATTTGAACGAAAAACAACTTATTAAAAGAAAATTTTACGAGGGAAGTTTGAAATTATACTTAATGTCATTATTCTTAAAGTATAAACGGATGAATATCTGTTACTACTTGATTTTATTGCAACACAAGATAAACAACCAAATTATACTTGAAAAAAAATCAGTTTAAAGCGTGCAAACGAAGGGCAAACAATACTTTACTATTTCTCTAAGGAGAATCGCATGATATAATTCCTTTTTTTTTCCAATTTTTATTTTATGTGTTGATGATTTTAATTTACCGAGGAGTCAGAAAATGTCACATCGTTTTTAAAAAATATGTTACTGCGCAGTGAGATGCGCATTTTGATTTTTACGTCATCTGTGTTCGTAACTGAGCCCATATAATTAATTTCAAAACAAACAGAAAAATCACTTTATAAAAATGGCCTCGTTTTCCCTCTCACAAAATAGTCTATAAACGCTAGTGTTTATAGTATATTCAAAATCAAATCTCTAGCCCCTAATTGGTCACTATGTTGAAATTGAGGATTTCATAAGATCTAATTTGTTTGACTTATTTTTTATACAAAGTAATAATGAACCAGTACTGGTCTACAGCTCAAAAATCTGAAGATCTTTTACTGCGATTGTGCAACCTTGATCAAAAAATAAAAATTTTACTTTTCTCCATTTTACTATCGATAATCCATGGTGATACGCAATTCTTCATTTACTTTAGTATTTTAAATTTCACAGAAATACTTTTTGTTTGATTCCTAACTTCTTGGAGTCACGTTCTGTTGAACTTAATTTAGGAAATATCACAAAAGAAATTATTTCGAAAAAATACTGTTTTCAAGGTTCAATTAACGGACCTTTTGCTTGGAACCTCATGATGATGTGCTTTGTAAGCAGAATTGCGCTGAACAGCAGTCGAATTGATTTTGCAGTCGATTTACAGGCTATAGTCCATTGTGAGAATTTAAATGATGTTTGCATTCAATTTCAGACCATTTTAAATAATATTTATGAATGATCTCCAAGCTTTTTACACTTTAGTTTGACCTTTTAAAATTAGCAATTTTAATGATTCATAAAATATCTGTGTTACCTTGATGCCTCTTTTTTCAATGCCATATCATACCATTTATTTATTTATTTATTACATTACATATATTCAGACTTGTATGCTTGATTCTTGAGATCCACTTGTAAGTCTTCGTCGATAATAGGACAAATAGCACAATGACAGATGTACAACCACAGAAGAATAACGAAGAAAACACCCAGGGCCACGGTGGGAATCAAACTCACTATCATACCAAAGAACCTTAAAAAATGTTTGCAAGTATGGTTTTTCTCTGAACTTCTACAGGAAAAAGTGCTAGAAACTAAATTGACAACAATTCGGGAACAATTTTTTTTAAATTTCAATAAATTGCTAGTTTCGTGGATAAAAGTACTAAAAATTATTCGTTTCTTTTTATTCAATTATGCTGTATAATCTAGAAGCGAAATTTTTCTAACAGTTATTTATTTAAATTAATTTTTTTCCACGATCTGCAATATATGTTGTTGCTGACAGTTTAACACAAACCTCTTAACACATACTTCAAGATATTACCATATCATTTGAAGTCACAGTCAACATTGAGCTTTATACCAAAAACAGTATTTTTCACTCCAAACTACAACACAGCAAGAAAAATATATTTTCTTTTATAATGTGTATAGGTATTAAAATAATTATTGCTCTTCTACTTATTAAATTGAAATAAAAATTACATTTTGTAGGAAAATTGGAATTGTTGCCGTTTAATCATTACGAAAGTTACAGTTGAAAAGTTTCAGCTACTTGCGTTGGTTCAGCTGCGTAACCAACTCTAGCTGAAAACTACTAGTTGCGTCAGATTCCGAAGGTATGTGTTAAAGTCATCTGCTTAAGTATCTTTCAAACAGCGAATTCCGGAAAATTTTTAGTCACAAACCATAAATATGGCTTACTATCTTGAAATGATTGTACCTAAAAGAAATTAGAGGAGATATTTTCTATTGTTTTATAAAGTCATTTGGCTAGTAAGTTAATTACGACAACTAAAAGAAAATTATTTAAAAATAGTGCATTTATTTTCGTATATTTTGAAGATCTTTTGGGTAGTTTTACTTTTTACTTTTAAATTAACTAACGAAAAAATAAATATTAAATTTTTAAGTACTGTTATGAAAAACTAAGAAAAATCAGACTTAAAAAATTAATTTTTAAGATAATTAACCTGTGTTTGCTTTCCTTGAAAAATTTATGTTAACATTCATAATAACACAAAAATTTTAAATTTTTATTTTTTTATTTATTTAAATATAATTCCAAATTAAAAGATTCTAAAACTGCAATCAGTTAAAACAATTGGAAAAAAAAGTCGAAATTTTGTAGAAATAGATGAAAATGGGAGAAAAAAAATATACGACCAAAATCAAACTGCCACTGATTTGCGAAAAGGAAACACTATGGAAGGTTTAAAAAAGGTAAATATTTATATTATGTTGTTGTTGCTTATGACACTTGGACAAGCCAAGCTCGCTATGCCTTTGTGGCAGTGAGAATTAAGTCAATAGAGAGCGTCTTTCGTTTGGATCAGAGCACCACGAAGGTGAAAGTACGACTTTGCTCTATTTAAGGTGCCTCGTCATTTTGAACCATGGTCAGGTGACGAGGCCACACCTGAGCTGGCACCCTCCTCTCCACATCCACGCCACACCAGCGGAAAGACTTTGGACGTCACAGATTAATGTGGACACGTCCCCAACCCACGGAGTTCCAGCAACCCAGTGAAGGAGAGTACACCGTGGTCACCCTCCCAACCACTGCCCGCGGCAAATGATGCTTCACTTTGCTGAGCTTACGGAAAGCGGTGTGAAGCTACTGAGCCACTGGAGCTCATTTATACTATAAATTATGTTTGTGTGTGCAAGAATTCTAATAGATTATCAGAGGGAAAATTCCGTAGGGCCAATTATTTGAATAAATATCAGTGCTTTTCAAAAATAAAAAAAAAGTTAACGATTGGAAAACAAATACTTCCTTAGAAGCATTGATTTCTATTTCTCTTCCTTCTTTAATGCTGAGGGGGCGGCGGACTCGAGCCTTCTGCTCAACGATTCTAAAGCTTAATTGATGCCTCCTTCGTCTATATCTGCAGTGCTTTAGAATCAACTTTAAACTGCATGTATCAGTCTTGATTAGCTTTCGAATGCAAGAAAGGATCATAGAGCGACAAATAACATTTGTCCATAAGTAAAGCTAAATTTTGAATTTTATTATGTACTTGATGTTCCCCAAGCACAATTTCATCTGAACAACCTACTTATGAATGGATTATTTTTATTTCTTTATAAAAATCTCATGTTTATGATTTATATGATTTATGAAATTTAACAGAGCGATTGTAAAATATTTAATATTTTATTCGAGTTAATTTCTCATCTTTTACTTGTCGATACTTTGACACAATATTAGTTTCGTTAAAAAATTTTTTAGGAAATTAATAAAATTTAAATAATTACTTTCTGCATATTCCATACAATAGGGAATGTTTTAAATTATGAAGCACCATTCACGTAATTACTTATTCTTCATATATCATTGTATGTCATTCATTAATTCATGCAGCAATGTAGAAGTTCAAAACTATATGAAAATGAAAACAGAAAAAAATTTTCTGACAGTACATTGTGAACTGCTTATCAGTTTGAGACTGCTGTAATGTCCATTGCGTAACTTCCTTAAGAGAGAACATTTTACAATCGTATAAGCGAATCGCAAAGTAGAAAAACCGGAAAATTCCCAAGTACTCACCTGGATGGATAAACATATAGAAAGGAAAAGTTTAGCTACAGTAGAACATCTATAGTTAATCAGTAATGGATGGGATAGAACCAAGGACTTTTTGCTCTGAAGAGATGTGTCCACCACTAGTCCACGGTGAGCCTAAATGAAAGAGATTAGACCTGTAGACCATTGTGAGCCCAAAAATGAAGGAACTTGAAAGTACCTGAGATTTAAATAAGCATTCGAAACAATAGAAACATTTTAAAATTAGAGCATTTTCAGAATAATATCTTGTTTCCAATCTAAAGCTATTTAATTAGAAAACATTGCTTAAAAGCTCCTTTTAATAGCAATGACGTATATTGCCTTTTGAGAGGAATTTTTATTGGCATCGAGTCGTATATATTTATGCTGCAATCAAGGAAACGGGAAAACCTCCCACACAACAATTCGAAAGAAATGCATACTGAAGAGGTAACTGCACATTTACTTAACGCTCTACAGCAGCTGCGGGGACTGAACACGGGATATTTCGAACTGAAGAGCACTGTCTTACTACTAAGCTATGGTGAGAATATTTTCGGCCTACTTTGAAAAATTTTATTCCTTGTAAGAAAATTTTAATTTAAAACGTCATTATCACGGAGAAAAGCCGATTTGTCATCAAAATGTAATCGATTTGGACTCTTCGTAACTCATTCAACCCTTGGATTATGATATTTACAGTGGCTCAGCATCTGAATCCAATTAGCCTTTTTGGACAAAAACTAAAAAACAATAGACAAACCCGCAGACATTTTTCGGTAAATTTAACTTTTTTTAGCGTCACCTTATAAAATTTATTTATTTAATGTTAGTTTAAAAAGGTGAGAAAATATTACCATGATGTGTAAAAATCCACCTTAAAAAAGAATGTGAAAATATTCCTAGACTAAGATTATCATTCAGTAAGGAAAGTGGGAGCGGACGCTTCATCAGATTTTACAACATACAATTTTCTTTGGTTTGGTTTGTTTGTCGCTCAACGGTCATTTTTTGCACACGAGGGCTAATTAGACCGGGACTTACGGTTTAAAGTGGATTCCGAACCACTACAAGCAACCATGCCCAAGGTGGGATTCGAACCCACGAACTGTTGAATCGAAGGCAAGAGCGCTAACCATTCGGCTGCCAGCTCGGCACAATTTTCGTTGACTCACGTCTCAAGCATGATGCTAATGGAATGCATGATTTGCTTGCTTATCTCTTAAAGAATAGAATGAATTTATAAATTATAAAGAAATTTATATCTTTCTTTAAGAATGCATATTTTATTTTATTCCTTTTTATTCTTTGACACCACCCAACGAAGTGAGTAGTTTAAGTCTGTTGTGGCCTGCATTTCAGTGACCACCGCGTAAATTGTTTTCATGAAGAACTCTTTTCATGAACAGCATGTCACGTGTCACAAGAGAGGAAAATTGCTACATGTTTGCAATAATATTTTATTCCTTTTACCATGCGAAACAGCAGAATTTATTGATGGCTCAACTTCTGATTTTCGAACCTCAGCTTTTTTATCTCTAGACGACTTAAAAAAATAGTCTGATGGTGTTTCCCTCCACACGTGTTACATTGTTTTACACCAAGGCACAAAAAACATCTGCCGAAAGCTTTAGTTTGTTTCTTTTTTCTTCGATGTTCAAGTTGCAGTTTTCAACCGGGTGGACTTTTCTACAAAACATGCAAGATTTATTAGTTTGAGAAAATACCGAAAAACCGTTAAGTGGATGACTCAGTCTTTTTCTCCTTCAAGAGTGGTGTCGATCTGACCTGTTTTTCAAGTGGTTTTTGCGAATATGCAAGTGTTTCTGTGCTTTTTATTTCGAGTTCCATAAAATTTAACAATTTATGAATATCGGTAGCGGAAGAATCTCTTATATTTTGTCTGTTATATTCTAACGTTAAATCACTTGGTAAATTTTTTTATATGACAGTAATAAGGTTTGAACTATAAGATTCAGGTTCAACTCCTAAAGACTGTAAACTTCTCACATTAATTTCAATTTCATCATGCATTCTTTTTAATCTCAAAATATCATGCGATTTGTATACGGGGGAGAGATTTAACAATTTGTTCATATGATGATTTGTTATTAGGTCTTTACGACCAAGTCGTTCTTTTAAATTTTCACTGCTGAATCATAATTATTATCCGATATTTCGAAACCTTCAATGACATTCAACGCTGCTCCACCTAAATATGACTTCAAATAGTTGAACTTTATCAATTTTTGTTAAGCCGTAATTGTCATCAATAGAGACTTTGAAAGTATTCCAGAAACTATTAAAATGTGCTATATCACCAAAAAATGTTTGAATGTTTAATTTAGGGAGCTTTACTTGTTTATTTTCGTAATAAGAGTTTTGATTTGAATTAAAATTCTGTGTTTCAGAGGAGTTTACGTTTACAAAGTTACTTTGCTTTAATCGCTTTTGAGCACGGAAAATAGTTAACGATATTTAACGGCATAGTCATGAATAGTAGGCAAATTAGTTTCGAATTCTTCTACTTTGGATAAATTTTCGATTTGCTTATCTATTTGTTTTAATGTTTCATTTTTATGTGTGAGCTGATTTACACATTCTTCTAACAAATCAAATTCTTCCTTTTTTATTAAGTTTTCGATCTGTTTTACTAATTTAGTAACAACACTCTTCACAAAGGATCTGTTTTTATTCATCTTTTCGATTTTCATTTTCAATCAATCCTGCATGCAAAGAATAAAAAGAACAATCCTACCTTGGCTGTCTTCGAAAATTGCACGGGTGGTGCAAAATACAATGATCCAAATTTTAAGATGATCCAAGGAAATTCGCAAATTCGAAGTTCGAATTTAATAATCTATCGTGTGTACCAAAAATAATATATGATCCTTTCCCGGCCGATGCACCATTAAGAAAATTTATCTACAAAATCTATAATCTAAATAATATCTAAATAAGAAAGAGTGCATTCAATATACGTCTCGGGAAAGTAAACAAGAGATCATATATTATAAGCAAAAAGAATTTTAGTAAACATAAAAGGTTCACACATTTACAATTACACATAAATTTGACTCAAATTAACGAATTATATTCAAGAAATCTAAAGGAACTTATTGTTCCATCGAACAGTTAGGAGAACTTTCTCCTTCAAACGAAACAAAATCTAAAGTGCGAAGTATTCATACATAATAGTACACCATCTATTCAAACTTTTTTCCTCAGCTGTGATCGAACACGGGATCTCCCGTGTTCGATCACATGAAAGAGCACTCTTCAGCCACAAAGAGAGCAAAACATTTTTATTCTTACCTAAAATTTCTTAAATTAAATTAAGGACAAATTTTTTTCCATTCACTTCACTGTCTATATAATCTTTATTTTATTTATCTACCTAATTGTCGTCCCGAGTTGAAATGAGAAAGACTATAACCAACTAAAATGAATTTATATCAAAGGATGTCCATTCCTAGTAATCTTAAAATAAAAAAATTGTTTCATTTTAAAAGTTTGACTATCGTGTTTTTATTTGATTTATAGCATGAATGACGCTGATTTTAACTCCCTATAAAATTATTTATTCCATGGTGCAATTAATTTATGAAAAATATCACTCATCTCCGCTCAAGAACTCTTTTCAATTCAAAAAATATGATTTTTTCGGCTTTTACAATTCTCTTGTATGAGTTATCAGAGGAAAAAAAAATATGTATGGCACTGAATCCCCACTCCTCTCCACATTCTCACGGTATAATTTATTTTTTAGATAATGTTATTTACTTTTTTTGAAAATGTGTTGTTTTCAACGCTTGCAGCGCAAGTCTTTTAGTCCTTCACAATTTGTCACCAGACTTAAATCCATTGGGACGTGAATAGAAAAATTCCTAACTTTAACATTTTAATAAATTTGTTATTCAAGTAAAATTTTCAAGCCACCATATCTCATTCGATTTGTTTTTAAATTATCAATGTTGAGACTTAATTATTTGAATGAAATCAATACTAAATATAAAGTTAAATAAATAAAAATTAGCTTTAAAAACAAATAGTCAGTTTATTACTCAATGGCTATTTTTTGTGTACAAGTGCTCTAAATAACTCATTCTCTAAAACTAATAAACACCGGACAATACGGCCAATTAACATACACTAAATGTTTGACGTTTCCTTTAAAGTTCCAATGAGAAAAATTAAAAAAAGTTATCAAAATAAAGTAATAATATTTTATTTTTTAGTTAATATTTTATTATTATAAATAAATTGAATTGATTACTTCATTGAAGAAGATTTAAAGGAAGAAAAGGATAGATTTAGGAAAAAATCTTAAGAAAAATGATAACTACATACATCATGTGAAGCGGAAAATCATATTCTTTTAAGCAAATGGAGTGGTTTTTAATAGGCATTTTTGAAAAGACAAAACAGGCAGTTGAACACAATATATATTGCCCACAATGAATAATTTCAAAATTAATAAATAACTAATAATACTACTTTATCATGAAAAACTTATTAAAAATATATTTAGCATGAAAACAATTGAAAGAAAAGCAAAAATGAAATTTTATCGTTTAATTTCTCAAACAGAACACCAGGATTCAATATATTAAGCATTTTCTACACAGGCTGCTTGTAAAAATAAGTGACCTAACTTGCTATTTAAATATGGCTTTTGTTCAAAATATGTTGTTGAGCATATTTTACCTTGAAAATTCATCTCTTATACCTCGCAACTTGTCTAGTGGTCAGGGTGCCTGACTACGGATAGGGAGGTCCTGGGTTCGAATCTCGGTTCGAACATGGATGTACTTTCTCTCTATCCATCCAGTCTTTGTCCTTTCTTCGTATGAAAGGCTTGTGAATGATTGTGCCTACCATAAATAATTTGGGAACTGAACACGAGACATTTCGAACTGCAGAGCACTGTTTTACTACTAAAACACGATGAGAATATTTTCAGTCAACTTTCACACACACAAATCTGCTGAAAAATTCTATATCTTGTAAGTAAGAAAAATTTTATTTAAAGCGTGATCGATTTGAACACTTCGTGACTCATTCAACCTTTAGATGATGATATTTTCAATGGCTCGACATCTGAATCCAATTAGCCTTTCTGTACAAAGACTAAAAAACAACAGACATAGCCACAGACATTTTTCGGTAAATCTAACTTGTTTAGCGTCAGCATCTAACATGCATTTTATGAGAATATTAAGCGTTTATAAAACTTATTTATTAATGTTAATTTTTAAAAAGGTGAGAAAATATTACCATGATGTGTAAAAATCCACTTTAAAAAATAATGTAAAAATATTCCTTGAATAAGATAAGATAAGATTCCTAGAATAAATAAGATTCAGTAAGGATAGTGGGAGCGGAAGCTTCATCAGAGATTTTACTACAAATAATTTTCTTTAATTAACGTCTCAAGCATGATATTAATGGAATGCATTCTTTACTTATCTCTTAAATAATGGAAGAAATTTGTAAATTAAATAAATTTATGTCTTTTTTTAAGAATGTATATTTTATTTTATTCATTTTTATTCTTTGACAACACCCCACGAAGTGAGTAGTTTAAGTCTGTTGTGACCTGCATTTAAGTGACCACCGCGTAAATTGTTTTCAAGAACTTTTCATAAACAGCATGTCACGTGTCACAAGAGAGGAAAACTGCCACAGGCACACCTCTCAACAAACAAGTATACAGATGTGCATCATTCTTCAATAATGCTGTGATCGAACCCGGGATCTTCCCCGTGGAAGAGCGCTTTTCATCTACTAGGAGAACCTATCATTTTGATTCTTACCTAAAATTTCTTAAATTAAATGAAAGTTAAATATTTTCCATTCACCCCACTGTCTTTATAATTTTTACCTCATTTATCCACCGAATTGTCGTCCGTAGTTGAGCTGAGTTGGACTTCACTGACTGGAAGGAAATTTATATCACAGGATGTACATTCCTAGCTAACTTAAAGTAAAAACCATGTTTCATTTTAAAAGTTTGACTATGGCGTTTGTATTTGATTTAAAGCACATGAATGACGCTGATTTTAATTTCCTATAAATTATTTATTTTATCGTGTAATTAACTTACGGAAAATCTCACATTCTTCGTTCAAGATCTCTTTCCAAAAAAAAAAAAAGGAAGACTTTTTCATCTTTTACAATTCTACTGTCTGAGTTATCAGGGAAAAGAAAAATATGTATGGCACTTACCCCAATTCTCTTCACATTCTCACGGTATAATTTATTTTTAAATAATATTATTTACTATTTTTGAAAATGTATTGTTTTCAACGTTAGCAGCAAACGTCTTTTAGCCTTTCACAATTTGTCACCAGACTTAAATCCATTGGGACGTGAATAGAAAAAATTCCTAACTTTAACATTTTAATAAATTCGTTATTCAAGTAAAATTTTCAAGCCTCCATATCTCACTCGATTTGTTTTTAAATTATCAATGCGATGATTTAATTATTTGAATAAAATCAATATTAAATATAAAGTTAAATAAATAAAAATTAGCATTAAAAACAAATAGTTTTTCACACAACGGTTATATTTTGCGTACAAGTGCTATAAATAACTCTTTTCCTAAAACTAATAAGCACCGGGCAATACGGCTCGTTAACAATCACTAAATGTTGGACGCTTCCTTTAAACGTACAATGAGAAAATTTTTTAAAAAGTATCAAAATAAAGTAATAATATTTTATTTTTCGCACAGTATTTTATTATCCGCCTTAAGAATTTATATTTTATTAGTGTTTTAAATGAAATGATTCTTCCCTGCTTATTAAATTCGTGTTGCATTCATGAATGAGCGAATAAATTGAGTTGATTACTTTATCGAAGAAGATTTAAAGGAAGGAAAGGATAGATTTAGGAAAAAAACTTTAAAAAATAATAACTACATATTTTATGAGAAGCGGAAAATCATATTCTTTTAAACGAATGGAGTGGTTTTTAATAGGCACTTGAAAAGACAGAGCAGGCATTGAACACAATATATATTTCCCACACAATGAATAATTTCAAAATTAATAAATAACTGATACTGCTTTATCATAAAAAGGTTATTAAAAATATATTTAGCATGCAAAACAATTGAAAGAAAAGCAAAAATAAAATTCCATCGTTTAATTTCTCAAACAGAACACCAAGATACAATATATTAAGCATTTTCTACACAGGCTGCTTGTAAAAACAAGTGACCTAACTTGCTATTTAAATATGACTTTTGTTCAAAATATGTTGTTGAGCATATTTTACCTTGAAAATTCATCTCTTATACCTCGCAACTTGTCTAGTGGTCAGGGCGCCTGACTACGGATAGGAAGGTCCTGGGTTCGAATCCCGGTTCGGACATGGATGTACTTTCTCTCTATCTATCCAGTCTTTGTCCTTTCTTCGTATGAAAGGCTTGTGAATGATTGTGCCTACCATAAATAATTTGGGAACTGAACACGAGACACACCAGGATACAATATATTAAGCATTTTCTACACAGGCTGGTTGTAAAAATAAAAAAGTGTCCTAACTTGCTACTTAAATATGGCTTTTGTTCAATATACGTTGCTGAGTATATTCTACCTCGAAAATTCATCTCAAATGCCGTCCTACTTGAATAGTGGTCGTCCTACTGACTGCGGATAGGGAGCTCCTTGGTTCGAATCCCGGTTCGGCCGCGGATATGCATTCTCTCTCTATATATATGTAAATTCCTTGCATGAATGGGTTGTTTGTGAATGGTTGTCAACCCTATAAACGGGTACCTATTGCATTTGTGTGTAGAGGAAGTCGGAATCCAAATTACAGTTTTGTCTGAAAATTGGAGCAGCGCACCCCATAATGCCAGCCTAGCTGCTAATACTAGTGGGCACAAAACAACAATTCATTTGTGTTTGAAAACACGTTATTTCAAACAAATTTTATGCTTTAAGTGAAACATTTAAATATAAACAATTTGCTTTAAAATACTTTTAAATGAATGAATGAATGATTCTCATATTAGTAGCAAACTTATCTTAAATTAGCTACAATAAATAATTGATTTCTATAAGATTAAAGTTAAAAATAAAAAATATCAGTATCAGAAAAAATATCAGAGTTTAAAATAAAATATTTCCATGTTCTTTAAAAACAATTAAGTCGCAAAATTAATTTATTCTTGCAGATAGTGTTCTACACATAAAATAAACATTAGTAAAACAAAATGTTTTCAATTATTAACAAAAAAAGTTAAGACGAACCATCAATTTTATTCAAAAGAATGTAATTGATGAAAAGAATATTTAACAAGTATTGCTTAAAAACCATATATAAAAATATTTCTTATGAATAAATTTAAAGTATTTTATAATAAGAATTTTTTTAATCATTATATACAAAATTTAAAAAGAATTTATAAATAACTTGATTTACTTTTCTTTCTATTTCTGAAATTTTATATTAGTTGAATTAAATTTCTGTCTAGTTATTTTACCTATACCTTTTTAATTTATTATTTTATTAATTATCATTACTTTTTTAAATATGAAACATACTGCAAAAAGTATTTAAATATTCTGACAATATATCATACATATTAAAATTAATGCTCTCTTAAATTTTTATTCAGAAATTTTAATTTTAATTAAATATCACAAATCACAGAAGCAAATTAATATGAAAAAATTATGTTATAAGATAAATCACAAATTAAAATTTTAATATAATATAAGACACACTTTTCGCAACAGTATCAAAGCAATAACTTTTGTATTAAGTAGCCAAATGAGCAACTTCGGTATGAAAATTACTCAAGCATTTCATATATACGACGATCTCAACCAATCATTTTTTAGTAATATTATTTCAAAGTCACACAAATTAGAAATTGCTTGTTATGACTACACTCATAATTAAAATAAATCGCAAGTGCATAATATAATTTGTTCTTTGTAAGCAGATGATTTTCACAATTTTAATATATCAAAACAGGGCTTAAATGAAAAAATTCTACGATATTTTATTTTTCTTAAATGATGTCATAAATTATTTATTTCTTTTACAATTTGCTATATGCACTTTTAAATTTAAAAGTTTTTGTGAGAAAATATTTTTGATTCCATTCTTTTTATAAAGAGTTCCATTGAAATTGTTTTTTAAAAAACTATATTTTGACACTGAGTGACACTTATTTTATTTTCCTTTTTTTTACAGAATCAATTTAATTATGCTAAGTGATTAACTGAATAATAATCACTTTATTTTATATTTAGCTAATTGTTGTGAAGTTTTTTGATATACCCGCTCTTATCAATGATACTTCAACAGCAAGTCTCAGTCAAATTAAATTTTGTAGGCAAAATATGAAAATCGAGTTCCACTACAATTATATGGTTCAGAAAACTTTTTGTAATTCAGTTAAAAACTCGTTGAAAAAACCCCACATAGGAAGAGTACATGGTGCGAAACAAGCACAATTTTGGACCACTAATAGGAAATTATATACCACATATACAGGGTTGTTTCTTTCATAAATCATTTCTCTTTTCTTTAAAAAAAAGTTCAGTTGACAAGTGAGAAAGAGAGAAAATTTTTTTTTTCGATTTTTATGCAAAAAAAAAAAAACTGATTAACTTTTTGTGGCAACCTAAGTTTGGTTTGGTTTCTTTGTAGCTCAACGGTCATTTTTTGCACACGAAGGCTAATTAGACCGGGGCTTACGGTTTAAAGTGGATTCCGAACCACTACAAACATCCATGCCCAAGGTGGGATTCGAACCCACGAACTGTTGAACCGAAGGCAAGAGCGCTAACCATTCGGCTGCCAGCTCGGCCGTGCCAACCTAAGACAGAAGTGAAAGTCATTGTTTTGGCTGCTAATTATATAGTTGTTCTTCTCTGGTTTTCCATTTAAATAACCTTTTTGCTGTTAAAATTATGAATTTAATATTTGTGTTTAGTTATTTTAGGTAGCAAATTCTGATACAAGCATTTTTAATCATACGTTCTAAAATATTCATTTCAATGTTTTTTAAGAATTAACTTTTTGTTCCAGTTCTCGTTACATATACACTTAGCAACAAGATGGAACAATCTGATGTGAATTTAGAAAATTTTCAACAATTTTCTTGATTGACAGAGTTTTACATCATTACCGAAATACATACAAAAGAAAATCTGATACCGTGAAGAAACCATGATTGTAATTAAATTCTAAAACTTCAATCGTAAATTTTTCCACGCGATAGTTAAATCTAGAATATAAGCCCCTAATTTACCATATCCGCATAATATTTTCAAAACTGTAATTATGCTACATACTAATCGTAATTGTGAAAACTACAAATTTTGAGAAGGAATTTGGACTTCGTATTAGAATACAAAGTTATAAATTTAGCCACCTCATGGAAAAAAGTGCTACTGTAGTTTTAATTTTATTTGCAAGATTTTTTTCCATTTACCGGATATTTAAGGCCATACTTCTTTAATTCCAATGCATACAACTTTTTACATTAGTTAAATTCAAAAGAATATTTTGTACATACGCACATACATAAAAAAATTAATGGGACATAAGGTTGCTGCAAAATTTAGATTCAAAACTAGACAGATCAGATTGGATGAAATTATTGCAAATAACCTTGTAGTCGCAGGTCTGATTACTCTTTTTCAGTGATTAAATTCGTTATATTTAAAAGCGAATGCACAGACTTAACTATTTAAGGATCTCGTAAAAAAGTGAATCTGTATAAGTAACTTCTTATTTAATTTATTATAATTCTGTCATTTTGTCATAATACCGCAGAAATTCATTCCAAATAAGAAGTTATATAATGTGCAGGTAAAACTCATTATAAAAGAATACAATACAGATAACAAAATAATGAAGTCCCCACTTTTAAATACATAGATTATTTTAAAGAACCAGGCAATACCTTTAAGGTAGAGAGGAAAAAAGTGTGTGTGTGTGTTACAGTTATAAGAATAAATGTACTTATTAATCACAATTTAATAATCTGAAAACTGATAATACTGCTTACATTTCCCTTATTTTTGATGAAGCAAATACATCAATTACTACATCAGTGTCGATCACTTCTAATTTTCCTCGTTCTACGCTTAAAAATGCTAAGCCACATAGATGATCTTATCCTATGGTTGAACTTTGTAATGTCTCATAGTCAGCACTTGAGATTTGAAGAGCCTCTGATGGGGAGGGTGAGTAAGGAGACGGTTGGTGCCAGGAACAGTCTGACGAAGCTGTGTTTGTTTTTTTCTTTGAATATTGATTGATATTTACTCTTTGTACGCTACGCAGGCGTGAGAGAGATGATAGCAAACCCAGATATGACTCCTCTATAATTTTGTTTCTTTGTCAATTAAATGCGTTTGTTTTCAAAATTTGGAGTCATTAGTTTGTTTCATAACAACCTAAATATGCCAAAAATAATTTAATGTACTGAACGAATGTTCGCAACATGCGATTCTTATTGAAACAGAAAGGGTAATTTGAAGTACTATTCTCATATTTGGAGAAACATCATTATATGATTATGTGATGGTAAACATAGTTTAAGACGTTTAATTTCTATAAAATATTGATAATTTTAGAAAAAAATTTTATTCTAATAATTTTAGAGAAAAATATCTTGGATAATGTGTTAATTATAAATAAAAAGTATTGCTAAATTCTTGATGGAAAGAGGAAAGTTAAGGTGAAAATTAATGTCAGAAGCCATATCGTAAGAGTACAATGTATTCTGTCTTTAAACTCATTTTCATATGTTTTTATAGATAAATAAAAAATCTTTAATGTTACATAATTAAAAGCATATCCACACATTTTCCAGAAATGTATTTGTTTTTCAAAACTAAGTACTTAAAATTACATTAAGTAAAAAAATACATTAAAACATTCAAGATCGCCTTTCTGGGAACTAAGTACTTTAATTAATAAGTAATTAAGTAAACACTAAAGCTTTTATTTTTTTCAGTGTATTTGCCGATTTTAATATAACTTGACTAGCAAATCAAAAATAAATGATTTTCTGTAATTGGACTCCTTTCCTAAACATAATCCAATTCAAGGAAAAATCGGCTACTAAATAGCAATTTTTTAAAATTAATAATCAAGAAAATAGAATTAAATTATTTATTATTTTTTATCTAATGTTAAAATTACTTAATTTTTTAATCTAATGTTAAAATTAGTTTATATTTTAATCTTATGTAATAATAATGTAAGGATGAATGACTAATTCATCTAATGCAAAAATGTGGCCTAAATAATCTAAAATAATCCAATCTATATGAATATCCTAAATTTTACATGCTAAAAAATTAGCATAGATTTCATCAGATTATATTTTACTTTAATAATAATAATAATAATAATAATAATAATAATATATATATATATATATATATATATATATATATATATATATATATATATATATATATATATACATATATATATATATATACATATACACACATATATATATATATATATATATATATATATATATATATATATATATATATATATATATATATATCACGTCTTGGCCTGGACTTTAAGCATGTTTACATTAGTAACAATTTTCTACCTTCCATTGGATTACAATATATTCCCACAAATATAAATATGTTTCATGTAATTCGTTATTTTAAGCATAATTAGTTTTAAGTTCGACTCCAATTGTTATTGTTACCGATAATTTCATTTTGAATCACCAGGGGGCAGGAAGAATTTTAAGAATATATAATTTTTTTCACTATAAAAAATTATCTTTCATTAATTTTTTTGAGAAAAGAAATTGACTCATTAACCAGGGTTATTTTAAAATATGCTGCACTTTTCTGTATGTGTTTTGTTTTTGATTTAATAGATATGATAATTTGCATTTAATGATTTATATGTGCATCTAAACTGCTTTCCAAAAAGTGGACAGGATGAAAAAAAATCAGTTTTCTCCGCAAATAATTTTGATTTGCTAATAGCGAACGCCTATAATATTATTTGTAAAAACAAATTTTAAAAATATAAAGAAACTTAAGAACAATACGAGAGAAAAATTACCCTTCAGAATATTTCCTCACTTTAAGTTATCAGTCTCATAAAGGAAAGATCTCAACTCCGAAAATGATTTCTTTGTAAGCACAAAAATATTTTCTAGTTTTTAAAAATGTTGAAAAATGATATGCAATTCAACCAATGAAGATTTTTTGCTGACTTTTTTGAATGCCTCTAAATACAAATGTTCTTTCTTGTTTATCTATCAACATTTTACGTGTTATATCATTATCTGAGTATTTTTCTTAACATTCAAACAAAATAAATAGATTTTAAAAATTATTTTTTAACATTAATATTTACAACTAATTTTATTAACTAACAACCTATATATAGCCCTTAAAAACATTATCTAAAAGCCAAAAAGCAGTTTGTTAAAACTATTAAGCCAAAAAACAGTTTGTTTTTCGTTATTTAAATGAATGCTTATACTTCAGTAGCTTGTTTCTGATGTACATCTATTGAATTTTTTATGTATAGCTTTTAACATGGATTATAAATGTAATATATATTTTTTTAGTTTTAACATTTAGTTGAAATTATTGAAGATATTACACTCATCAGGATTTTTTTATTATTTATCCTTAGCAAGAAACATTTTACATTATTATAAATTTGATGTAAATTTTTAAATTCAAAAGCATACTTTTGATAAAATTATAATAATGTAAATTGTTTCTTGCTAAGGATGAATAATAAAAAAAATCAAGATGAGCAACATCAAATCAAAATCAATTCAATATCAAATCAATATCAATTCAATATCAAATCAATATCAATTCAATATCAAATAAATATCGATTCAATATCAATTCAATATCAAATCAATATCAATTCAATATCAAATCGATATCAATTCAATACCAAATTGATATAAATTCAATATCAATTCAATATCAAATTCAATATCAATTGTAATATCAAATTCAAAATCATACTCCCGTGTGTGGTTGCTAGTCCACCATCGGGCGCCTCCCCAGGTGGCGGATAGGGGAATGCTTCCCAGTTATGGGTGGTACCGGGAAAATGAAATACCCGGGGTGGACCAAAACTAGCATGATGGGTCTGTCTCAGAGTGAGCGGCTTCTACAGCGTCTGTTCTCCATGTTAGGAGCGGTTGGCTTTTGGGGGACTTCAACCTCCGGTGCCCCAGACCTTCGGGTTCTTGAAGATGCTCACTTACTCTTTACCATGAATTTTTTTGGACATTTTAGATATTTTTGGTTTTATGGAGGTTGTCTAGCCTAGCTAGACAACCTGAGATAAGTAACAACAACAGCAACAAAAGCATACTTAAGGTACTCATGAACTGGAAAAATATTAGTATTTCTTAACTTTTAATGAAATATAACACTAACCATCTACTTTTGGTACAATAAGTCTGTGAAACTTACCTTCGTAAAACTCCATCATAGTATTTACCTTACTTACCTCGTTCCTTCCTTAAATAGTTTACGAACACTCATTGTACATGTAAATACCTAATCTCAGCACACAGACTAACGCTCACCTATTTAACTGTATGATGTTATTAACAATATGGCTTATTTTTACACTAAAACAAACACTATTCGAAGTAAAATTGTTAGTAAGTTAAATAGCAGGCTCATATTAGATTTCTCCAACCTTAAAGTACTTAAGTCAAAAAAACTAGACAAATTTTACATCGTAAATACATATTAGAGGAAAAAGGTTGTCATATTTTTAATAAAAATAATCAAAGAAAACAAATAATTCAAATACCTATAAGAAACCAGCTTCTTAAATATTATAGCATCAAGTTTGTGTAAATTAAAAAAATTGAGCGTTTTCACAAATAAATCTATAAAACATTTTTTATTTTTCCAAAAATGCAAATTAGCCATATTTTTGAAGATATAATTTAAAAATCTCTATATAATATACAAAAAATAATAACATATCATTAATTGCAGGCTAAATTTAGAAAATGTTCTTTTCTTCAAAGTTGAGTAATGAAAAGACTTTATGCTATTTATCATCGTAGATATTAGATTTACAAAAATTAAAGTGTAATTTCCAATTTTGAAAAACGGAACTAAAAATTAAAATTATTTAAATGTCTTGTATTTATTGTATAAATTATAATTTCTAACTATCATAAGTTACATTACTTATACTTTGTGTTTGTTAGTTCTCTTTGCTGTACGAAAATATTTAGTTTGCACAAAATAATTTAAATATTTCTGGTAAAGAGATAATTCAACGAGTTACATAAAATCTCATATTTAATATTAGTCAAATGAAACTATTTTGTCAAATATTTTTATTCAAATTGCATTAATTGAAATGTATTGATTGAAATTACATCGATTGAAATTAATGCTGTGTATTTTGTTAATAACGTAATTATGAATTTCTGTATTATTTAAAAGCTTAAAAAAAACCGAGTATAATATTTCAAATATCTACAATCGAGCTTTTCGATTGTACTAAAAACTTTTTAAAGAAACATATTTATAGAAAAAGAATTAGGAAGAATAAAGAATCATCATTTCATATGAAAACACTAGATAAAATTCAATTGTTGAGCCAATAAAACGTTTTGTTTTTATGTTTGGATCAATTTCACGTTTGGATTAACATACGATATTTCCGCCACCATGAACGTTATTAACAAATGTTTCATGTGTGTGTTTTTCTTATACTGACACTGCTTCATATGATTTAAAAGTTCAAAAACATATGAAACAACTTTTTTCTTCGGCTCTATTAAGCTCTCATATAATAGTATCAGTACAGTCCTCAAGTTCCGGGCATGAACAAGCTCAGCTGAACAGTAACCAGTATTATCATGTGTCACTGTTCTCGACACAAAGAGTGCATGTGGTAAGACTTTCTCTCAGTTCTCCCCAGATTTTAAACAAAGCACTCGAAGTATTTGCTTCAAAGTTCGATGCATTCTTTCCACTGAATTGCTTTCAGGATGTCGGACAGTACTTCTCACACCTCGAACTTCAAATGTGTCCCAAAATTCTGATGTAAACACACTCACAAAAGACATGTTTGGTGGTCAGTTTGTAGTTCCCTAGGGAAACCAAGGCGACTGTAAATCTGTAATAGTGCATCGACTATGATTGTAGAACATCAATTCGGAGTGGAATGTAACTCGAATCGTATAAATATAAGAAAATGAATAAACACTACTGGCCATTAAAATTGCTACACCAGGAAAGCGTCACACCACACACGTGAAATTTGCATGACAGGTAGAACTTGCTGCGATATGCAAATAAATTGATTTTCAGCGCATTCATACAAAGCAGGCGATAGTAGCGACATCTAAAATGTGTTTAAAACCAGAGATTTGACAGCAGTTTTTTCATACTCAATTTCCGTCTCAACGTTGTTTTCGGCAAAGAATGTTGTTGTAATGCCTCGTGTAAGAAGAAAAAATGCCTATCAGCACGTGTCTGACTTTGATCGAGGAAGGATTATAGCCTACCGGGATTGCGGTTTATCGTATCGCAATATTGCAGTCGAGATCCCATGACTGTTAGCAGAATATGGAATCGATGGGTTCAGGACAATCATACGGAACGTCATGCAGGATCTCAGCGACCCCCCATCACTAACAGCAGAGAAGACAGACATCTTATCCGCATGGTCACAAGGAATCGTACAGCCACGTCACGAACCCTGAGTCGAGAAATGGAGTTATTTGCAAGGCAACAAGTTTCTGCTCGAACAGTTCGACGACGTTTGCAGCAGGATGGATTGTCTGCAAGGCGACCATGGCTTCGGCTACCATTAACGCTGCGTTACAGACAGGACCGCTTTCAATGGTGTGACCAACGACGAACCTGGACGCGGGAATGGCATCACGTTATCTTTACAGATGAATCTGGGTTCTGTATACAGGACCATGATGGCCGCCTCTGTGTTTGGAGTCATCGTGGAAAACGCGCATTGCCAGCTTGCATTGGACATCGCCATACTGACCCATCTGCTTGAGTGATGGTATGGGGTGCCATTGGATACACGTCTCGATCACCTCTTGTTCGCATTACCCGCACATTGAACAGCAAGCGTTACATTTCCGATGTGTTAAGGCCCGTGGCTCTGCCCTATCTTCGAGGGCTCCCTAATGCTTTGTTTCAACAGGATAATGCACGACCGCATGTTGCCCGTACTGTTCTAAACTTCCTTGATACAGAACAGGTTCAACTTTTACCCTGGACAGCACGTTCTCCTGATCTGTCACCAATTGAGAACGTGTGGTCAATGGTTGCCGAGCGATTGGCATGCCATCACTCACCATCCACTACAGTCGATGAATTGTGGCATAGTGTTGAAGCTGCATGGACTGAGATCCCCGTACATGCCATACAATCTCTGTTTGACTCCATGCCTAGGCGGATAAATGCTATTATTGCAGCCACAGGTGGCTGCTCTTTGTACTGATTTCTCAAGATCTATACATAGTATTTTCCTGTAAATCTAATCACTTGTTCTTTCCACTATAATGTATGTGTCCAATAAATATCGTTCTGTTACTTGCATTCCTTCTTGGTGTAGCAATTTTAATGGCCAGTAGTGTATATTCACAATAACGCTTTCGTTATCTACGAGTAGCCCATCTGCAGCAGATTTTATTGTAGCCCTGTCGTACACCGCTAGCTCGCGTCCGGTTGGAGCGGGCGTCACATGGCGGCGGCAAGCAGGGTGGTGGCCGGCCGTCTCCTACTCAAATTTTCGCGCGGTTTCTGAAAACAAGACAAGTTAGCATCCCACAGTCCATTTCGGGGACACCGGGACTCGTAATTATAAAAAGGGACAGTCCCGTTCAAAACGGGACGTCTGGTCAAGTTATCTATGACACTAGTGCCTGCCTAGGACAGCGTTCTTCAAGTTGAAAGATAATATATTCGACTCCAGCTGTGGTTGTACAATGATGTTTGTGCTTAGTTTCTTCATGAACAAATGATTGTGTGAATTTTGGAAGTTTTCAATACTTCAGCACTTTCGATACGAGAATATGACCTTTTTTCCATGAGAAGTCCTCTTTGAAGACAAATTACACAGTGGGCAGTCGAATGCCTTAAAATAGCCTTAGGCCATCAGGCTTTTCATTATGCCACTTAAAATTTCTTATGAAATTGTATTCATCGGAAAACTTTTTCTACAGTGAATATAAATTTAATAATAGAAAATTCTTTGCTGATTAAAGCTACAACAAACAGTACAGAATATTGGATAGAAAATTTCTGTAATGATAAAAAGTTATGAAAAAAATATTAGTAATACTGTTAATTATAAAAATTTACTCGGAAAATCTTTGGTAGTCAATTTAAAAGATATGTTGGTCTTCTTGAAGCAAACTGGCACTCAAAATAAGAAATGTACTTAAATTTTGCTATTCTAATTTAAACTAAATAGAGTATTTCAAAACATCTATCAGAACTCCTAAATTTTATGTCAATATTGTAGAATAAAAAGGTAAAAAATGTAATCCAAAATAAGCTTTTCCATATTTCTAAAATAAAAGGAATATTCTAGAACTTATTGAATTATTCTAGAATTTTCTCACGATAATTTCATTCAATATTTTTTTTAAATAATGAATAAAAAATTAACACTTATAAGCGCACCAATTAAATAAAAGTATACAGTAAATTAGTTTAAATTAGCATTTTATGATACATTTATATGATCATAAAAATAGGAACTTTGATTACTGCATCCATCAATTTTTTCATTTAGTTTGTTAAATCCTTACTAAAAGTATTTTATGTTAGATTTACAATTTTTTTAAACTCTTGGAATAAAAAGGAAAGAAACGTTAGACCAGATAAAGAGCTAAGATGCTGGGAAAATTTCTATTAAAAATCTAAGCTTTTCTATTTTCTTTTCGCGTTTTATAATTGCAATATCATTTTATCGGTAAATAATAATTAATTTGAATATAGCAATATTCTTCGACATTAACACTTGTTTTTCAAAGTAAAGTTTTCTAAAGCTGAACTAGGAAGTTTCTCAGTGCAACAAATGCAATCCATTTTTTCTATTAGAAACATACAAAAAAGTCAAAAGAAATATTAATATAGTGGGGTACCCAGTTGGTGCGCCATCTTTGCCCATAAAAGTGAAAACATAGCAAAACAAATGTGGAGGGAGAAAGGAACATTATGCCTGAACCAGAAATTTAACCGGGGACCTATTGCTTCAAAGTTAGGTACACTAACTACTGCGCTAATCAGCATTCAAAGAAATATACATTTCATAAAAATAAAAAAGTAAATAATGTTGGATTTAAAATATTATAAATGATTAAAATAATTTTTAAAAAAGATTTAAATAATGTTGGATTTAAAATATTATATACCACTACTACCACAAGTTATTGCTATCAACTTGGATTTAAAAAATTATTATAGTAAAATATTTATCAACGTTATGTTGTATTAAAATATTTATATTTCCACATAAGCTTTATTCAACTATAATTTTACACACACACATTATATGTTGCATTTATAAGAAAGAAACAAACAATTTTACACAAAAATAACTGCGATTTTTTAAAGTTCAATTATAGAAAAGAAGTTTTTTTATAGTAATGTTTGAGAAAAGACAATATTTTTAAGACATTTTTAATATGCACCCACTTAACATTTAACATTAATACTTAATCATGCATGTATGTTTACCATGATATCAAGACTGGTACTGGTTAAGTTTATTACAAAAAGACTAATTTTATTTTGCGATTTTGAAATGTACCTTAAAAACTTTTCTACTTCAAATTAGTAACTTAAAAATTATAATGTTTAAACCAAAACATAATTAAAAAGTTCTCTAATGGTGTAAGAAAGACATTGATCACATATAAAGACTTAATATTAACATTCTAAGCACTCATAAAAGATTGTGAATGTTCATAAAATGTCGGAAACTTGTTTTAACATTAATAAAAAATATTTGACAGAAACAAAATTGAACTGTTAATTTGAAATTGCTATTCTTCTGAGTAGTTATTTTAACCATTATTTAATATAATATAGGAAGGAATTTTCTTTATATGCATAATAACAGCAAGATATCACATTAAAATGATATCATAAGAAAGACATTATCTACCACAAGTTATTGCTATTGCAACAGTAAATAATTTACACTGAATAAGGAATGGCCAATTTTATTTTCAGTTTCTCGATGGAATGTATTATTTTAAATTCTACATAGAATTATGCTTTGCGCATTTTTTATTTGGTGCCATTGTATCTGCATGAACTTGCACTGTTGTCTTCGGACTTACGTACTTACACACTGTTCAAATCTTAGATGGGTTTTATGTGCATAACACTTATTAATTCGCAGATGGACTGTACTCCTATTCAAACTGTGAAAAGGAATTTACTATAGGATAATTATCTAAACATAACCAACTTTATAACCTATTACAGCTATTTATAACATGGATATTTTTAAATTAATGCAACTTCCTTAATGTCATTTTCATTGGTAATTTAATTGAAAATCAATGTATGAAAAACTTTTCGTGTCCTATAAGATACAAGTAAAAACCTCGTTAAGAATAATTTTATTTTCTTATAAACTGCATTTAGCAAATTAATATCATTAATCCATATGAGAAATGTGACAGCAGTTATACATGTGAAATGCATTAAGTGTTTTCTGTGTTATGTCCTTCAGCACAATAATAGTAGCATCCTTCATTTTGTGTGGGTTTGCTATGAGTACACATAGCAGCATGTGTATTTCTTAACAGATGCAGGGTCTCAGAACTTTCTACTTTACTACCCTATGTAATGTTGCATGTATTTAGCAGTTGGATAAAATGAATTGTACATCCAAATAAAAGTGGTACCCATTAAAATACATACTTTGCATGCTTTTGTATAATTTTTAAAAAGCAAAAAAAAATAATAATCTGTTAGAGTAATTTAAAATGAAGAAATTTCTCTGTGCTTTCATATAAATTTAATGAATAATATGAAGTATAAAGAATAGCAGTTATTTTTAAATTATTTTATGGTGGATTTTTTATGCTTTTTTGATAGTCCCAGCTGAAAAACAATTTTATGCTCTCCTTAATGGATAAATATAATTTTTTGTTCATTTAAATTTATTAATAGCCAAAATTAATTAGCTAAATTGCTTTTTTCAAAACTCGAAACTAAAGCTTAGGTAGAATATCACTTGCCATTTTTTTAAAAAAGTATATAAGTCCAAAATATTGTGCCCGACACCTGACTGACCTTCAAAGAAAGGTCAGTCAGGTGCCGGGCACAATATTTTGGACAAAGGAATCCTCTAAAATGAAAACGCTTCAGCAGGAATTTTCTCACGAGTGTAAGGCTACAGTATAGCCTCAGAAAAAAATATACAAGCGTTATATTTTTATTTGGGACAATGGATAATATAATTTCACAAAGTTTCAATAACAACTAAAACTGATCTTTCTACACTACTGACCATTAAAATTTCTACACCAGGAAAGCGGCACACCACACACGTGAAATTTGCATGACAGGTAGAACTTGCTGTGATATGCAAATGATTAGATTTTCAGCGCATTCATACAAAGCAGGCGACAGTAGCGACATCTACAATGTGTATAAAACCAGAGATTTGACAGCAGTTTTCTCATACTCAATTTCCGTTTCAACGTTGTTTTCGGCAAAGAAAGTTGTTGTAATGCCTCGTGTAAGAAGAAGAAATGCTATCAGCACGTGTCTGACTTTGATCGAGGAAGGATTATAGCCTGCCGGGATTGCGGTTTATCGTATCGCAATATTGCAGCTCGCGTCGGTCGAAACCCCATGACTGTTAGCAGAATATGCAATCGATGGGTTCAGGACAATCATACGGAACGTCATTCAGGATCTCAGCGACCCCCCATCACTAACAGCAGAGAAGACAGACATCATATCCGCATGGTCACAAAGGATCGTACAGCCACGTCACGAATCCTGAGTCGAGAAATGGAGTCATTTGCAAGGCAACAAGTTTCTGCTCGAACAGTTCGACGACGTTTGCAGCAGCATGGATTCTCTGCATAGCGACCATGGCTCCGGCTACCATTGACGCTGCGTCACAGACAGGAGCGCCTTCAATGGTGTGATCAGCGACGAACCTGGACGAGGAAATGGCATCACGTCATGTTTGAAGATGAATCTCGATTCCGTATACAGGACCATGATGGCCGCATCCGTGTTTGGAGGCATCGTGGAGAATGCGCATTGCCAGCTTGCATTGAACATCGCCATACTGGCCCATCTGCTGGAGTGATCGTATGGGGTGACATTGGATACACGTGTCGATCACCTCTTGTTCGCATTACCGGCACTTTGAACAGGAAGCGTTACATTTCCGATGTGTTAAGCCCAGCGGCTCTGCTCTATCTGCGAGGCCTCCCTAATGCTTTTTTAAACAGGATAATTCACGACTGCATGTTGCCCGAACTGTTCTGAACTTCCTTGATACAGAACAGGTTCGACTGTTACCCTGGCCAGCATGTTCTCCTGATCTGTCATCTATTGAGAACGTATGGTCAATGGTTGCCGAGCGATTGGCACGCCATCACTCACCATTCACTACTGTCGATGAACTGTGGCATAGTGTTGAAGCTGCATGGACTGAAATCCCAGTACATGCCATACAATCTCTGTTTGACTCCATGCCTAGCCGGATAAATGCTGTTATTGCAGCCAGAGGTGGCTGCTCTGGGTACTGATTTCTCAAGATCTATACATCTTAATTTCCTGTATATCTAATCACTTGTTCTTTCCACTATAATGTATGTGTCCAATAAATATCGTTCTTTTATTTGCATTCCTTCTTGGTGTAGCAATTTTAATGGCCAGTAGTATATATCGTTGCTTGATAGCTGAAGTAAAACCTGACGTTTCTGTTATTATTAACATAGTTAAACTCTTACAAGTTTACATTAATAATATTTAAAGATATTGAATTTTCTTTTTTTGCAAATAATTTTTTGTTACGTTATTACAATGAAGATAAGATTAAATTTTCACATTTTTTATCATAAAAGAAAATCAAAAATATTAATGAAATAATGCTTGTTAAACAAAATGATTTAATCTCATATATATATGAGAAATTTAAAGTAGCACGTCAAATAATATTTCAAATCATAAAAATTCCGAAGAAATTTTTTACGCTATTGAATTTTTAAATAATTATTACATTCAGAGATGTCCAATGGAAATAATATTAAAACTTTTTTTTTATTTTGAGTAAAACAAACTTATTTGATTTGTTAATATTATTATTATCCCTTATTTTAGTATATAACTTGAATTAGAGAACCTGTATGACAATTAAGACTCATAAAGGGCACTGTGAACCTTGGTGTAATCACAAAATAAAATGAGGTGTATATTATGAGTCTGTAATCTCCCTGAATTAACAAATCCAAAAATTACTCTGTATGTAACATTAACACAAATAATTTGGTTAATATACTGAAATACAAACCTCTCATATGCATAAAAATTGGAACTAATTACTCTTATATTCCAGAAATTTTATATGAAAACTTAAGATATTTTCGTTATTTACACATCTACAAGATTTGTATGATAAAACAATAGTATCACACAAACTTTGAACAAAATATGAAATATAAAAAGGAAAGGATTAAAAGAATAAAAAGCGATAATCTAACTGATTAAAAAATGAAAATCAAAAAAGCATGATTAAAAGAACATTATTCTTATAAGGAATTAAACCATGCAAAATTATTATTAATAAGGAAATATAAAAGAAAGAGTTTCGTTTATTGCGAGCTCCTAGCTCTTCCCTATTTTTCATCAACAAACTTTTATCCAAATCTGATTCTTCCCTGGAGCTTTTTATTATTATCCCCTGGACAAAACACAATAATTATAAAATGCAAAGTTTATTTCTCCGAATAAAATTGGTATTATGATAAAACTAAGATTGAAACTTTCTGAAAACTTTTGTTTATCTTTGAATTGATTTGGCGCCCCTCGGACAGCAGCCCTCGGGGCATGATGACCCCACTAGCACCCCCGTCGATACTCCTCTGATATATATATATATATATATATATATATATATATATATATATATATATATATATATATATATATATATATATATATATATATATATATAATATATATATATATATATATATATATATATATATATATATATATATACACAGTCCAGTCACATTAATGTGACCACCACGTACTTTCCACGTCAGAGTTAAATAACCAATCACAGAAGGCAGGTGGCAGCACAGTGCAGTTGAGCGTATATAAAGGGTGTGTGAGGGCTTCGGAAAACATTTCAATCGTTGGCGTAATACAGAAACGAAACGATTTATCCGACGTCCAAAAGGGCATGATCTTTGGCTTTCGGGCCAAGGGTGGAAGCATTTCCGAAACGGCTGAATTTGTGAACTGTTCGCGTGCCGCCGTGGTAAAAGTGTACCGTGCATGACAAAATGGGACTCTCCAAAATCAGCGACGTGCAAATGTGGTGCACCACGGGCCATAGATGACAGAGGCGAACGACGGTTGCGGAGATGCGTTCGGGCAGATAGACGGGCTACCGTTGAGCAACTGACCAGCAAAATGAACCAAGGGGCTATCAAAAGTGTCTCCCAAACTACTATTCAGCGAACATTGTTGCGTCTGGGCCTCCGAAGCAGACGCCTGGTTCGTGTACCTATGCTGACTGCTGTTCATCGACGGCGAAGGCTAGAATTTGCACGCCAGTACAGCAGCTGGACGTCCACTGAGTGGTGACTGGTTGCGTTTTCAGATGAATCGCGTTTTATGCTCCATCGGACAGATGGACGTTGGCGTATAAGGCGTGAAACCTCTGAAAGGAACCACCCTACAACCATTGCCGGAACGGTCCAAGCTGGAGGCGGGAGCATTATGGTCTGGGGAATGTTTTCCTGGCATTTTCTGGCTTCACTGATCATTGTGGAAGCCGCGATGGATCAATACAAGTACGCATCTATCCTTGCGGACCATGTCCACCCTTACATGTGCATTGTTTTTTCTCAGGATGCTGGCATCTTCCAGCAGGACAATGCGAGGTGCCATACAGCTGCCAGTGTACGTGTGCGGTTCGAAGAGCACCAGGATGAGTTTACCGTCCTCCCCTGGCCAGCAAACTCACCTGACTTAAGCCCAATCGAGCATCTGTGGGACCATCTCGATCGAGTTGTTCGCGCCATGGATCCTCAACCGCGTAATCTAGCGCAGCTGGCCACGGCATTAGAGTCGGCATGGCTCAACATCCCAGAGAACACCTTCAGGGACCTAAGTGACTCTCTTCCTGCACGTCTCGCAACAGTCCGCTCTGCGAAAGGTGGTTATTCTGGTTTTTGACAGATGGTCACATTAATGTGACTGGACTGTGTATATATATATAAATATATATATATATATATATATATATATATATATATATATATATATATATATATATATATATATATATATATATATATATATATATATATATATATATATATATATATATATATATACATATGCATAGGAATCAATATATCGTATTTGACTGCGTATTAGCAACCTTCGGGCAAGCCTAGCCTGCTTTGAGGGCGCAGTATACAAAAACTCTTTTTTCTCTTAAAAGATATTTTTTATAATAAAATAAGTAGCACGGTTAGTCTTGAAATGTGATGCATACAAATTACAGACAAACGAAGTAAACCATTCGTTTGTCTGTAATTTGGGTATTTCCTAAGATATTAGAGACTTTTGAAATCAATGTAAGTGGGAATCAGAAGTCACACGTACCATATGGGCGCACTATACAAAAACACATTTTTCTCCTAAAATATATTTTTTTTTTATCATAAAGTGATTACTACAGTTAGTCTTAGAATGTGATTTAATACTAAATGAAATCATTCATTTGTGAATAGATGGAGATTATCTTAAGATATTGGGGAAATTTTTGGAATCAATGTACATCGGAATCTGAAGTCACTTGTGTCATTTTGTCTTGTCCTTGTGAACACCATGTAGAGGGGAAACTTACAATATTACCACAGAAAAATTAAATGTTATAAGATGAGTCTAATTACATACTTTTATGTGAATACGTGAATAATTTTTTGTGTGAGATATACACTACTGGCCATTAAAATTGCTACACCAGGAAAGCGGCACACCACACATGTGAAATTTGCATGACAGGTAGAACTTGCTGTGATATGCAAATGATTAGATTTTCAGCGCATTCATAGAAAGCAGGCGTTAGTAGCGACATCTACAATGTATATAAAACCAGAGATTTGACAGCAGTTTTCTCATACTCAATTTCCGTTTCAACGTTGTTTTCGGCAAAGAAAGTCGTTGTAATGCCTTGTGTAAAAAGAAGAAATGCCTGTCAGCACGTGTCTGACTTTGATCGAGGAAGGCTTATAGCCTACCAGTATTGCGGTTTATCGTACCGCAATATTGCTGCTCGCGTCGGTCTAGACCCCATGACTGTTAGCAGAATATGGAATCGATGGGTTCAGGACAATCAAATGGAACGTCATGCAGGATCTCAGCGACTCCCCATCATTAACAGCAGAGAAGACAGACATCTTATCCGCATGGTCACAAGAGATCGCATGTTGAAACTGCATGGACTGAGATCCCCGTACATGCCATACAATCTCTGTTTGACTCCATGCCTATGCGGATAAATGCTGTTATTGCAGCCAGAGGTGGCTGCTCTGGGTACTGATTTCTCAAGATCTATGCATCCTAATTTCGTGTAAATCTAATCACTTGTTCTTTCCACTATAATGTATGTGTCCCATAAATATCGCTCTGTTATTTTCATTCCTTCTTGGTGTAGCAATTTTTATGGCCAGTAGTGTAGTTCCTTTTTTGTTGAAATTTATTAGAATTCACTTGAGTCTATTGAGCGTATTATACAAAAATTCATTTTTTTTCTAAAAATTTAATTTTATAATAAAATGAATACCATAATTATTTTTAGAATGTGATTCTATACTAAATGAAACCGTTTGTTTGTGTATTCTCTGGGTATTTCTTAAGATATAACGATATTTTGAAATAAATGTAAGCGGGAATCGTAAGTCACACGTACCATATGGGTGAACTATACAAAAAACTCATTTTATTCCTGAAATATATTTTTTGTAATAAAAAAATGCTACAGTTTTTCTTAGAATGTGATGTAATTCTAAATGAAACTATTTATTTGTCTATTCATTGGGTAGTTCCTAAGATTTTGGGGACTTTAGAAAACAATGTAAGCAGGAAAGAGAAGTCACTTGTGTCACAAGGGCGCAGAATACAAAAACTCATTTTCCTCCTAAGATGTATTTCTTATAAAAATATGAATATGACAGTTAGTCTTAGAATTTGATTTATTACGAAATAAAACTATTCGCTTGTGCATAGATTCAGAATTTCTCAAGCTATTGGGGAATTTTTATAAATCCATGTACATGTACGGAAGTCTTGTACGGAAATCATCCATGTACGGTAGCTGAAGTCACTTTTGTCATTTGGTCCTGTGGATGTGAATATAATGTCCATGGAAAATTCTAAATTTTAACACAAAGAAATTAAATTTTAAACCATGATTTAAATTCCAGTAATTTTTGTTAAATGTTTATAAGTTTTTATGTGAAATATAGTTCTTTTTTTTGCTAAAACTTTTTAGAATTCATTTGAGTCATTAGGGCACCTTATACAAAAACTCATATTTTTCTAAAAAAATTATTTTTTATACTAAAACGAATATGACAGTTAGTCTTAGAATGTGATTTATTACGAAATTAAACCATTCGCTTGTGCATAGATTCAGAATTTCTCAAGCTATTGAGGAATTTTGAAATCCATGTACATCGGAATCTGATGTCACTAGTGTCATTTGGGATTGTGCATGTGAATATAATGTCTATGGGAAAATTGAACATTTACCACGGAGAAATAAAATTTTATACTATGAGTTAAATTGCAGTAATTTATGTGAATACGTAAATAACTTTTTGTATGAGATATAGTTCCCTTTTTGCTGAAACCTATTAGAATTCATTTGAGTCAATTGGGCGCATTATACAAAAGCTCATTTTTTTCTAAAAATGTATTTTTTATAATAAAATGAATATCACCATTATTTTTAGAATGTGATTGTTTACTAAATGAATATTACTATACCAATTCTATTTTCCGAATATGTGGATATGGTCGGAAATAGTTTGCGAGCTGCTAAAATAAGCTTTCTGCGATTTTCGATGTTGTCAGAAAAAGATTTTCCTCTAAGATGGTTTTAACAACATTGATCAATGGAATAGAACTTTCAGGTAGACATTATGAATTTCTAATAGAAAAATATTTCTCTTAGCATACTTACAGCTGTGGTTATCTAATGGTGTGAAAACGTTATACGCGTAATCAGTAGGGAGCGTTTTCGATACTTGATTTAGCAGAAGATCGTCTTTTGACACGATGGACGACGTGACAGCATAAGTCTGTATATAGGCATTTTAACAGCATCTGAGCTCTTGTCTTCCGGTTGGACTTTACATAGACAGTGAATCATGTCCACATGTCGTAAAAGAGGAAATCCGGAGTAAGTCTAACCGATTTCGTGGCTGCAACGTAAATTGTAACCATGTTCGGTGTATTTTGGCGATGGTTTTTATTCAATACAAACCTAAGGAATTCGTCTGTAAAAGGAGTGCGACCAATGATGTTAAATAGTAGGGCTTGAGTAATAATGTTGTTGTTGCTCCAGCATGGTACCCTGTACCAAACCTAAGGAATTCGTGTGTAAAAGGAGTGCGACCAATGTTGTTAAATTGTAGGACTTGTGTAATAATGTTGTTGTTGCTCCAGCATGGTACTCTGTACCAAACCTAAGGAATTCGTCTGTAAAAGGAGTGCGACCAATGATGTTAAATTGTAGGGCTTGTGTAATAATGTTTTTGTTGCTCCAGCATGGTACCCTGTACCAAACCTAAGGAATTCGTCTGTAAAAGGAGTGCAACCAATGATGTTAAATAGTAGGGCTTGTGTAATAATGTTGTTGTTGCTCCAGCATGGTACCCTGTACCAAACCTAAGGAATTCGTCTGTAAAAGGAGTGCAACCAATGATGTTAAATAGTTGGGCTTGTGTAATAATGTTGTTGTTGCTCCAGCATGGTACCCTGCACCAAACCTAAGGAATTCGTCTGTAAAAGGAGTGCAACCAATGATGTTAAAGAGTAGGGCTTGTGTAATAGTGTTTTTGTTGCTCCAGCATGATACCCTGTACCTAGCCCTCAGTTCGGCTCTACCAGTTAATAAAAAACAGCAGGGTGGAGTGTTTGTAATTTTGAAGCAAGGGCCCAGCAGAAGACCCTCTGCCACCTCCAGAAATATCATTACTCTTGGAGGACATTGTATCCACTCCCACTTTTAACATACTCTTGCTGACCTTAGTGAGTCCGACGGATCTTCGGTTAAGCCAGTATTCGAACTTACTATCTTCCGATAATGAGAACGACGTGTTAACCAACCAGGCCACTGCGGCATTTGTACAATGATATAAGCAAATATGGAAAACGCAAATTAATATTTTAGAATACAAAAGCAAATTAATGCAATAATGTTTAAAATCATTTATTATAATAAGCGTTCAAATTTTTCCAGTTTTTATCTTCAATAAAAAGGATTAAATATATTTGATTAATAAATTATTCACATGCAGATTACAAGTGCAATATTTTATAACAGAATGATTGTAAACTTCAGTTTTTTATTGCATAAAATTTTTACGGAATTAATTCTGAAATCAAAATAGATCACATATCTAAGTACTTCTAATATAATATTTGTACTCTTATGTTCCATCAATTTATTTTATTTAAAATCATGGTAATAATTTATTTTTAATTAATTAATTTAATTTGCTCTTTGTTTGTGGCTTTATATATTTCAATAATTTATCAAATTTCAATTAATATAATAAAATTAAATTCAGGCATTTGATTTCAAACCATTAAAAATAGTAGAATTAATTAAGTAATAAAACCTATAATTGGAATAAAAGTTTAAAATATGTACTTAACTAAAGCATGGCAAATTCTTTTGTATTTATATATTCTGATAATCACCATTTTATTGGTTAAAAATAAGCTCAATTTTTGTTCTTTATTACTCCCTCAATTACAAAAAATGATAATAATCTTATAAATAATCATTATAGAAAAGAGTACTTTCATGTATCATTGTTTTTAATCTCATATCTTTTACACATATGTTTTGGCAAGAGTAAGTCAGATTTTGAAATCCAAAATTATTTTAATTGTTTATTGAATGAATTTAATCAAATCTAATAGGCATAATTAATAAACTATTCTTGTTTATGATATTTATATCTTTAGTCTTTAGCATGATATTTTTTAAAAACATTTTTATAAATGTTTTTTTGTTTAACTATAATTAATAAAAACATTACTCGCGTCATAAATTTTATTAAAATCTGTCCAAATAATTTTAACGTAATATTAACATTATTCCTCTTTAAAACACATTATAAAATAACAAATTACTTTCAAAATAAATGACAAAAATATTTTTAATCAAATTTCTGAAATGAGGATAATATATATAATGAAACAAACATCTATACAGCTAAGTATGACTTCAGAAAAACTTTAAAAAAGGTTATAGATGAATATCTCTCTCTTCAGTTTCATTTATTTACAAAATCTAGTTTTTTTTGCAGTTGTTACTATTTACAGCTGTATTTAAAGCTAAAATAAAGTATTTAAGAAATGTATTTATGTATACTCGTAATATATATGCATGTATGTATTATTTAAAACAAAAAATAAACAAATACTGGTATAATTTTTAAATATGTAATTTTATATAGAGGCTTTGACAATTAATAACAAATACACAAAAGAGAAATTTCGAAAAGTATTTTTTAATAAGAACAAGGTGATGTATATATTTATGTAAAAGACTATAACAAAGAATTCATAAGGTTATATAAATATTTTGTTGCATTTTCATCTCCAATAAAATCCTTAAAAATTTAGAATTTTATATAAAATTCTTGAAACACTGAATTTTTTTTTAATTTTTTACACTTAAATAAAATGATGTTTTTCACTAGAAAAGTTATCTATTTACTGATAAAAATTTTTTATTTTTTATATTTATTTATTTATTTTTTGTTATTTGTATTAATTTATTAAATAATTTTTTGCAATTTCTTGAAGATAGTTTACCCAACATCTAATAGATGGCAGCACTATTTATTTTAAATTGGACAACTTTCCGATGTTTAATTTATTTATTTATTTATTTTATAGTTTTATTTTTCATTACACAGAAGTCTGTGTTTAAAAAACTCTATAATTGGTATCTTTATAACAATAAATTCAATGTCCTTATATAAAGAAATATTATACCAACATTTCTGTGGAATGATTATAAATACAGACGGCACCAGAACTTACAAAACATGTAGGAACTTCCCGGCCATCACAAATGAAGTTCTCCTTCAGGGAAATATCTATGATGCCTTAATTGCACACACTGCTAAGGCCGTGATTTTTTCACATGGAGTAATTTGACTTGACTTCAAATGGACTGAACACCAACCACCCAAAGCAATATTATTCAAAATTATTTAACGGTCTCACAAAATTTCTCTGGAGGAGCATGAAGCTTTATAACTGAATATTACTATTCTGGTATATAATATTCTGGTAATAAATGAATATAACTGTTCTAATGTATATCAATATAAATAAAAAAATAATTTTCAGTCATAATTTTTTGAGATTAAAGCATTGGAAAATTATTTTAAATTCAAAAATTGAACTCTACAATTATATGACATATTAAACATAATATATCGTATTACAATGTACCGATATATATATATATATATATATATATATATGTATATATATATATATATATATATATATATATATATATATATATATTATATATTATATATATAAATCACATAATTCAATTCTACTATTATTGAATAAAATGGTTTTTGCAGCAGTAGTGAATTAAACAATGACGAAATGATTTAACCTCGGTATGTCTTCATTCCGTTAGAAATTCATTAATTATTTCATTATTATTAACAATTCAGATTCTATTAAACTTTTTACTGTACACACCAATGACAATTAATCATTTGCATAAAATGAAGTAACATACATCAATTAATTAAATAATACAGTAAGCATAATAGAATTTAAAATTCTTACAAAAGTAATTCAACAAAAAGGGGGATTATAGGGAATTATGAAAAAAGGATATACACTCACTTCCAAAAGTAAAGCAGGAAGATGTAAAATTCAAAAAAAAAAATCAACAAATATTGCTTTGTTTGACACAAAATTCGGCAAGAAAGTAGCATATATATTTACGCATAAAATAAAATCAATAATTATATACAAAAATGAAAACAATATTAATTTTTTGTAAGTTATTAGATAATGACATACTGGAGATTTAAATAGAATTATGTATAAAGTGAAAATAAACAGCATAAAATGAAAAATTAATAGGCTATGTGATCCCCCCTCATATGTATACAAAGTTTACACATTGTAACCATGCTTTCAATTAGGTGGTCAACCACCGCAGAATTAAGCAATAGCCATTCTTCTTGTAGAGCAGTTTCCAGCTCAATAAGATGGGAAACGTGAAGATACAGCACGGCTGAGAGCATCTCAGTGATTTTCAATGGGATTAAGGTCGGGTGATTATGCTAGCCATGCCATACGCGCAATCCCTTCACTCTCCAGTTAGTCATCGACGATGTCAGCTCTATGGGGACGTGCGTTATCGTCCATTAAAACAAAAGTTGGGCCAACTACTGCAGCGTACAATCTCACAATAGAATCTAAGTCTTCATTTCGATACCGAACAGCCATCACAGAACCCCGTTTAAGGATGTGCAGGTCGGTGGGGTATCTTAATGAAATCCCTGACCACATCATAGTGCTTCCGCCTCGGAATGTGTGATGTTTGGTGATTGCGTGTTCCTTGTTCACTCCATATCCTTATACGCTTGTCATCTGGCTCCAGAGAAATTCTTGACTCATTAGTAAACATGACATTGCCCTAGTCAGACACAGTCCAATTTACATGTTCCCGGCACCAGTTTAATCGTGCCCCTCTTGATTGGACGGATAGACAAACACAAACTCGAGGTACTCGGGCGTACAGTCCACTCATATAAAATCTTCGGCGTACAGTAGCTGCAGACATCACCTTACCAATGGACGCTGTAACCATAGATATCACACGTGTGAATGTCTCTCTGTGATTCTGTTTGGCTAAAATCGCAATATATCGATCTTCCACCGTGTTTGTAACCCTTTGGGGACCGGCTACGGGCCTTCGGACAACTGTCTGTGAGGTCTGGAATTTTTTTCCATAAATGTGAAATTACAGAATGATGAACGCCTATGAAAAGAGCAACATCTGAAATCGACTGTCCTGCTTCAATGCACCCCACAGCACGCCAGCGCTCATAATCTTCCATTCATTTTCTGGAAGTCATAGAAACACGTATGTCTTGAAAACAAATTGTACGGAAGTTTAAAACACCTCCTATCAGCACTTAGAATCAACTTCTGTAACCCTTCATAAAGCTGGTGTCTGATAAGACTGCCCTTTTTGCATGTTTCTTGACATGAAATCGCGATTGGTTATTACCTAACATATTTGCATACTTTTACCTACCTCTGCAGCGATTTGCATCCACTTCAATTCTGATTGACTTCCGGAAATTAACATTTTCCTCTCCGTGCTTAACTTTTGGAAGTGAGGGTATAATAAAAGGGATAAGAGGAATTATAAAAACCAATAAGCAGTTCAAAAAATTTCAAGAAATTTTTAATTTTGCTTATTAAAATGGTAGCTGTTCTTTTTTAATAAGTTGTGTGTTATGTTTCTGTGTCAATGGTTATATTCAACTCTATATTTTTGGCGTCAGAAGATGTCCGTATATTTTTACACTGTACAATCAACAGAGTTCTATATATAAATCTGCTTTTGAGAATTAACACAAGACCCTGATCACTGGTTTTTAAAAAAATATTTTTTGGGCATTGAATGTAAATTTCAGATCATTGTAAATTCTACATTAAGGAAAAGGGCTATATATATATATATATATATATATATATATATATATATATATATATATATATATATATATATATATATATATATATATATATATATATATATATATATATATATATATATATATATATATATATATATATATATATATATATATATATATATATATATATCATTTTTCTTTAATAAGGAATTAACAGTGATAAAAGAAAAAAAGGAAAAGAGAAATTCATTACAAATGATAAATTACTTATCGTATTGATTTTATTTGAATAATTCACAGGAATTGCACACGTTGATATCCCTGGCAACATGATAGGCGATGAGCTTACAGAAGAGGCCCGTGATTTTCCTCAGTGGCAGAACTATTTCAAATATAACAGCCAAACTTAGGACAAAACACTTGAAAGGCATGAGAATTCCTGCAAATGGACAAAGGAGTTACACCAGGCTTTGTCTTTACTGCTCGGATAACACATAACTGTCTCTGCAACAAATCCTTGCCTGTCCAGCAATGCTGGGCAAGTTTTTTAACATCCTGTGGGGCTTCTTTTTACAGATAAAGCAGTAGAGATCGCTAATGCTGTATTGGACAGCTTCGGAGACATTTAGGGTTCTTGCACGTACTCCATGGACACGAAATCATCATCATAGGAATTGCAGACAACAAGTTGGAATGAAATTTTGAAGTTCTTTTTTCTTTCCTTCAGTATTCAATATAAATTATAAAATATATTAAGTGCTATCTATTTCTTCTAAAATCGTTAATTATTCTAAAAATATATTAAAATTAATAAGGAATCTGAAACAAACCTTTGAAATCAGTTCTCAATAGAATGTACAAAATAACTTTTGTTTGTATCCAATGAATAAAAATATTTTTGATAAATTAAGCTCATAGACTTCAGTTATCAAGTTCATTATTAGAGATTAACGTACAAAGATAAATAATATAAAATAAAAGTATTAAAAAATAATTAAAAGAAAATTTTTAATATTGGCGTATATATATATAAGCAAGACATTAGTCTTAAAATTTAAAAGAGATAGTTTACAAATATTGCAATTAGGTACTTGCATATGACGTCATTGGGTCCTTGCGGACGAAATTGTCTGCTTACTTTCTAGAGGAAAATTGAAAATAAACATAAGTTAAGATTCATCTTGTGAAATGTACACAATAATCCTTGATGAATTAGTATTAATCACTTGCATACTAAAATGAAATGAAAAAGAAACACGAGTGTAGATTTGTGGTAAAAACACACTTCTTTTTATGCATTCAGTTTTCATGGGCCTCAAAAGGTCTGCAGGAATCTAGAGAAAACATATTAACAAACGCCACGTTTTCCGTTTGCAGCTGTCATCTTCTTCTCGAAGTGAAAGTATATGATTGTTAATTTAAAATTTTATTAATTCATAAAATTTAAAAATAATTTTAATCGGCAAGAACGATTTAAATTAAATATAAAATGGATGTTTTGTTTTATCTTTTTCATTTTGCTTTTTCTTCTGTTCTCTTGTCAACGTGTTAACAACTTGATTCAATGGAAAACTGCTTCTCAAACTGATGCTCTGGTTTTTCGAAATCGTTTTATTAACAAAATGAACTTCGACAATATTCTCAGACATTCGATGGTGAACTTCGCCTTATTTGCGGCCGCTCAAAGTATGTGATTTGAAGGCAGGCAGCGAATTCATCGACAAGTCGGATTTGCGACACCGTCTCAATACGATGTCTAATTAATTCTGTGTATCCCTAAGTATGAAACTTTATCTGACGTCATGGATATTTTTAACCAATGAAAATTTAACAAAGTGATGTAATCATGATCTCAACTGGAACGAAGAAAACAACCACTTTATGGTAAACAAAAGAATGTGTATGTAAATTGATTATGTGACTGAAATGATTTTCTCGGAATAAAAATGTTGGAAGTTTAAAAAAGAAAGTACAACCAGAATATATTATAATTCAAAATTTACAAACACTTAGGATGGCCGCAGATCAACAAGGAGAGGAACATGACAGGCGAAAAATAATTGACCAATAAAAGCAAGTTTTTTGTGCTGCGAACCATTCCAAAGAAGTATCAGAGGACCATGATAACGGTAAATATGTTCTCTTCTCTGTCATTCGAATTTTGTTTCTCATCTTCTGCAGAAATGGAATGGTCTAAAGGGCTAAATTTCAAAATCTATCCATGGAGAAGTTGATGCAGTTTAACAGGAACTTTGAAGCGTTCATGTGACGACAACGTGGGATACAAGTGTTTCGGAAATGGTTACAACGAGTGAACCTTGGTATTCTCTAAATATGTTGATACTGAATTTTTACTTAGGAAATCCAATCTACCATTTGTTTATTTTCAGCAATAATGTTTCTTTTTTCTATTTTTATTTATTTGTTTTAGCTGAGTTACATCGATCAACATTAATTTCCATCGAAAATGATATGACATCATCTGTTACTAACAACATTACAAGAAATTGAATTTGTTCTTCAGATGAAAGTTAGTAAAGAAAAATTATATTTGTCTTAGAGTTAAGCTTTTCTCTACCACAGAGTACAAAAATATACAAATGTTCACAAACATTAAGTAATTTTACAGGTATTATTCATTATAGATTCAAAATTAATAATTATTATTAAAATTGAAATTGAATCAGAAATATATGAATTGTTGGAAATATGTTTATCTATTATTATTTGAATTGCTTTGTGCAATTAATTTTAGTTTTAATAAGATTCAATTTTCATGAAATTTGATGCATTATTTTGGGTTTTCTGAAACGATAAAAAAAACCCACATACTTTATTTATTTTAATATATTCATACAAACACACATATGTAATATTAAATTCAAACTAAATTGAAATAATTAAATTAGTTATTTGTTAAATACATTTATTTATTGTATTTATGAATTTATCAATATTCCCTCGTTTTTATTCTTACATTTAAAATTCCAGATTTAAAAGCTCAAGTGTCATCTGATTCCAAAAACTTTTTCTGCATTTTGAACACTCCCATTGTTACATCTATTTCCCGTAGAGTCAATATTAACCAGAGAAGAAGACTTCTAACCCTGATGAGGCCAGTTTCACAGCAATCTGTTAAATAAAACTTCACACTAGCTCTAAATTATGAATTTATAAATAGTAAATTTATAAAATAAATACTACACACACTCCAATGTGGCAAAGATAGTTTTCAAAAAGTATTTTATTTAACAAATAAACTGCTGGCAACCCAAATTGCAACACCAAGAAAGACACGAGATATCACAACAAAATTTATTTTTGTAGATGACATGTTGAGGCCAAGTATTATATTAATTAATTTATAGACTTTTGTAAAGTGTGAGATTTTCACCAAAATCAGTAACCTGAGTAGCTACCATTGTTGGAAATCACCGCTGCCACACGCCTCAACATTGATTCAAAGAGACTTTAGACATGTTCTTGGGATACAGCAGACCAATCAGCTTCCACACGTTGCCAAAGTTGATCTGGTGTGGCAGTTGGGCATGTAACCAGGGTCAATCGTTAAGCAACCATGGATCACATGTTTTCTATCGGTGAAAGATCCGGAGAGTGAGCCGGCCAGGGAAGCAATTCAATCTGGTGATTCATGAAATCCTTGGACAATGCGTGCCATGTGTGGTCATGCATTATGCTATTGAAATATGGCTGTGGGTAAAGTCCTAAAGGTAAGGAAGGACAACTGGCTCCAATATCTCGAAGATGTAGCGCTGGCTGTTTAAAGTACCGGCAGTGCATAATTTAGTACTTTAGAGGAGGGCGCAAATGATATCCAATACCACTTCATACCCTAATACCTGGAGCAGGACCAGTGTGGTGGTGCATAACGCAGCTGTTCAGCATCCTCTCTCCACAGTGTCTCCAGACTCGAATGCGACCATCGTGGTGTTACAGACAGATGCGTGATTCCTCAGTAAAGACAATTTCATTCCATTCTGCCGTCCACAACCTTCTTTCATCGCACCAATGGCGGCGGAGACGTCTGTGGTTCTGCGTCAAAGGTAGACGAAGCAATGGACGTCTTGCGGACAAACCACTCTGTGGTAAATGGCGTCGAATGGTACCCGCAGACATTGGATGATTCGTAAAAGACTGAATGTGTTGACTGTTCATGATGCGGATGAGCCATCCGTCGCTGCTGTGTGTGCATGATTTGCCTTTTATCATGTGAAGTGATGTACTGAGGTGGATGTGATCGAACACATCGGTCCGTCCTACCCTCCTGCATCCAACGATCACATATCCCCATTACAGTTGTTTGGTTTCGTCCAACATGACTACCGATTTCCCTGAAAGATAATCCACAATTTCGGTAGGTCACTATCCTTCTTCTGTCAAACTCGGATACTTGATCAGAAAATGATCGCTGTTTTCTACAAGTTATAATTGATTTTTTTTTTTGAAAAAACCACAAGAAAAACACAATTTCCGAACTTGAAATCATCGAAATCTCCAAGCTTTAAACAGCGATTTGAATCTGGCGCTACAGGCGCGAATGATGGGCGTCTGTGCTAAAATTCTAATCATTTGCATATCTCGACTCCTCTAATGTATGTTGTAAATTTCATGTTATTTACATACTTCCTTCAGGGTTTGCATTTACGGTGGCCAGCAGTGTAGTCATAGATGTGCGTTATTAACATAAATTTCAATCTCTTCGTGGATTGACGTCTTCTTCCCTATTTAGTATCGAATAAACTTTTTAGTTGCTTCGGGGTTTTACAAATTACTAGAAAGTCTTTGAAATTCGCTGAAACTTTAGTTTTAAAGCCACTAATTGTGACTTCAGTGCAAATGAAAATAAGGCAATATTCGTATTGTATTCAACAGGTTCTTAACTTTTTTCTTAAGATTTTTTTATTTAGTTTCAGTTTATATTAATTACTGTAAATTAAATTAAAAAATTGATAATATTTAAAAAATCTTTGGTAAAATTATTTAATAACGATTAAAATTATAAAAATAATTTAAACCATTTCATACAGTTTTTTGCTCTTTTTAATTTTGTTTATTCTGTCTTACAAGATTCATGTTGAAAAAAGAAAAACTGAAAGTTAAAAAGCAACACTTGGGATCGGATTGAGAATTATTTTCAATTTCCACTTCCAATAACTGTTTCATGCCTATCTCAAAAGCACGTAGCTTATAGCACATTACTTTCTGGTCCTTAAGAGTCGGTTAATGCCTATTTCATTTTTCGCCAGCACTTCAGCAATGCCACGTCATTGAGAACAACTCAGCCACGGCCCTTAGGAAATCTCATTCAATATAGGTAAGAATATTTCTTTTTCAGATTAACTCGATAATCTGTGAACTACAGCCTGATAACAAATGCATCTAAGAACGTCTAACCAGGAATCTGCCAAGGTCCTGTGCCGTAATTTAATTAATTTTTTTCCACTCTATCTTCTTAGCTAATTGTGCAGTTTCTTTCATCCTCTAATTCTTACTTGAATTGAACAATTAACAATATTAATTCATATAAGTTATGTATACTGCATCAATAAAACATTAACATTCTTCATTTGATAATTTAAATTTATTTACATATTATTAAAGGCAATTGGATTTTCACCGTATGTTAATTATATTCTTGTTAAATGTCAGTTATTTTCCCTTCAAATTTGTTGCCCCCCTTCTTCTTTTTACATTTCGTGTTCCTTATTTTAGAATTTTTTTGCTATGAATGAAATTTGATTTTGCTTCCTCTTTTTAAGGCTGCTTTAGCCATAAGTAAAGTGACAATGCAGTATCTTTCATTTCACTTTTCCAAATTCTGAAAACTGAGTAGAATTTCTTTAATTTTTCTCACAATTTACATAAGAAAAGTATAATGTTTATTGTAAGCCACATTGATAATAATGTAGAAAATAGTTGATTTCAATCGGTTCAGATCATTAATTTACTACCCCATGAGGGAAAATCTCGAAAAATTCTTAATGTCCAACAGACGTGAATGCAAAAGTTAGAACCACAGCATTCTTGTTCAACAAAAAATGGGCTCGAAGGTGCTATAATCCTTACCTAAGAGCATGGTCCAGCCACTCATGTAATTTAGTGAGCTGTTTTAGAAGTATTTTGACATAATATAATGGATAATCCAATGATGGGAAGCTTTTGTATAACCTATTTAAGCATCGATTGCTTACTTCCCTTTTGAGAGGATTTCTCATGGGTTGCAGGCCCTAATCATGTGTCTAAGAAATTCAGAATAACTTGCAAGCATTTGCTTGAACAACATAGAGGTGAAAAGTTGAATCTCCTGTTGTTCAATAATGCCTAAGATTGAACCTGGTATTTTTCACTCCAAATGACTGGTCTCATCGGTAAGCCATGATAAGCTTTATTTTTGACTCCACGATGTGGATTGCCTAATCAATTAACTTCGTTTTAATGCATTTAAAATCTCTGATTGATGGGAATGCAGAAAGCAGAAATGATACATCCGTCTCCCATTGTTCTGCGATGGTTGAAATCAAACTCACTTCACTCTGAAAAGCAGTGTTCCCTTGTTAGGCCATGTTGAACTCGAACTGTAAATAACAGAAATTAAATCCATTCATTTTAAAGGATTTCTTAAAATTTGATTAAATGTCTCTCAGCATGATCAAATAAAGAAATCATCTATTGCAATGAGCCAAAAATATACTCCAGATATTAATTTGCCAGCTTAAATTATTTCAGTAGCTCAATATTTTTGATTAATAATTCAGTAAAATGTTCGTTGTTGTTGTTACTTATGACACTTGGACAAGGCAAGCTCTCTATGCCGTTGGATATGCGAATTTAAGTTACTAGGGTACGTCTATCGTTTAACCAGAGCATCACGAAGGTGAAAGTACGACTTTACTCTAAACTCCTCCGATAGATGGCACCATCATAGGATTCACTACTTCAATTTGGACAATGATCTGGAGAAGGAGGAAATGTTCTCAAGACCATTACACTCAGGGTAACTGCTCAACTACCTACCACACGACTTTCGATTCCACAGATTTAACAAGCACGTATATCGGATGTACTCGGTGAGTCTTTGGCTGCATTAGGAATCAAACCCCGCCCTTCGTGCTGGAAGACTGGTGCTCTAATCACTATGCTAATTCAGCCCTTAATATGTTCGTTGAAATGACATCATAACTCTTGAGAATAATTTATACATTTTTCTGTTTTTCTTAGATTTAAAGAAAAAATGCCTCTGTTTCCCACTTGAATAATTTTAAAATTGGATTTCTATATTAAAAATAAGGTCATAATCATAGTATCAACTTGCTCTCGAGGTTCTATTCCTGATGGGGTAAAGCACTTAAAAGAAATGACACTCATTCTGTTTCCAAAATGAGAACCATTTTTGGTCAATATTTGAAATTTCTTAAACATAAATTTCATCTTTTTTTTGTTCAAGTGCAAACGTTAATTTACATACATTAACTGTATTTTCTGAGTTTACTCTCTCTTTATGTCGATCCATTCCTCTTTTTCTAAGTATTTTTGGCTTGATATCCTTTTTTTTTCTCTGATTCTCTCTTCATTTTTAAAAATTTCATTATTTAATATTAATTTTCTTTTGTTAACTATTTTATTATTGCTTGTAACTATTTAAGTTTTTCAGGATTTCTGTTGGCACACTTTGCTAACTTTGGACTGAATATTTTATCTACCATTTCTTATGTCAGAAAAAATGCAGCAAAAAAGAAACTCTAAGCTATCTCCATGATACGCAAGATTTAAATTAATTGCGCAAGTAATTCAAACCTTTTAGTGATATAAGGTATATATGAGTTAGTTAATAAAGCTAAGTTATTTTTATTGTAAATATATTTAAGCCAAAGGGGAACATGTAATATACCATAATATATCATTTTCAATTTTATAATAATAAAATCGATTTACTTTATTTCAGTTATTTCTAAAATTAGAAAATTCATATTACTAAATCTTCCTCTATTTTTGATTTTGAAAACTAAATTATGTCATTGTAATAGTGTTAATGTAGAATATAAAATTAAAAAGTAATCAAAACATTTTGCATTTAAACCAAAAATTAAAATTAATTTCCTTGAAAATGTTCACAAAGCCAAGCAAAATTATCTATATTCATATATTTTTCAATAAAATCAGAAATGCTCTGAATCAGTCTGAATTTACAACATAATTCATTGAAATTTTTAACTAAACTGATTAATATTTCAAACTGAAAAATCATTTTTGATTAAAAGTGAAAATTTTGTGAGAGTCAAATTAGCAAATGCTTAGAACTGGTGATACAATATAAAAGAAAAAAATGAAGAAGATGAATTTCCCTAGAATTTAGAAATAATTTTACTATTTGGTGCTTACAGTTTTGCATCGTCTATCTCATTTCTAGTATGAGAAATCTATGTACACTGGATATTGTCCTCTGAAGAACTCCCTCTATGAGAGAAATGTATTGAAAAAGTTATTTCAGAATCTCCTCACACCAGTATATCGATAGTAGATAATAACAAATCCTCTAAAGAATTATGGAGACTTCTTCATTCTGAGGCAAAACAATAAATCCGCCGACAAGTTTTCCTAAATCTCAATAGCAATTAAACTTTTTATTGCACAAATTTATAACTTTTTTCATAAAAACATAAAAAGGAATTTATAAATTCTTTAGTACAATAAACAAAGTATTTATACAAAACTCCTAGAGAACTCTGACGTGAAAACTGATGTTATTCTCGGCCTTATTTAACTATACTCCAATTTGGCACACTTTATATAATTTCCTAAATTTACATAAAGTTTTCAAGTTATCTTAGACAAACTATATACCAATGAAAACAAAAATGTATTAATTAAAAAATGTATGCTTAGTTTTCGTTTTAATTAGTTTTTTCAGTGAATGAAATATGTGTGTGACATTCTTCATGACTTTTAAACAATAAATAATTATTAAAATAGGATTCTAAATGTCTGATCCTGCGGTCTAAAAGTTAGAATTTTGTCTTGGGCTGAATTGCTTTCATTTTAAAAAACAGATACAAGTTGAAATTCTTCTAAAAATACTTCATTTTTTTTTAATTTTAATATATGAATATAGGATGTATTGGACTTCTCATTACTGCCAACAAAATATGTTTAATAAATAAATAAAAAAGTCTTTAAAAGGTGTTGGTACACCCTTTTCACTTGTATGGACTGTATGCAGCATACATTGAATTTATCAATTGTTGGCACAGGTGAATATAGTATAATATAGTAATTAATATAAAAAAATGCTTAGGATTTATTATTTTCATCTTCGTCAGAAACACTTTGTTTGTTTTCAGATAACTGCACTCGTTTTACACAATTTTTTTTCACTTAGGAACTCTAGATCCTGGTTCCGTTTATTTAGTCTGAAGTACTCTCCAAAATTTGGAGATATTGTTAGGTCTAAGTGGCATAATACTTATCCATTGCCCTTTTCATAATCTTTATACACTATTTTATTTGAGTGATCTGGTAGCAGATATCATCTTATTGTGTTGAATATTATGTTAACTGCACCTATTAATTTAAATATACCCGCGTTATTTATGAAGTTATGCTCAACTCCATCATTACATGTGTACATATCCTGAGGGTATGAGTGGTTGTGTATAGTTTTATTCATAATTTTCTCATTTGTGGAATTTTTGTCAATAGTGAAAATTTTAGCTATTCATCTTCCTTTTCATGATAACATTTTTACAGAAGTTTTTACCCATGCATCTGTATGATTTTCTGAAAGAATTTCTTCATCATCATTCATGGTTTGCCAGCCCAGGATGGACCAATGCCTTCTGAACACGTTTCTACCATCCACCTCTTCTGGCAGTCAAACTCTTCCAATTTCTAGTCCCAAGGAACATACAGTCTTCCTCTACTGCATTCATCCATCTCAGCTTGGGACTTCCTTTTTTTTTGTGTTGATGGATTTGGCTAAGAAAATTTTCTTAAAGGTCTGATTGCCTTTCATGCTGATAACATGCCCAATCCAATTAAGGCGGCTTATTTTAAAGTGATGCACAACGTCTGGCTCTTTATACAGTCGGTAGATTTCTCTGTTGTATCTTATGCGCCAGGTACCATTTTCTTTTGTACCTCCGAAGACACTTCTTAAGATTCTGCGCTCAAACTGACCCAGCAGCCTCTCCTCTTTTACTGTTAAGTCCAGGTCTCCGAAGCATAGGTCAAAACAGGACTCTGAAAGAGTTTGTGTGGAACAAAAGTGAGTTTTAGCGATTGGAGCACTCAAGTCAAAAATATGGTAAGAAGTCATTTAATCAAAAATATATCTTTTATAGTAAAACAAACGTTTCACATAGTTTTGGAAGTATAAGGAATTTTTCTCAATTTAAAGCCTAACTAACAGCCAATGGTTAGTCCTCTGGTTTTCGGGTCAGCAGTTCATAAGTTTGAATCCATCCTGCAGTTCCGATGTTTTTTCACTGCTTTAAAATCCACTAAAAACTGCAGATCCAGGTCTAACTAGCCTTCGTGTAAGAAATAATAACCGCTGAGTGACAAGCGAAACATTAACAACAGATTGGTTTTTTATTCTGTTTTTCAGTGGAACTATTTTCTGATTTCAGTGGAACTGATCAAATGTGGAAGTCTTATTTGGCTACATATTAAATAATAATTTTTTGATTTATTTTATGAGCACCTGTTATACGTCAAGAGTCAAATATTAACCAACGCATCCACTGATTTAATAATCAAATCATTCATTAAATCATGCTCAACTACTTGATTTCTTATGTTTAAACATATGTCTGTGTATACTTTTCCAAGTTTCTATCTTAGAAAGAAGCCTAGAATACATAATTAAATGCTTTTTTCACAAACGCGTGTATATAAAGTTTTAAGCGTGTATCGTAATAAGTTTTCTTGACTGATTGGTTGGAGGGTGAAAAATCCTAGTCTCAGCCATTGGAATTCAGTAACCCGAAATGGAAAAATAAGCCATATTTTAAGAAATATTTTCTCTCTTTTTCATGATGAAGTAGAACTGGAATAACCTAAAGAGTGTTGTGATTCTATTACATAAACATATTAGTTTAACTATAGAAGTGTGTTTTTAACCCATCATGTCAATTTTTTAATTTTCAACAGAATTGCCGAAATATCAAATTCCAGTCTACTTCCAAACTGCAATGAAAAATATTTTATTTTCAAACAAGCATCTGAAAAATGTTCAAAGGTTCAATTACGCTGATGCACACATCGATTTAATGGTGCACGCTCGATTTATTTATTGTGTGTGTGAGTTAGGCTTAATAAATTCTTGATACATAAAACTTGAATATTTTTTTTATTTTTAAACATTAAGTATAATTCGAGAGACAAAATGTAATCAGGGGTTTAATAGTGCTAAGAGCACATATTATTTTAATTAAAAATATATTATTTATCAAGCTACCTATAATTCTATAGCTTCACAAGGGTATGTGGAGTTGTATTTAATTTTTTCAACTTTTTTTAGGAGAGGAAAGTTTCTTTTCGAGTGATTTATCTTTGTATTAGGAAAGCTTGTTTACAAAGTTTTATACACCCATCTTTACAAATATTCCTTACATAGTGTGAAAATACCTCCATCAAGGTCTGTAACTTTTTGAATGCTAAATATCCAGCACAATGGATTGGACGTAGAGTACCTGTGGCTTGGCCTCCTCACTCACCGGACCTAAACCCACAGGATTTTTTCTTCTGGGGGCTCACGAAAACTTTGTGTTCGTGAAGCCTGTGGACTCGATTGAAGATCTCATGGCTAAAATCGTTGTTTCCGGAGACAAAATTAATACGACATCAGAAATCTTCGAGAAAGTGCACCATTCGTCCCTTCCCCAGTGTCAACAGTGCAGTGATACACATGGGCGGCATTTTGAACATTTCCTGTAAGGATTTCACTAAACAATAAATAGGACTGTAACTTTTGGTATTATTCATTCGCTTACCCAACACTATTGTAAATGTTGGGCAAGCACTGTCAGGTGAAAATCCTTCTTTTCTGCCTCTCATAGTGGAATGCGACCCTATGTTCCTGTGTAATTATTGCTTGTTTGGATGGGTACTATCATCCCTCTTAATTTGTAAAAATAATTTAAAATCACCCTGTATATATATATATATATATGTATATATTAACTCACTCACATCATGAAAATTAATTTACAAACTTGTCTGCATACATCTATATGAGTTTTCCTGAAAGAGTTGTTGGTATACGAAAAAAACTGAGCTTTCTTGTAAAGAATGATGAAATAGTGAATTTTATGAAAACTATTATTTTTATAATAAAATAAGTATGTACTTGGAATTGTGCCTTAAAAGTGCAAACTGTTATATTAAGCTAACTAATTAATTTAAATATACTTTGTGTTTTTTTAACTACATTTGAGTCTTTTTTATGATTCTTAATAGAACAGCTCAAACATTTTGTGTAAGTTTGGATCCACCACAATTGGAAAAAATACTTTTCGATTTTCAAATAAACACCTAATATTTTGTCACGGAATCGAATTAGGTTAAACGCACTTATTGATTTAATTATTAGTTATTCATCAAGTTAGATTCCACTCCCATATTTTCGAAGTTTAAAAGATGGGATTTTTTATATATTGTATTGCGTTTTGTCTGTTAATATGCTTAATGCAATAATCAGTGACTTTTTTTTTATCTTCGAAACAAAGTTTTCTTCAAAACATTAACCTATAAGATCTTAGTCATGTTACAATTTCAACACAGGAAATGTATGAATAACTAATATTAAAATTATACTCTCAAATTCTCATGTTTTTTAAGTTCAAAAAAGTAAATCAAAAATAAAATTTTAGGAAGAGTGACCTTCGAAGTTATATAAATGCAAGATAGTCATAATAATAAAAAATGTTATATCGAAATAATATAATGATGAAATGCAAAGAGGTTCTCACAAAAAACAATGAACGCAAATAATTATAATATTTTTAGCTTTCAATTTCAGGTTTATTTCCTTCATGTATCTTCGAGAGACGCATTAACATTCCTCTAAGCTAATTAACTGATTTTCTAAGAAATAAGTCTTATTTATTTTTCTTTATATTTAAATAAGTTTATTTTTAATTAAAAAATATACATTTTTGTTAACGAATTAAAATAAAAGCTTATTTTTAATGGGATTTATTTTTAAAATATTTTTTTTACCATACCTTTACTTTTCTCCCATGTGTATTTATATAGGCATGCTTAGATTCATCTTTGTTCTGTACTGTCCTAAAATAATTTATCTTTTGAATTTTTTCATTTTTTAACTGTGAATTCAAGTTTACAATTTAATTAATTATTAATTATTTTAAATATATAATTATTTTAGATTAATTACTATAAGAAAAAGATTAAGCTTCACATTTTTAACTTGGCTATTGAACTCAAAAATCTTAGTAACATGTTCAATGTCTCCGTTTTCAATTTGGTTTCTTCAGGGGATTTATAAATAGCAAAGTCCTCCAGAGGTTGAGGGTTAAGCATGAGACTATCTTCCTCGTCTTATAAAAACTACTAGTTTTTTTAAAGCTATGTAATATAATTCAGTACCGACTCGTCTACCACTTAGAACGATTAAAGGTAATGTTAACTTCAATTTTTGGATTGGAACTTAGATATAAGAAGATTCATCAAAGTACAGAGACTTTCATGGCTTCGGCACATTCTGATAATCGAATAATTAAGATAATTGCAAATTTGCAAGTAATTGCAAATTAAGATAATTGCCGCATTGGAAATGAATTCGCCACATGCCGAGAGTTAAACTAAGGAAAGGGTGGCTTTATAATTTCTTGATCGACCTTGCAACTTTAAAGGTCAACAATTGTAGAATTAAAGTCAGGGACATAACTTGTATTGAAGAATACTGTACCACAAACAAATACTGTTTCATAAACGTAAATATGTGCTGACCACAAATGAATATAATTTAATTTTTCAGTGATTGGCAAAGAGATTTGTTTGTGAGGAGGCTCCGTGTATGTTCATGTGGAGAGCGCATGGCGAAGTGAAATAAGAAGATGGCCAAGAATCGGCTTAGGGCGCCAGCAAGGGAGGAAGAAAGGGGTCAAGTTTTTTTAGGGAGACAGACCGGGCCGAGCGCGTGCAGCTGCCAGGGAGAAGATCCGAGACTGGAACGGTGCGAGCCAGTGCCGGACACGTGGAGTTGCAACACCCCCTAGATCTGTGTTGGGAGTTGCCGGGGAGGAAAGCCGGGACTGAGCGGTGTGAGGGGAGTTCCTCGAAAAATATACGGGAGATTTGCTTCAGGGTCGAACCAAGTTATATGATACTTTTACGGCTGCTGTGACACTTCTGCAAAATCACTGGAGACTGAAAAGAAGGCAGCAGAGTGACCCCGATTAACATTATAAGGAGGTTTCCTAATTATCCGGTGCGACATTATGCCTTGCCCACGTGGGCCATCCCGACGTTCTCAGTTTACTTCGTAAGTTTCATTTGTGTAAGTAATTACTTATGCTATCCCAAATTACTCATTATTTGTGTTATTCCAAATTAATTCTGTAAATTAGTATTTGTTAGTCCAGGCTAATCTGAAAATTATTATTTGTGTTATTCTGAATTAATCTGTAAGTTATTAGAAGTTGTGTTATTCCAAATTAATCTGTAATAAACTTAATTAACTAAATATGAACCTGGAATCTTATTAAGTGTCTGTTAATAATATTATTTAACAAATAATTCTCAGTATAATAAAAAACTATATAATAAGACACTTAGTACAAATACACACCATCATTTGTCTAGTATAGATAAATAATGGTATTTGATTAGGCAATTTCTGAAAAAATTTGATTAATTTAATTTGTTATGAAAAATTATTCAAATAATGTTAGTGTGGCTCTTTTCTAATTTATTGCTCCTTCATGCAAAACACTGCCACTATATCCAAACTACATCACTATTGTGGGATTGAAAGCGCCACCAGAGGGCCACTCACATGTTCGCCGCCGGACATCATCCGCAGAAGAGAGAGGGAGAAGAGAACGACGAGGACAGCCTAAATGAAGACGTTCAAACTGATAGGACAATCAACTTTGAATTATTCACTACAATGATGTTAGAATGGACAATGTGCTTTGATATTCACTTGTAAATAGCTTTATCTTGTTCTTTGAAAATATAATTAAAATAATTTAACATTTATGGGTTATTTATAATAACATACATTTATTCCTGATAATGAAAAGAGCGAACCCACACTATCGTATACTCTATATCACTTGTGCATAAAGTTACTGCTAAGAATGCATCAACAAATTTCTAGTTCATTTTTTTCGCTAAGAGCACTTATTCTGAAACAGGTGGTTTCAATTTACATCATTTTATTTTTTTCACTTTTAACAGGGAATTCTTTGATCAAACAGTCTTCTTTACTCGAATTTTGAAGCCATAGACAGAAGTTCAACACTAAATTAAGGACATTTCGCAAAAAAAAACTAGTTTTGTTAATTTTTTCATGATAGTAAGAGAAAATAACTTTTAAGTTTAGCAAATTCGTTCCTGTTAAGATATGCTGCCAAGTTTTGACTTCAAAGTCATGAAATTAAGATTAGTTACACATTATATTATATATATTTTTTAATTTTCTTCCGTTTACGTATGAAAAGAACTTTTGAGTGAATTTAATACTGAAAGAATTTTACCGTTTTACTTTTACTGTTTTACATTTTAAAACACTTCGCATTATTTATTTATAACCGAACAATATTGTTAATAAAATTTGATTGTGGATTTTACCTGCAAAAAATTTCCAACATTAGGCAACATACCTAAATAAATTTCTGTGCCTCAAATTTCTGGGAATTTTGGATTGCTGTCATCATATATAACTGTATGACAAACAAATAAACATGGTTATTAATAGGATAAATCAGACAAAATAAATAAAATAAAATGGAGTATAAGTAAATACAAAAACCTATCTCTCTTTTTTATTAGCGCTTCGAACTCCTGAGCTGTGGGTCCCGGGATTCGAATCCCGGTTCGGGTGTGGATGTTACTGTTCTCTCTGTTCTTTCTTCTGTGATGATGTATGATGATGTATGAACCTTATAAACGGGTTTGTGGTGGTATGGCGCGGGCAACGCTACTCGACACCGCGACTTGGTTCACAGGTGCTCGCTGGGTAAACGACAAATGAGTAGCAGTTTCTGGCCTTGTTGTGGCATAGGGTTAGTCACCCAAATGCCCGCCGTTATAAAAAAACATATATATATATATATATATATATATATATATATATATATATATATATATATATATATATATATATATATATATATATATATATAATCAAATTAAAACTACTTTTTTCTTTAATTAATAATAATTTTGACTGATTGTAAGTTAAAATGTAAAAGAAGGAAATTATTTTTAAATAAATTCAAAGATTTTTTCTTAGAATTTAAAAACATACAGTTCCAATAATTTAAAATGTATGAAGCTATGAAATTCTTTAACAACCGAATAACATTCTGATTTATTAACTTTATATGACAGTGAATACAGTTTCATGTCAAAAAATATTGCAATATTGCCCTTTTCTAAGTTCTTTGCATTCTTTTGAAAGTGATTTATAAGCCCAGGCTCATAGAAAAAAATAATAATTCACAAAAAAAAAAATGAACATCACAGTCATGGTGACACTATTTGTAAATTTATTCTTGCCAAGCTGTGGGTGATATAAATATAGGAGTGGTAAACAACTCTAACAGAAGTAAATTAGCATTTTCTGAATTTTCTGAGAACAAATACATAAGAAATTAGGAAAAAACGGCAATATTTTTAAATAGTTAGCTCTAATGAAAATTAAAATAAAATTCTTTTTTATTTTTCGACTTTATTTCGAATCTATTGTGTAATGATCCACAATTATGTCAAATAAAAAAAATAAAATTTTTCTAATACAAACTTTAGAATCCAAATTATAATAAATATATTTTAGTTAGGGGTTATCCATGAATCATCCTAGTTATTCTTTACAGCTAACATATATTTGGAGATTAATTGCTGTAATTGAACTTTTGGCACGGTAAAAAAGTCACTAAATCAAACTAAATTTAGCTGTGTTTAGCCTGTGGGGATATGTGATCGTAATACTCACTTTACACACACACACACAATTAACAAAGCTCCAGAGGATATATGAACCCTACTTTCAGAGTTTATAATTTGTTTAAACATTTTTTTAAATCAAAGATGGGAAATTGTAGCTTTTCATTCAGTCACACGTGGCTCTTCCATAAATATTCTAATTTCATTTCCTTTCATGAAAAATTTTTAGTGAACTAATCATGAAAACCAGTTTCCATATCAAAGAGCTTTGATTCAAAAATACTGAAATTTTTAAATTTGAATTATTTCTTTGCATTTATATATTTTATGAAATATGTTTTTATTTCATTTTCATGAAAAGTGTAGGTTTTGAAAATTTTACCTAAACACGAATAAAATATAAATATCATTTGTTAATCAATCAGCAAATTTTATGAAGCTTGCAAATGAATTATAAATTGACTGAGTTTGTTTCTTGGTTTTACAACATCTTCGAGCTCCAGTGGCTCAGTAGCGTCACGCCGCTTCCCGTAAGCTCAGCAAAGTGAAGCATCATTTGCCGCGGGCAGTGGTTGGGAGGGTGACCACGGTGTACTCTCCTTCACTGGGTTGCTGGAACTCCGTGGGTTGGACACGTGTCGACGTTAATTTGTGACGTAAAGTTAAAAAGAGCAAAGACAAACTTTCAGCTTCGTGGTGCACTGATCCAAACGAAAGACGCTTCCTATTGACTTAATTCGCACTGCCAAAGGTAAAGCGAGCTTGGCTTGTCCAAGTGTCATAAGCAACAACAACATCTTCAGAACTATAAATAGTTAAAAAAAATTATATTTAATTAGTTATATTTATTGATTGTAGTTTTCTTTATTTGTGAAGTGTTGCTATATTAAGAATTACAAAACATTCACTTGGTAATGGATAATACTGTACGATTTGGATTTGTACAAAATATTTTAAAAATTCTTTCAGCACATATTTCTTAAGAAAATTAATAAATTATTTAAAATGTCTGATTTTTCTTTATGTCAAAGTAATCTGAATTTAAGAATGTGTATTTTTTACACTTCGAAGCATGGTGGCTTAGTGGTAATGTTTCACGCTCCCAATCTATAAGTCAAAGGCTCGATTCTCGAGGTGGGCAAGGTCGAATCCGCCTTTTATCCTTATCCCATTAATGGGTCGATAAACTACTTGCATCAAGCATACTTGGGAACTAAACCCTGGGGTTTCGTGCTAGGCTGACCACAAAATCGGGACATATGCTTTGCATCCCAGGGCTCTTCGGACATGAAAACAGAGATGGGCTCCGTATGTGTTGACCTACAGAGTCTAATTTAGTTTATTCATTATACTCTTTACCTTTTTTGTGAATACAATGCATATTTAGCATAAATAGTTTTAATATAGAATTATATTCTATATCTCTATAATAATTATCAAAATTTTTTAATACTCTAAAAGGTTTTCGGTTTATTCAAAGTAAAAAAACATATTTTCCCTAAGTTTTTGTCCTGTGTATTTTAATTTCAAGTAATGTACTTAACATTGACAATTTTTTTAGATTTTTTTATACTGAAATTACTCTAGCAAGATTCATCTTACTCTAAATAATTAATGGAACTATTCCATTTTTATACTATTAATGTTAGCAGTAATTAATGATTAATGTAAAAGGGAATGACAAGTATTTTATATGATTTCTTTTCTTTTATATGATTCTTTTATCTCATTCAACTAAATGTCTTCTTTTCCTTAAGTTACTGTTATTTATTTTCAAAACGTGATTCTGTAAAGTAAGTTATTTGTGGTTTAATATTCATAAAAATGAAACAAAAATGTATTATATAAAAGTTTTGTTTCCTCAAAAATAAGTTATATATTAAGGTTAGATTTTCTATATTATTTACAAAAAAAATGATTTGATAAAATTTCTACATCATGGCATAAAATAATGTTTACTGAATTTGATATATCATATCAAAAACTTTCTTTAAGAAGCTACATTCAGATTCTTAATTTGGATAATAACTACATACATTTTTAGGAATATTGTATTTTGAAGTCTATTATTATCTATAAGATACTATTATTTTTTGAGCAAAATTATTTTCTGTGTGATAGAATATTTAAAAGGTATAAAAATTAATTTCAATAAAATAATATATAGATAAATAGCTTAATACATAACAAAATATATTAAAATAATATTTAAAATTACACTGAAATATATAAAATCGTTTTAAAAAATTAATGCTTGTAAATAGTTATTTACAAGTATTTTAACTTTTCTAAAATACAATATATTAAAACTTGTGTACATTTTATTAAAACCTGTGCATTATCATTAAAAATATATCTCCCCAAAGAGTTAATGTTTAGAGATTTAAACTAAATAACTATTTGAAAAAAATCCGATAAATTTTTACTTAATTAATTATAATAATTTTAATTAATTTGTAAAATAAACATAAAAAAGTAAAATGTACAGTATGTCATATGTAACTTTCGGAATAAGGAAAGAAAGTTGGCACGATTCTCGGCCTAACATTAAGAGCATATGATTATTTTAACCAGTGAGTGATTTAATTTCAATCTTAATTTCAGTTAACATCGATTCAATGACTTTTTTCTACGAGGCTATCGATGAATATGACTTTCTGATTCTAAGGTTGAGCTGGTTGACCAGAGGTAAATATAGTGAAAAATGAAAAATGAGAAAAAGAGGTAAACTCGATCAAGATTAATAGTGAATATAACCATCAAATACACTACTGGCCATTAAAATTGCTACACCAGGAAAGCGGCACACCACACACGTGAAATTTGCATTACATGTAGAACTTGCTGTGATATGCAAATGAGTAGATTTTCAGCTCATTCATACAAAGCAGGCGACAGTAGCGACATCTACAATGTGTATAAAACCAGAGATTTGACAGCAGTTTTCTCATACTCAGTTTCCGTTTCAAAGTTGTTTTCGACAAAGAAAGTTGTTGTAATGCCTCGTGTAAGAAGAAGAAATGCCTATCAGCACGTGTCTGACTTTGATCGAGGAAGGATTATAGCCTACCTAGATTGCGGTTTATCGTACCGCAGTATTGCTGCTCGCGTCGGTCGAGACCCCATGACTGTTAGCAGACTATGAGAATCGATGGGTTTAGGACAATCATACGGAACGTCATGCAGGATCTCAGCGACCCCCCATCACTAACAGCAGAGAAGACAGACATCTTATCCGCATGGTCACAAGGGATCGCACAGCCACGTCACGAACCCGGAGTAGAGAAATGGAGTCATTTGCAAGGCAACAAGTTTCTGCTCGAACAGTTCGACGACGTTTGCAGCAGGATGGATTGTCTGCAAGGCGACCATGGTTTCTGCTACCATTAACGCTGGGTCACAGACAGGAGCGCCTTCAATGGTGTGACCAGCGACGAACCTGGACGTGGGAATGGCATCACGTTATCTTTACAGATGAATCTCGGTTCTGTATACAGGACCATGATGTCCGCCTCTGTGTTTTGAGTCATCGTGGAGGACGCGCATTGCCAGCTTGCATTGGACATCGCCATACTTGCCCATCTGCTGGAGTGATGGTATGGGGTGCCATTGGATACACATCTCGATCACCCTTGTTCGCATTACCGGCACTTTGAACAGCCTTATATTTCTGATGTGTTAAGGCCCGTGGCTTTTCCCTATCTTCGAGGCCTCCCTAATGCTTTGTTTCAACAGGATAATGCACGACCGCATGTTGCCCGTACTGTTCTGAACTTCATTGATGCAGAACAGGTTCGACTGTTATCCTGACCTGCACGTTCTCCTGATCTGTCACCAATTGAGAACGTGTGGTCAATGGTTGCCGAGCGATTAGCACGCCATCACTCACCATCCACTGCTGTCGATGAACTGTGGCATAGTGTTGAAGCTGCATGGACTGAGATCCCCGTACATGCCATACAATCTCTGTTTGACTCCATGCCTAGGCGGATAAATGCTGTTATTGCAGCCAGAGGTGGCTGCTCTGGGTACTGATTTCTCAAGATCTTTACATTCTAATTTCCTGTAAATCTGATCACTTGTTCTTTCCACTATAATGTATGTGTCCAATAAATATCGTTCTGTTATTTGCATTCCTTTTTGGTGTAGCAATTTTAATGGCCAGTAGTGTACAACCTCCAAGTGACTATTACTTCCTAATGATAGAAAAAAAATACATGAATCATGTGGTTATGTAAATTTAAATAATATTACTCATTAAAATAAGTTATTATTTTAAAGAAAGTGCTCTCGCATCGTAGAAAGAGTAAGTAAAGTAATTTAATCGAAAGAGAAATCAATAGAAAATTTGAAAGTATATTTAACCGAATAGAAGGCTTGTTCCTAACGCTGACTTTGAAGATCACATAGGATGATTGGTTCACCCTTATCAGTTTTATTAAAAATGTAAGCAACAAATTAAAATATTATATTACTATAAAGGATAATTACTGACTCTATAATCATGAAACTATAATTCTATTTTCAAGAAAACGTGTTTAATGTTTAAGAACATAAAGCATTCCTAAATTGTAGAAGTAAAATTAGCTTGTACTGCGATTGATTCTGAACCGACATATACTTCTGTCAAACACAAGGAGAATGTGTTTTGCAATAGAAATTATCATATTTTGTACAAAAAATTTTAATTTTATTATCCTTGGATTTTGGATTATCTGTGAATTTCTTTTGGTTCACTTGAAATGACTTCAGTGATATTTTAACAGTATTTTAGAAAGTGATTGCATACCTTTTGTCTTCGTAGGTGGCTCTTAATTTTTTTATTTGCATATTCCTATGGAGGATTTCTTTGTTGAAATTAAAACAATTTTGATATTTATTTTTTTGACATTCAATGGACAGTATAAACAAACATTGACGTCTGATGGTTTTTCTTGAGTTGTAGAATATGATACAGATGTTTTTCATTTTTTGTGTCTATAAAACTTCTGATGTTGTAAGATTAAACCGAATGTTTTTAACACATTCTTATCAGCTACATGAATAAAAAATTTTGATAGATCTTTTTTTGGTTGGTTTCATAAGATTTTACACTATTAGTATTTTGCTTGCAAATAGGTTTTCTCCTCAATCAGTCTTCTATATTTTCATCGTTTTGCTCAAATTGAGTACTTCTATTATCAAATCTATGTATCTTCATACAGTTCATCCTCAATGAGTTGATCAATATCTTTTGCATAAGACATAACTTCATACAATCGAGTTCTTAAACATTCCGCATTTTCCCCTGGATTATTGATTTAGGTTTGTATACTATTCTTTAGAAATAAAACGGCAAACACACTGGGTACAAAAAAACTTTGGAATATGAAAATGAGTTGCTTACAGAGAAGAAATCTTGAAATGGGCCATGAAATCAAATCATTACCATATGAATTCCCACACAACACAAATACGTCTATTGGACGTCCACTGGACGTAATTTGGATGATTCACCGTGGTCCAGACGACATACATCTGATGTTCATAAATAATCCAGTGGATCATCCACTGACCGTCCAGAAGACATCCTTGGGACATCTAATGGACGACCACAGATAAGCTCTGTGTTGTGGATATGACGTCACGAATTGGACTCGGAAGAATACCCATGAGCTTCCAATCATATGCCCCTATTTTATATAAATGGCCATTTCTTGTACAGCTACTAATATTTTGATAGTCACTTGAAAATCCCTTATTCAACTGAATTGGCTAAATAAAAATTAACTGTACTTAATATTCAAAGACATTCATTTTCATTTTAATTCATAAGTTATAACATTAAAAATGGATCTAATTTTACAAAGATAAATTTTATTAACATAATAAATTCATTAACTGTTATAGGAAATTTTTCAGATAAATTTTACTTAAATTTCCTCTCATCTTAAAAAAATATTAATAAAAAGTAATAGATTTCCCACATATACTTTTATTAAATATTAAAATTTATTCTTCATATATATAATCATTTCTATAATATAATTCTTTATATTCTAATTAAAAATAATTTATCATAAAAAAATTACTTTTGAATTTAAAAACATCTTTATTATAAAAATATATTTAACAAAAAATTGGGTTAAAAATTCTATCAATAATATATAAAATTTTCAAACAATTTTTAAATTATGTATAATACACAGTATTAATTATTTAAAATATGTTTTGTTTTTGAAAATAGACATTAACATAGCACACACAATAACTTTCAATAAACTAGAAATCACAATAAATCAATTTACAAGAAAACTGCATATGCATATTGAATAAATACAGATTTCTGTGAGCAGTATCAATTTTTAAAACACAAGTTTTATGTGATAAATGATACATTTTTACATATTAATTACAATTACATAAGTTCTTAATGTTAAACTTATTAAGCAAATTTTAAAGTTTTTTTTTTTTTAATATTCAGAACAAGTAGTTTTTATTTGGCCAATTCAGTTGAATATGTGATTTTCAAGTTGCTATCAAAATATTAGTAAGTAGACAAGAATTTATTAATTTGCTAAATTTTCTATTCATGCACTTTTTTTCATGGCAATTTTAAAAATACATTGTTTTTATAAGTTACAATTAAAACAGTTTAGAAACCACTTTATTATCTTAAAATAACTAAAATATGGCACATTTCAAAAGCAGAAATGTGTTGAAGGTGAAGTTTTCTAAATTACTCAAAATATGCTCAATAGAATTTATAGACATAATAATGAGAAGAAAATAAATTGAATAAACACAGAAAGGAGCTTTATAAAACAAGTAAAATCAAAACACAAAGTTTACTGCATCAAAGATTATATTAGCATAAAAAATAATTAGAAAAAGCAAATAAAATAAAAATTATGTTAAAAGTTTAACAATCAATTCAGCAGAAAAATAATGCAAATTCTATTTTAAATATGAAATTAATGTGTTTAAGAAAATTAAACTTTTATAGTGTTGCAAGTAAATGCAGTATTTAATTATAATAGAATGTGTATTTTAAACTGTATTGAAAACATCATATGAATAAAACATTTTATTATACATTTCGTTTATTTTATTCAAATATTTAACTTATGGATGGCATGAACAATTTTTAATATAGATACATTAATAAATTTAGCCAAAGCAGTATTTCATCTTGCAGCATCTAAAAGAAAATAAACACATTTTTAATTTAAAATTAATAATTATAATAGTATACAATAACAATAAATACACAACATGATGATTAGTAAATGCATTTTTTAAGTTGTTGCATAGATTTTTTTAATATTATTATTAAGAAAAATATTAAAAATCAGGAGCTAAAAATGTAGTATCAATTTATATAGAACATTAATTTTAAAGATTAAACTAAATTACAATATGTTAATATTAATATTTTCTTAACTGTATACTTAAAATATGTTTGTTGAAAACACTTAACGATTACAGAAAATTTTGAGTTATCTATCCAAATTTTCAAAAACTCTCTCCTTTACAGTTTCTAATTAAATTTTTTGAGTCATTGGAAAAAAGGAATGTCATTATATACGCACAATATTATGAAAAAAATAAGACATATAAGTATAAGTTTAAAGTGTTTTTAGTTATTCTGAAACAAAACTTTTTTGATCTACACAGGTCCATCAATAAAGATCCATAAGTTGACCTCTAATAGACACCCATTAGACGTTCCTGGTTGTATGGTTCCTGGAAACGAATATTTTAAACGAAGAAAGAAAAAGCAGTTGAAAAATTACAATGCCCATTCCAAGGGTAGTTTCTGAAAGAAGGATACTGAAAGGATAATTGATTACGGATAAATATTTTAAACAAACTTGTTGATTTTCAAAGCATGGGGTGGTTGTGCTCCACTTGACCTTCAACGGGTTAACATTAGTTTGGCTAATTCTTTTAGAAATATTTTTTTTTAAAAAATGTACTTATTATTAATAAGGTTTCCAAAATTAAATTTAAAGTATGAAAAATATTTAATTAGTTAATTTCTCAGGCCAATGCCACAAATTGTTTAAATTATGTCTCAAATATTACGTTTAAGTAAGCTAAGAAAAAGTGCCAGCTCAGATGTCATCTATGAATTTATAATTAGATTTAGATACATAATTATAGATTTTATAACATGTTCTATCCAACTTTTTACATGTTTCTTATAATTATATTTTGTATATTTATATTTCTTTAATTGCTTAAAACTTAATTTTCTTTTAAGATTACAAATAATTATTTGTGCTAATATTTAGCTCATAAAACCTAAGATTTTATTTAGTAGAAATTATCATGCTAAATTAGTGATTAATTTTTAAAAAATTAGTTTTTGCTCTTCAAAAATTTAAAATTTTATTAAAAAAAGTTTTATATTTTGTGCTATTCACACACCTTTTCCATTTTTTTTTTATTTTTAGTTTCGTCTTCTATAATTAAGTGTTTCTAAACTGTGCAATCAAATTTTGTAAATGAGATGTCGTGTATTTGTGTTGTAGTTGCCTATTGACGTGGAGAACGGGACATTTGATTAAATTATTGCAGTATTATGTATGCTCTAAAGCGGGATAAAAAAGAAGAGGAAGATGGTAACTAATAAAATATATATATGTAAATTACATTGTAATATAATTTTTGACTGAAAATTTAAGTTGGTTTGGAAATTATGATTGTTTCCTAGGCTTAGATGTTGAATCGGCGTATTTGTTTACCTTTACTATGCGGTGTTTGAGACGTGTTATTTAAAGCTATATGAATAGTGTTAGCTCTAGAATACCTTAAAATCACATAAACTAGAATTGTTATTATGTCATCAATTAGTTATTTCAAATTCCCTATTAATATGAGAATATAATCAATATTTTTATTAGTAGTTTTGTTGTACAAATTATGTCTCGATCTCAGAAGTAAAGTAATATCCAATTCAGAATTGTTATTTCATTCTAAGCATGAAATATATACTTAATTGCTTATCTAAAATTTCATTCTTAAGTATTTATGGAAAAGTAAAAATAATTACTGCAAGTTACAATTTACTGTTGATTTAATGTGTCGCTGCATATAACATAATTAATTGCGATCTAGCTTGCAAATCTTTTCATTATTCCTTTTTATGTACCAAAAAACTTATTGAAATATAGCATGATATATTGCAATAAGTGTTTTGATACATTAATATACATTAGCGTTTAAAGCTGTCAGAAATATATGTTGCTCTGATCCATTACTTCATGAGAAAAGATTTTTTATAAAATTTAATTTTTTCCGATTTATATGCATTAATACCCTTTAATATCATTTTTTATAAAAAGCGATTAAGATAATATTTTAAAATTATGTTGACACACAATAAGTATTATAATGAATGTATAAAGTATTCACTGTCTTCAAAATCAAAATAATTAAGAAATAGATGGGGTTTTTTTTCATGTTTGAAGAATTTAAGTGGATAATGAAACTATTGGTAAAATTTGTATGTTTTGATTTCTTTTTCTTTCGAATTTTGTCATATGAGTTTTTACTGATTATTATTAAAAAAATTTGTTTCATTTGTGTTTTGTTAAATGTCATAAACTATTTGAACAAAATTAAATTAATATACAATTTATGGCATTTTTTACCTAGTTATAAAGAAAAATTCTTCTCAATATCTATTGAAAATAAATTTTTACTGAAAATTTCTTAAGTATAAAAATATACAAGTGAATTTCATGTGTGAATATGCTGTGTAATATTCATTGAGCTATATGAATCTTAAAATTACTATTTCAAAGACTACCAATTTCAACAGATTTATGCAAATTTTAAAACAGTAGATATTCAGATCTAATTTGTGACACATTCACCTGTAAGTGACTAATGTTTTACAAAATTAATAAAAATTAAAATTGTAAAAATTGAAAATAATTATTTTTCTATTTACCTACAATAATGCCTTAAATGAATATTGCAATGATTATACTGTGACTGGATATTATGTACCAAATTTAGAAAAGTTTTCTGATCACAAAATGGGAATTTTCAATCACCCAACTGGAATAATTCTGCTTATTTACTGACCCATCCAAATAAAAAGTCTTCATTTTGAACCAATATATATTCCCATCAGGTTTTTGTTTGTAGATTATATTGATAAGTGATAGCAAAACACCAACATAATTCATTTGTTGTTTTTGGCTTATCCTCTTTAAAGATCTGACATCAGACCAACTCCAATAAATTGTTGACAGTTGGAAAGTTGTTGATTAGCAGGGGATCTGAGGATAAATCCGACACAATCCAGAGTATGTTTCAGTGAGGCTGGATGGTCACAGTATTTTTGACAGGTGGGATAATTTTTTGTACCATGTTCAAACGATAAACATTTTAGATGTTCACTTGAGAATCTGGCCAAGGCAGTCTGAGATTTTGGCCACATTTTATTTCCGGGAGAGTTCCAGGAGATAATCCAGAGTACCATTGGTGTGTGAGTGAAATTTGCTAGATTGAATATAGTCTATCAAATCAATAGGTATAATATCCCTTAATTCTTAAGTTCAAAGTCTTAATTTTCTGTCTTTAATAGCAATAATTTGAACATCATTGGAATTCACTATATCTATAAAATCTGATCAAGTGTAACTCTAATAGTTGGGGTTAAGAGTCGATTTATACTGTAGGATTTCCAGGGTTTTTAGCTTTCCTGGAGATTTCATCCACTTTTCGTGTGTTGCCCTCTGCCTAAACCTCGAATGCATCTCTGTTTACTTCATTAGTGATAGAGCTTAATAGCTAATGAATTTGAATTATGAAGTAAAAAACTACTTGTCTGAAAAAACTATTTATCTTAAAGTCTCGGTTGATTCTGATGTGCATAGTTGTGTTATATTGATGTTTTCACTCTTGTTTAACAAACATTACAACACTGCTATCACAAATACTATAAATCCTATTAAACTTAAGAATCAAATTTTTAATTCTTACAATATTTGGACTAGTTATCTTAATCCACTTCCAATCTTATCTTGTATCCACTTATAAATTTTCTTTGATCTATAATTGAGTTGTTACTGATGAATACTAGATCTTGATGACTGTATACTTAGAAATGCTATATTTATAATATAATTTTTATATATTTATAATATGATATAATATAATTTTTACAAAAAAAAAAAACTATGACTATGCAGAAAAAATACTCTTGCCTACTGTTAAATAGTTTGTGGATTCGAATCCCAGATTGGCTATGAATGTTTGTAGTGGTTCAGAATCCAATTTAAACTATAACCTTCAGTCTAATTAGCCCTTGTGTTCAAAAAATGACTGAATGATGAACTAAACTAAATCAAAGAGTGACTATTGAGCAATAGCAAAATCCATCCTTGTGTAAACATTTGGTAAAATCCTAGTATATGTAATGAGTTCTGAGCAATTTTAAAAATGTCACTAATGGCAAAATTACAAGATTTTCAAATGTAAAAATATCTATAAAGCAGTAATCCATAGAATCTTGACAAACCAACAAAAGATTGCTGTAAAATCATATTTTTCAAAATCCCTATTGCTCTCTCTCTCTAGAATTGATATTAATCTCTAGAATTGAACATCATAATCTTGCATTATTTTTTTTATTTCAAGTACTAAATATTTTATTATATTTACATACTAAAGAATTTAAAGGCAATAATTTTAATTGCACATATTTTACAAAATTTATGCATTTCAAAGCAAATAGAAATCTCTAAAATTCAATAATATTTGTAATCAGCCAAAAAAATATAATTATTTTTTTAAACTTTCCTTTAATTAATCAAAAGAATACAAACTCATTAAAAATGATATGTAATGAAACTAAGTAGGTATTAATAATTGTCCTATAAATCTATATCATTAACGTAAATAACATACATTTTTATGGAAACTCTGGTTCTTAATCAGCCTCTGATACACATATTCTAAAATTATTCTAGTTTTGGTTAAGTTTATTGTATTGTATTATTCAATTATTTTAAACATTTCTACACTATACTTAATGTATTATGTATATTTTACTATATAAAATATATTAAATAGAATAACACAAATTAAAAATACTTACCTAATCAACTTCCCTACGCTCAAAATTAAATATTTTGAAAATAAGTTTCGAAAATATAAGTTACAAATTAAATACAACTATAACATTTAAATAATATCCAATTAGCTTTTGAATTGTGACAAAATCGAAATTTCACATACACACAACCATTTAACAATAAAAGAAAAATAAAACTCACAACCATTTAAAAATAAAAGAAAAAGCTTCAAGTTTTATTAAAACTGCAAATAAATCATGCATGTTGGAATAAATCATATAATCGCTTGAAAAATATGTTCTTGTGCAATAATTTATAAATTTGGTGAATTTGCAGCCACACACATGGAATGGTCAGATGAAGCTTCATCATCCTCCCAAATGTTGCCAAATCCACCACATGCTATATATACTAGAATTAAGTCAAATATTTTAATGTATAAAAAGAACATTGAATTTAATGTGTGTAAATTGTAAAATTTATTTTATTTAAAATCAATAGTCAGTGTATGTCAGATCTATGTAATCTAATTAGAATTTCTTGACTTGTACTAAATACACTTTAAAATCAATATTTTTAATATGTATTTGTTACCAGCACAGAAAAGCAAAAGGGAATTTTATGGAAGTTGTACAAATAATCATTTTCTCTTTACATTCATTTATCTGTAAAACGTGCATTTCTTTCAATAGTTGTTAAGAAAGCAGTTAAAAAAGGTCAATTAGATTCAAACTATAATTTCATCAAATGAAGTTTTCTTTTTTTTTTTCAAGAGACTAGATAATATATAATGCAAAGTCAAAGTGTCATGAACAGATAAAATCAAAGTACTTTTTTCAAATGAAATTATACAGGTTTGTTTCTTGCAAATCCAGATGATTTTTCTTTTTAAAAGTATACACATTTTTTTTATTGATCCATGGATTAATTTAATCATTATAATATTGAATAAATGTACAGTTTTAACTGGTTTATTTTATCTATGTAAAAAAGCTCGAAATTTTAAGTGTTTTGATTAGATTTAGGAACTTGGAAATATCTTTTTATTTTTATATAATTGACAAAATTTGTTTTCATAATATTAAGGATAAAAAGTGCATAGTTTAATTGATGTCTAACTTAAAAAATATACTCAGTATTTTTCACAATATCACAAGTATGCATTTCAGCAATTCCTTTTTGTATAATTTTTTAACTAATTCAGTTGTTAATAAAATGTAAGAATAAGATACAATTTTATGCTATTATCATATGTATTGAAAATATTTAATTTAATCCAAAATCTCTATTATAAGGTTTTGAAATAAACTCATTGAAATAAATAAATAACTCATTGTACAAATGATATTGTTTTATACCTTTATTCACCTGTCATATACCCATTTTAAATTAAATTTTATTGGATTTCGTTTGAAAAGTAATTCCTTCCTTGTAGCAGGAATCTTCCCTGTAGATAAGGAAACCTTATCAGTACAAAGAAAATAATGTTTTATTCCTGATTACAATAAAGTTATGTATTATATACTCTTTTTCAGAATTTTTTAAAAGTTTTTTGAAATTTCAAAGGAATGTAAGTAATTGGAGTAAAAATCTTATTTATTCACTTTTCCTACTGGTTGAATGACTAAATTGGTCAGATGTTCACCTGACTAGAAGGTAGTGATGCATATCTTGAAATAATTAAATGAAATTTTATTGATAAAACTTATTTATACTAGCTGGAGCTACAGGGAAAAATTTTTTTTTTGTTTGTTATAAATGTATGGACAGAAAAAAATTATGCTTACTAAGATATTAATCTTATCATTTGATTTTAATTTGGTACTGATCTGACAGTACTTATCTCTGGATACATCTTGATTTATATCTAACTAAAACACTTTGTAAATTTGCTCAGACATTAATTCACAAAAAATAGGGAAATTATGATCAGATTTTCAATTGCAAAATTAAAATCTGCCAGCTGAGGCTGGTTGCTAAATAGTTAGCGCTTCACTTTCAGTTCAACAATTTGTATGTATGAATCCTACCTGGGCTTGAATATTTCTAGTAGTTTTGAATCCATTTAAAAACCATAAATCCTTTTCTAATTAGTTTTCATGTACAGAAAATGATAATTAAGCATGAAATAAACCAAACCATTCAAAAGTGCAAAATATCTAGAGTAATTCTCTATTTTGTCAAATCAACAGGCTATAGTAAAATTGCAATTTTCAAAATCTCTAACTTTGAATATTGCAATCTTGCATCATTTTCTATTTCAAATATCAAAATTATGGATATTTTATGTATATATATTTTCTTACTAAAGAACTACAAACTTAATTGCATATATTTTATAAAATTTACATATTACAAAACATTTAAAACAGTTCTAAAACTCAATACCGTATTCATAATTAGTTTATAAATATGTACATAATCAATTTCTTAAATTTTTTTAACGAAGCAAAAGAATACAAATACTTTAAAAATTTGTCATATATAATAAAACTAAGCAGAGATATTAACAACTGTGCCCATAAATCTAAATCCATACCATAAATAACACACATTTCGATGAAAACTCTTTACTGGTGCCCATCTTAAAATAACATATTATTCTAATTTTAATTAATTGAGCAATACAATTCAACAAGAAATTTATATCAAATAGTTCTTAACATATTTTACATATTTAAAAATTATATATATATTATGATATAGAAGAGTGAATTAAATAGAATTATATAAAGTATAAGTAACTCACTTTATTAACAACTTTTCCCATTCTTCATGTTAAAAAAGCTCTTTTGAAAATGGCCTTTAAAAACATGAATTACAAATATTTAAATTATAACATTTATATAAATCTTAACTTTTAAATTATTAGAAAATAATCAAAACTTCATACATCCATTTAAAAATTTAGAAAAAATAAAGCATACACAGCATAAGCTTAAAAAATTATTAAAATTTTCAATCAAATTACATTAGAATGCGCCATTATGATCAGAACGCATAGAATACATCAAACAAATCAGTTCTGGTGCAGTAATCTATAGGTTTGGTGAATTTGGCAAAAACCTACTAATTCATAAGATTAAGCCCAAATCACAAACTTTATTGACATCTTAAATATTGCCAAAGTTAGGATTACTATATACAAATTGTAATTTATCCAACTGAATGAGGAAATTATCTAAAATTACTAAAATATATTTTGTTCTAAATAAAATTCTTATTCTGCATGCTTTGACACAATGTAATTAACAGTCTAATTGATAAAGGCCATTGTAAGGCACTTAAGTATCTGTCTTGTACATTGCCTTCCTTAAGGACATTCCATAGAGCATGGGCTATGTGTACATGTTGTAAAGGAGGAAACTCTCTCTTGGAAAATTGCCAAGCATCCATCCCAAAATTTTATTTAGAAACCACCAATACAGCATTCATCTCCAATTGTTCAATAGTGACTGGGATTGAATCTATGATTTTCTGAATGTATGATATGTCTAGCATACCACAGAGGATTCAATACTTTTGCATATTTGTTAAATTTTTTTCTAATGGGGAATTAAAAACATGTACAGGATGGAATAAAACTCATATATTGGAATGTTACTTTGGCTAATGCTGAAAACATAAGCTGTGTTTTATTTAAATTTTAAGTATTTTTTATTAATTTAAATCACAATTATTGATGATTTGAATTCTTTCTAAAGTTATTCATATTGAGATAAACTTCATTTTGAAATCGCTTGCTTCAATAAGAAGCATGTCACTCTTTCCTCATTTTTTAAATTGTTATCTGTATGTAATTACTGTGGAAAGAGAAAACTATGTATAACATCAAATTCTCCTGCTTACATTCACTCATTGTAATTTTTAAAAAGAAATCACAGTATTTACTTTTTGTTTGAAAATATTGTTTTTGCACACTAATGTACATGTTTTAAGTTTTTTTAATGCATCAATAAAACCGAAATTTACTTGAATGTGTTGAAAAGTCCTAATTCAAAATTTTTAAACTGAAGATAATTTTTAAGTTTCCCATCTGTCATTTCATGATGCAAAACATAATTTTAAATAAAGCTTAGTGATAACATTTCTTAAGTGTAATTTTCCCTAAAAGTTACTTATAAATATTCCATTAAAATATATGATCCACAATAGCTGTCAGGCTTAATCCAAAATATCTTTTTAGCGTCTTCATTATCATCTATTTTGTAATAAATATGTTAATATCTGCAAACTATAAATTTTAAATTTAATTCTTTGCCAATAATTATCACATTTTATTTTTCCATGTATGCATGTTAAAATTTCTTTTAAATATAGTAAGTCTTTAGTTTTTTCAGTCCTTGTATTTCTATTTGCAACATGTGTATATGTTCAGCATGTACTTGTTAATCTTATGAGTAGTCTCCCTTGTTATATTAAAATCCAGGTTTTATGTTAGGAAAAGTCATCTCAGGAGACAAAATGCTGTGAATGGTTAAATTTTGTCGCAACTATTGACTATTTACCCATCTGCAGAATGCTGTGTTGAATCAAATATATCGAACTTTTTAAAAACTATTTTCTGTCTATTTAACAAAAATTAAAAATATAACACTCCTGGACAAGCCATTCCTCCTACAAACAGGAACCTATTAAGCTAGTTTTCTTGACATTTGATTTACACTTTTGAAATATATTTCTTCCAAGTTGATCAGGAGCAATTTTTATGATACCATTTCAATAATGGTGGTAGAAATATGCTTTATTTAAAAGGATCATATAAGTTTTTATTACCTTCTAAATGCCTTTCATAAATATACTCGAAAAGTTGTATTGCACATGCCTGTATATATACTGTGTTATTTTTTATTATATAATATTGGTAAGTGTATAGATTTAATTTTTCTGATGTTATTATCTTCCATATATATACTTTATGTATTAAATTTTTGTATTTAATTTGAATTAATATGAATGAATTAACTTATTTTTAGGGGGAAGTGGTAATCCATTTCATAATTTGGAAAAAACCACTGTTTTGCAAGAGGTAACTATTAATATTTTTTTAATTTTTAGTAATACTAATTGAAAATTATTTTTCATTTGTATTTTTAAAATTTTTATATTTTTTAATTTCTTTGTTTACATTTTTTGTCCTATGTATTCATGATGTATGTGTGCATAGTATTTAATTTATGTTAACATTTAACTCAATGTATTGTAATAAGCACCATTGATTTTTTATTTTCCTAACCATAATTTTTTATTTAATCTTATTACTTTTCTTACCTATAAGAAAATATTCTTTTCAATTCAGTGTTTTGATTTACTTGTAGTTAAAAAGTTAAAAAATATGAACATTTGATTTACTTGTGGTTAAAAAATATGAACATGCTGGTATATAAAAATATTGAGCATATTTATAAAAGAAGGCTAACATGATATAAGATAAATTTCTTCATAAAATGAAATAATTGCTCATAATAAAATAATAAAACTAAACTTTAAAGAAAATGTTTTGAAATAAACAAAAGTAAAACATTTAAATCATGCAAAATTGTTCTATATAAATAAACATTCTGATTTTTCTCATTTAAAGGTGAAAATTTTTATATAAATTTGCTTTTTTAAATTAATAAATTTTAAAGTTAAACATTTTCATACCAACTGCTTATTAATGGAAGAATCATAAATTTGTCTATTTAGTTTATTGAACTTAAAAAATTTTCATTATTGAAATTTTCTGAAAACATTTTTTGTTGCATATTTAACAATGCAAATAATTTTTATATTAAAAAAGAAACTAATAAAATATTTCAGTCTATTCATTTGATATTATAAAATAAGTACTTTGTAATGTAAGATCGTGCTTTATTTTTTAATTGTTAGTATGAAGTTAAACACTTGTATATGCATAATTTCTTGTATTTTAAGGCCGAGCTGGCAGCCGAATGGTTAGCGCTCTTGCCTTAGGTTCAACAGTTCGTGGGTTCGAATCTCACCTTGGGCATGTTTGTAGTGGTTCGAATTCCACTTTAAACCGTAAGTCCCGGTCTAATTAGCCCTCGTGTGCAAAAAATGACCGTTGAGCGACAAAACCAAAACCAAACCAATCTTGTTTTTTAAGCATATTCAGAGGAACTCTTATTGTAATAGTGATAAAGTAAAATAAAATCATATTCTTATTTATAACTAAATTAGCTTGGAGTTTTAAAATGAAAAGTAAGTTTCTCTGACAGTGGCCTCTTTAAATATGTATTCTTATTGTAATTTAATTCTTTATTCTTATTATGAGTTAAAAATATAAATTCTGTAAATTTATTTAAAATTCAAGAATTAAGGAATGAAAGAAAAGATAAATTTGAACTAATTTTATAAAGTTTTACTGAAGGAAGGAGTGTATTCCATCTGATTCAATAATATAAATTCTAATCACTGAATAAGAAAATTTATTTGCAGATTGGATATGAAAACTAAGCTCAATTATACTTGTATTTATATAAATATTCATTTCATGTTTTGAAAAAACAGTTTTCTTACGTCTATATGGATAACCACTATCAGTATAATAGGTGCTTATTATAGAAATAGCATTATTTGAAAACATTATATTCATTTGTAAATTTTTTTCTTCTCATCATTTGTTGAACTTCATATTCATAGAAGTGTTTTCACAGAACTTTGGCATTGATGCCACCAATATGATAAAATTGAATATAATAGTATGGAATCAGAATTGTTTTTTTATGTAGAAACTAAATATATTTTAAGAAGAGAATATATTTATTTAATTATAGAATAGAGAATTAATTTTTCTATTTTTATTTCTAAAGATTTTTCTCAAAAAGGGTTTTAATTCAGTAGTAATTAAAAAGTAAATTTATATATTTATAGAAAAATATTTTGCATACAGATCAGTTACTAGATAGGATTTATATTGTTATGTTCTAGAGATTGATATCCTCTGTAATGCCAAGAAAAATAGACTATTTGCATTTCTATTCATTTTTAGGAAATCCTTGAATTAAAATTAATTCCTTTTTTTAATAATTAAAATAACTTTTACTTAATCAACATTTTAAATCGAGAGGTGCATTTGTTTAAAAATTTATCTGATATTTTACATAAAAAATGTTAGTATATTTGGATTAACTAAAAAAACTAAATTTTCAGATATAGGTTACATAAACAAAATAATTTGCTACATCAAATCAAAATATTTTAGATGCTTATTCTTAAATTTAAATGTGTTTCAGGTATAGATATTTTTATACAGTGTACAAGTTTTAAATATTTTAAATTAACAATAATTTGAAGTGTAAAATTTTATGTGTAAGTAATTTTCATATTCAATATTTAAGTGCTATATATAGCATTGATTGTAAAATTATTAAATAATTAGTGTTTAAAGCATACATTAAAATGTAATGCTGTAGAATTTCTCTCTATCCTTCTTGAACTTGTTATTTCTTAATCTTAGCTACCATATTTTCAAATGTTCAGATTATAAGCATCAAAAGCAATTTCCAAAGTTATTTAATCCTGTATTATAAGAGAAATATCAAAATATTTTTAAACAATATTAGTAATTTAATTTTATATATAAAGGTACTTTTTGAAAAATTCAAATGTTTTTATTTTTTTAATGTAACCTTTTTATATTCCAAAATTGTTGTTTGAAGATTTGATTTTCTTAATTATTTTATAAACAAATGAAAAAAGATTACTGATCCAAATCCCTTACTTTGAGTGTACAAAATTAGACTTATAAATATATCAGCTGCTCCTCCCATATTTTCTGAACACTTTTTTTAAGTTATGTTATTAAAATTTGCTTAAATTTATTGATTAAATTAATCTATTATAATATCGATCTCTAATACTGCAATATATTTATAGAATTAGAGAAACCCAGATCAACATATATTAATTTTCTTTATTTTTTGTACATTTAGGTATACTAATAGATGAGATTCCATTTTTATTGTAAATGACATTTATTAAATGTTAGCTTTTTTGTAAATTATTAATTTTAATTTATTAACTTATGTGTACAGAGTTCAATAATGAATAAAGTAGTTTTGAAGTAAATTTATTAATGAATTATATTAATTTCAGTCAAGAACTTTCAATGAAACACCTTTGAATCCCAGAAAATGTGCACATATCTTAACGAAAATAATTTACCTATTGAACCAGGTGAGTATTCTTATGACCACAGAATAAATTGAAGTGTTGACTTACAAAAACTGCATGTGTGAATTAGGATTTTTTAATTTAAAGTTGTTTTCTTAATATATCAATTTGAATATTCTTCTAAAAAATAAACATTGTATATTAACTTTTCATGATTTTCTTTATAATAAATATAAGTGTATTATATATCCTTTAATTTGTCTATGCTGAGCTGGTAACCAAATAGTTTGTTCTAGGCTTTTTTTCAACAGTTCATAAACCACACATAACTTGAGTTTGGGTATCTGTTATGGTTCTGAATCCATTTGAAACTGCTCATGTGTGCAAGAAAAAAAAGACAATTGAGCTGCAAATAGGCCTCTTTTTATTTTAATATATTTATCAATTGTTCATTTTTAAAATTTTTTTTTTTTGCAATTTACAACATTTTGAAAATTACAGCCTGTTGATAATTACTAGCTATCAGTTTTATAGCATAAAAGATAAATAAATGCAAAAATCATTAAAGGAAAATGTTTATGGATTGTAGGCATGTGTATTAATCTACAAGCTCAAAAGTGATTTAGCTTTTTCTTAAGACAATAGTTACTTTGTTTTAAAAAATTAAAATTATATAAATCTTATTTTTCAATTGAAATTTAATTTTAATCAACAGTATTTTGAACAGTTTCATTAGATAAGTTGCACAAGTCGAGATCGAATTTAGAAATGAAAATTTCTTAACTTATAAACAATTATAAATTGCTAGCACTTTGTTGAAATGCTATACATATGAACACATGAGTTATTTTTATATTATTGACACCATGTGGGACCCAATAAAAAAACATGCTAATGTTTTTACTGCTTAATTGATTAAATCAGTGATTAAACTATTTATCAAACTATGCTGATGCTAAAGAAATGGAATACAGATAAAATATTAATAAAAATATATAAAAAATAAGCAAAAATTCTTTGCAAAAGTTAACTTATAATATCAATTGCATCATGACATCAAATTGTTAAAAATCAAACAAGTGTGATCCTGATTGTGAAATAAAACTTTATAGCATCAGTGAACAATTATTTATAATTTAAAAGGAATGATCTTTTACTGTTAAAATGATTGAATTGTATAATTTATATTAAAAAGTGTAATTTATATTTGAGTACTATTTGCCACACATGAAAGTGTAGTGAAAATTTATTAAAGATTTTTTATTTATGAAATGCTTTTGTGAATTAATTTATGTTTTTGCTTATCTATCACAACAGCCAAAACTAAAAATTTCAAGTTTTTCAGTTTTTTTGAGAATGTGATTTTTTAAAAAAAATTTCAAACTGAATCAATCTGAAATGCAGTTGTGTAAAAAAATTTTTTTTAACAAAGGTTATCAAAATAAACTGTAAGCTAGCAATATATTTCTGATATTTTGTGTTGGTAATTTAAAGCAGTTTAAAATTGTAATGGTGGGGAAAGGATCTATATTGTCAATTAGAAACATATTTTTTAATTAATTTTATTATAAAGAATAGCAGTGAAAAAATGCCCTAGAATTTTTTTACTGGGTATATTGAACTGAAATTTTAAAATTCTAATAAATTTAGCAATATTTATACAGTGTTAATATTTTTTAGTGTGACCTTAAAGTTGCATATCTTTTAAAAATATTCAAATATAGGTTAATGTCTTGAAACTGATGTAAACTTACAGCCTTTAATGAAAGTATTAGCACTATTTTGAGGGTAAATGGTGAATGCATTTCAAATGTATACATGTATATTAAAGTCATGTATTTATTTTTTATTATCTTTTTATCACTACCATTTTTTTGCAAACAGAAAAACTCTTATCAAAAATTGTAAAACATTTGAGTCATTATTTTCTATAAAGAAATGACTGACATTTTGCTTTGCCATGTTACTCTGGCTGTAAGCAAGTTATGTATGTAAAAATATTTTAAACATTATCATTATTTTAGAACTTAATTCTAATTTTTTATTACACATTTTTAATGTGGTGAATAAAAACATGTTAACTGAGGGGTAATTTTACTATACTGGTATATTAAAAATACTTATTCTTCTCAAAATGTGTTGTTTCTCTTAAATCTATTTACTATATTTATCTGTTCAAATTTTTTTGCAAAAATGTTGATAATTTTCTATATTAACATATATAATATTATTGATAATAGTAAAATTTTCAACAAAAAATTATAGTGAAGTTTATTTGAACATTTTGCATTTATAAAATTACTATGATCCTTACAGGGGGAACAACTTGCTACTGTAGAAGCTACGGAAGCATTTTTTGCTATGACCAAACTTTTTCAATCTAATGATCCAATTATTCGGCGTTTGGTTTTTCTTTGTATTAAAGAATTATCAACTGTAGCAGAAGATGTTATTATTGTTACTAGCAGGTATTATTAATCTTCATTCGTATTTATAATATGCTCAGAAATTAATATGTATCCTTAATATCCATTGATATTTGTAAAAATTTACTTTTGTAAAAACTTGTCTTGAGTAATAAGATATTTAATTGGTGTTAAATTTTTAAATAAGTTACAAATATAAAATGATAAAATATTTCTTATATTGTTAGCAATTTTATTAAAATAAAAGGTATTTATAAAGGAAATAGTTGAAACTTATAATGAAATTTTATTGTATGTATTTTTATTTTTAAACTATTACATTGTTTTATATTCACTTTAAACTATTGAAGTAAATTCATTTGTGTCATTTCAGTAGATCTGATTTTTTCTATTATTTAATAATTCTAAATAGAAATTAAGCTGTTATCTTTTTATTTTCAGTTTAACAAAAGATATGACTGGGAAAGTAAGTACTTAAATAATATTTAATTATTTAAATTTATTTTTGTGTTAACTTAAGAAATATTAAAGTTACAATTTTTATAAGTTCCATTGTTTTTGTTATTGTTACTGATAATTTTATGTATGAATTTATTTTTAACATTCATCCAGTCTCAAGCAAGAATTATTTCATGGCATATGTTTTATTAATTCATATTATTAAACTTGTATATTGTTTTTAAAAATATTTTTATTTAAAACGAACAATTCATAGTAAAACCTTATAATTGAATATCAATACAAACAATTTTTCAAATGAAATATCTTATTAGAAGTTTATTATTTTCCTAATTGGATCATAGATTATCTAGATGTTTCTTCTATAGTAAATTATCTTTTAAATGGAAATCCGGAGCACATATATGTGAAAGTAAATTTTGAGCAGTTTATGTATTAATCATATCTTATTTTTTCATCTATTATCTTATTTTTGTTAACATTGGGCATTGCATATTTAATGTGAAATATTAAAAAATATTAGTTTTTTTTTTCTATATTTAAAACACAAAGATTAACTATGCATAGTATATGTATAGAATATTTTATAAGCTTCCTCATTCAAATGTCTTGTATATTTATTTAATGTAATAATGTAACTACTAATTTCTCTTATTATATATATTGGTAAAATGATATCAAATTAATATTTAAATATTTCTTTAAGTGAAACTTTGCCATTTTTAACTATCTAATCTGAATTTATTTTTGTTTTAAAGCTGTTTCTAATCCTTGTAATTTATTAAAAATAATTATAAAATGATAATTAAACTCATTAAAAGTAATTATCATTGATAAGGTTTTTTACAGATATATTTCATAATTTATGATGAAATGATATTTGGATATGTATTTGTTTAAAGTCATTTGAATGTGTAATATAATATTAATTTTTATTTTTAATATAAATTTTAGAGTTCAATATTAAGCATTTTTTATGTTACAGGAGGAGCAGTACCGACCAGCAGCTATTAGAGCTTTGTGCACCATAACAGATGTAAGAAATTTTCCATTTTGTAATGTTTCATAATTATGAAATTGTGTATCAAGTTATCAAAATCTGGAAAATTGTAATTAGATTGAAAGCCTTGAAAGTTTTATAAAATTGTAAAATTTGCTTGGTAATGTTAAAATAAGTTTTTTCTTTATATTAATAAATTTTATATTGTTAGAAAATTAAGATTGTATATTTTATTGATGTCTTTGAATTATATTTTATGTTTTTAGAGAAAACTTGTTTAAATTGTTTTTCTAAAATATTCAACAAGTGTATTTTCAAAACATAATCATTTGTATATAGGAGATAAATTTTCTGGAATCTATATCTGCTTGCTAGTTAGCTGGGTGCTAATAAAAATTCTGTTTCATGATAATCAATTTTAAAATTTTTTCATATCCCATAAAATGATTTTTAATGTGCATCTAATGAAAGAAATAAGAGCTGTATATATAGTTTAAATAAATTTTAAAAAGTGATGTCATAATGTATAAGTATAAAGATTTAGATTTAATAATTTAGGTTTTAGTTTTCTGTCTTGTAATTTTTATATTTTTGCATTAAATTGCACAAAAGGAAAGAAGTTTACACTTTTTACATTTCTAGAAGATGTAAGTGATAAATATTACTTATTGAAGAAATAATTGTCTGTATGTTTTTTTAACTTAATTTTTAAAATAATTTTTGTTAACATTTATTGAATTCTTTTAAACTAAATTTAATTTATTCTTTGATTTTGGTTTAATAAACTGTTCAATATGTGCATACATTAAAAGGAGTTGAGTGACTTCTTAATTATCATAAAAAAGAATGTAAATTATTGAAACAATGTTGGTCTGGTTGGGAAATGTGTTATTTGCGCAATTGAAAGATAGTGTGTTCTATACTTCAGTGGAAGATCCATCATGTTAGCTAAAAAGTATGTACTATATAAAATAGGTCATTGTCTCAGTCCTCTAAGTAAAATAATACAACTGAAAGTGGCAAGAAAAGTCTGGGGTTCGGATTTTTCCTTTTTAAATTACAAGGATCCACCCACTTTCATGACTAGGATGACACATCCAATGGTTGCTTCACTACGTAAGATGGCATTAATTCTGCTCCTTGTAGTAATGAAACAGGAAAATTTGTAATGCTTGGTCATTATTGAATTTTTTATTGCTTTGAATTATTTTTTTATAATGTTTAAGATAAATAATAAATTAAAAAGACCAGATATTGTTAGGGAGTTGATAAAACTTATGAATGTGTACAAAATATATCAAATGAGTTGATAGAATTTTACTACAATTTAAATTATAATCTGAATTTTAGAAAGTGAAGTTTGCAAATAAAGTTTATTACAATAAATTTTGATATTATGTGTGACATCAAAAACCAACATTTACTTGCTTTACATATCTCTGTGAGGAGCTTTGAAATAATGATTACCTTAATTATAAGCAAGCTTTCCAACTGTTTTTTTTTGTATAATGTACTTATTTCTATTAATTTAAAATTCCTTATCCCAGTATCATAACTTGTGTAATCAATATTTCAATTAGTTTATATATTGATGCAAATGTATTTGATTAAAAGTTTTTATTCCTCAGATATAGAATCTGTTCTGTGATCATTTTAATCGTAACTTCTAAGAAAAAATTTTTTTAATATTCCAGTTAAATAATTTTTATATTTGAATTTTTATGAAGGAATAATGAATAATATAAAGTGAGGAATTTTTAATTATTATTACTTACAATTCATTTTAACTTAAGCTGTACCTTATTATAAATAAAAGTGATATGTATGTTTGATATAATCTTATCTAAAAATTGTTTCTTTATTTAGGGTGGAATGTTACAAGCAATTGAAAGATACATGAAGCAAGCAATTGTAGATAAAAATAGTTCAGTGTCTAGTGCAGCTTTAGTTTCATCTTTGGTAAGAATTTCATATTCTCATTAAAAAGATCATATTGATTCTTCAATTTCTTTTAAATAAGTATTGTCTATATTTATATTTTTTATATGCTAATATTTTAGCTTGTTAATTCATAAAATTCAAATGATATTAATATCTGATAGACTATCATAATTTATGTAATTAAAAAAATTATACATGGTTAAATTTGAGTACTAAATTTTGTCAATATTTAGAATTCTATTTTCTAAGGTACATAATATTTATTTATGGTACATAATATTTTCCTAAGGTTCTTAATATATTATCTTTGCACTTTCTTTATTCCTGAAAATATTTTTAGTTTGAATATACACTTAAACAAATGTATTGAAACAAAATTTTACAGTTGGTGTCAAGATATAATTATCGATATATTTTTTACTTTATTTTTCAGCATATGATGAAATCAAGTCCAGATGTAGTCAAGCGATGGGTTAATGAAGCCCAAGAAGCTGTAAATTCTGATAATGTTATGGTTCAGGTAAATATGCTGTATGGATGACTCATATAATGAATTTGTTGCTAATAATTTAATTGTGTACTAGAGAAAAAAATAGCTTGAATTTTATGATCTAGAATATAGGCCTACCTTCATTAATATGCAAAGTTGTCTTAGTTATTAGGAAGTAATAGATATGTCTTACTAAGTTACAATTTTGATATAATTAATTTTAAATAAAATATGTAGTCTTTTTTTATGAATACGAACAGAAAAATTAATAGTTGAGCTATTTTTGAAAGCACTCTAAAAAGGTTTGTTATGTGTAGAAAAATTTAAGCATTGAACAATAAATGTCAATGTTGTTTGTAAATATTGTGCAATTCAGTTGTTTCAGAGTACTGTACATGATAATTTTATTACAACATATTCCATTATAATTAGCAGTTTTTTTCATGTTCATAATTGTTGCCCATGAAGAAAATTGAGCAGCATTGCCAACAATCCTGTAACTCTTGATTTTTTTAAAAATAACATTCTCTTTTGAATTTTTAAATTTTCTATATTTTTAAAAACTAAATAATTCAATGAATTAAAAAAATTCTTTAATAAATTATAGGTTTAATTTTGTCTTTTTAAGATTACATATAGATTCATGCTTTGTCCTGCTCTCTGTTTTCATGTTATTGTGTGCTAAGCAAAATGTTTAGTGCTGTTTTAGATTATCTATTTAAAATATCTTAAATAATGTTACAGAGATAAGCATTTCTTTTTATTAAAGTTTTTGATGTGAATAGTAAGTCTTTGTTTTGGGGAAATGATCAAACAAATGTTTATTTCTCTTTAAAGTATTCAAATGAGTAGAATTCATAAAGAGGTTGCTGTACATGCTTGGGGAAAAGAATAGTATTAATGTGAACAATCTCTGCTTTATGTTATCATAATTAAAATATTAATTTATTCATTCTCAAAAAAACTTAACTATCAACTATAACTTTTAAATTTCCACCTGTTTTATTGCCGAGCTGGCAGCCGAATGGTTAGTGCTCTTGCCTTCGGTTCAACAGTTCATGGGTTTGAACCCCACCTTGGGCATGGATGTTTGTAGTGGTTTGGAATCCACTTTAAACTGTAGGTCCCGGTCTAATTAGTCCTCATGTGCAAAAAATTACTGTTGAGAGACAAACAAACCAAACATCTGTTTTATCATTGACAAACACATGTATTAAAAATACTTCACTATACTATCTAGTACCTCGCTAAATTATGTGCTCATTAACTACTTGTACATGGTGAGTCATATGATCAGAAGTCATTAGGATGTGTGTCAAATATTATTTTTTCACATAAATGTTAACTGTATTGAGAACATCAAAATATTTAACATTAGACCAATTTTTTAAAAGTTTCCAAATTTTTACTATCACATTATGTTTAAATATAGCAATAACTAAAAGTTTTTAGTATTATCCAGTATAAAAATTGTAATTTCCTTTTAATTCTGGAATTAAAAAAACTTCATAACTTTGTAGATGAATATGGTTTTGTTAATTTTTTCAAAAATTTAATGATGCATTTCAAGTTTTAATATTTATTAATGTTTTTGCTTTAATATTTTTAATTAGCTTTAATATTTTATTAACATTTGGAAAAATTAATATCCATCTAATATTTGTGTTGAGATCAATATTTAACTTACACATTTAATGTTTAAAAAATTGACCAAGTAATAATATTAGAGAAATATTTTTTGAATTGAAAAGAGAAAATAAGCTAATAACTTAATACTTTTAATGATATAAAAATAATTTCAAAGCTTTCTAATTATTTCTTATTACAAACTAAATAGAAAAAATTGTCAGGAAAAATTTAAAAAAAAGTTTTCTTAGAACTATTGGTAAGATGAGTCAAATTTAAAATATGGTAAATGTAGATTAGTTTTTAATAATTTTTTGAAGAATTTCAAAAATTTTATTTCGGGAAAATGTATTTTGAGATTTTGGAAAATAATCACTGACTGAGTTAAAGTGTAATTGTTTTTCTTATTTAATTTAAATATATTTTTGAACATTACAACATTGAAACAATGTATTATACATGTTTATTTTCACAGTCAATTTTGGTGAATCTTTCAAAAATATTTTTCTAAGAAAGTGTTTTATTAAAAGAGATTTATATATAAGAAAAATGATGTATTTAACTCATTAAAGGGGGAAACATTTTATTGAGATCAGTTTTTTTTTATGGTCTACTTCATAGTCACTAAAACAGTTATAATTAATGATATAACACAAATATGCTCTGTTCACGCACACAATCTTTGCTTTAATCAAGACATAAATTACTGATTGATTTAAAATATTAACTGGGAAAAATGTTTCAATATAATTCAGTGCTTAAAATTATAGGTAAAAAAGTATCTATATCTTGTCCAAATCTACAGTTGAATTTTATGTATTTTTATAAATATGTCTGGGATATTGATATAAACATATTTTTTATATATTTTTTTACTGTTTACTTTTATGACTTACCTTTCATTAAGTTTTTCAATGCATTTATTTTTTTGTGCATATTGACTAATATAATATTTGGAATCAACTGTATATATAAATTTTTTCCAGATTCCCCCCTCCTAAAATTTAGGCTTTTATGGCTCAATTGGAACTTTATAAATACTTAAATATTTTACTATAAATTGTATAAAATTTTAGTATTCATATATTTTTTTATTTTGTTAAGTGAGTAAGTTATCTTTTAATTAGCTGAAATTGATTTAAACTTCTAAGTGTTTAATCTGTATGCATTTTTTCAGTATCATGCTTTAGGATTGTTGTATCAAATTCGTAAGAATGACAAACTCGCCATCTCTAAACTGCTCACAAAATATACCAGGACTACTTTAAAATCTTCATATGCAGTTTGCTTATTGGTATTGTAAATTTTCAATTCTTAAACACTATATCACATTTGCTGTTTATATTTTAATCCTAAAGTGTATTCTGTTATTTAGATTCGAATAGCCAGTAAACTAATTGAAGATGATGAAGCTGGGTGAGTACTGTTTCAATTTAAAATATTTTGTAATTAAATAAAATATTTCATAAAGCATATGTTTATTTTTTTAAGTTCTTAAAACTTTTGAAGTTATTTTTGAATCATAGTTAATGTATATATGAAGATGTATACCATTCTTTCCAGACTGTCTTTTTCTTCATTAATGAGTAAAATAAAATTAAAAAATTAAAAATATTGCCAAAATATAATAGGGAAGTTCTGATTTTAATATGTTCTATCTGACCTGGCAAATGAATATTTTCAGTTCAACTTCTACATGGATTTTTGTAAGGCTTTAGAATCTGCTTGAAATTGTGTAATGATATAACTTTGCTAAGTAGCTCTATTTTTGTTTAAAATGTGAACGTAGTAATAAACACATCAATCAACTGGTAAATAAATGATTTTTCTTTGCATAATTTTTTCTTGGTCTTAATGAGCTTCTTATAGTAATAATTAATTTTGAATATTCCATTTAAAATATTTCTAGCAATTTATATCAAATTGATGATTATTGGAACTTTTGATTGCGATGAAGAAAGAAATAAGTATATCATTTCATAATTTTTTTTCTGTGATGCAGGGATTAAATTAGATGAATTCCTATTCTGATTTTTTTTTTTTGCTTACTCTAATTTAATACTACTTATTCACATGTTGTATCTTTATTTTTTTTGAAACACATTAAATTGGAGTTCCATTATTTAAGTTAGTAAAATGAATAATTGTATGTGATATTCTGATAAGTAATAAGTCCTAATATGAGATAATTGAGCAAATATTGATTTTGATGAAATTGTTTAGATTGTAAGTTAGAAAATTTTGCTATCAAATAACAGTGTATTTATAAAAAAAGTAGTGAAAATAAAAAAATAACTTTTTAGTGAAAATGTTATGAAGTGTAGCATGCAATTTTCAATTAAATAAGTTATATTATATTTAAGCTTTGGTTCATACATTAATTTGTTTAGATTTCAAAGTGAATAAAATTTTTGTTGTGGAAAGTTTATTTGTAAATTGTAATTTTATTTTTGTATTCTATATTTTAGACCTGAAAGTCCTCATTTTGATTTCATTGAAAGTTGTTTGCGTCACAAAAGTGAAATGGTCATTTATGAAGCTGCGCATGCTATAGTCAACATGAAGTCCACAACTCCTCGTGAATTAGCTCCAGCTGTTTCTGTTTTACAATTGTTTTGTGCATCACCTAAACCAACTCTTAGATTTGCAGCTGTCAAAACCTTAAACAAGGTAACAAAAGTTTTCATGTCTATGAATTATTTTAACGTTTTTCAATTCAAAGAATTTCATGTTAAGCTTGATTCACATTTGTTCAAATAAGATTGTAAAAGAAAAGTTTTTAATTTTGTGAGTTCCACAGAATTTTCTTGAATTTGGATATTTTTAAGTTAAGCACATTTTCCTTAAGATTTCGTTAGTAATATACATGCATAAAGTTCAGGAAATACCTGAATTCTCTGATAATAAGATTACCGTGTTTTCTGACCAAATAGAAATTATGCCATGTTTTGTTGCATATAAATTAGTTTCATATTTTTTGTAAGGTTTATCTTTAATGGATAGGATTTTGTAATTAACAATTTGATTTATTAAAATATGTGGATTTTCAAATTGAATTTATTGGTAAGTAATTGCAAAATTAGATAAAATAAAATTGGACAAAATTAATTAAATAATGGGTAAAATATACTAAAAAAGAATACTTACAGTTAAATTAGAATCAGGTAAAATTTTTATAATTTTACTGATTGAATTTAGTCGCTGAATATTTATAATTCTAGTCATTTGTTCACTATCTTGGGCGTTCAACTTACAACATAGACATGGATGTGATTCAGAATACATTTAGATTTGTAAGTTTCATAGATTGAAACCTCATGTGAAACTTTGATTGTTGAGTAAGAAATCATAATTTTGCTATGTTAATGTAAACAAAATTTATGTTATTAGTTGAAAATTTTTGCATTTATTGCATTTCCTCAACTTAATTTTTTATTCGCAATTAGAACTGAAAATTGCATAATATGCTTAAAATTGTTGAAATATTCAAAAATTATTTTAGTTAAGTGATTTTAGAATCTGATAATAGTTATTAAAAATTCATATACACAAATTCATTTTTTGTAAGCACATTATTTCTGACTGGAAATAATAGTAGTTATTACATTATTAGCTTGGAATTGTAAATATTTTATGAATTTTAATTTCACTATCTTGTATTTACTAGGTGGCTATGACACACCCAGCTGCAGTTACGGCTTGCAATATTGATCTTGAAAATCTTATCACAGATTCTAATCGTAACATTGCTACATTAGCAATCACTACTCTCTTAAAGACTGGTAGTGAAAGTAGCGTGGATCGTCTAATGAAGCAAATTACCTCATTCATGTCTGAAATATCTGATGAATTTAAAGTGGTAGTTGTGCAATCTATAAGGTATTGAATGAAATCTATATTCTCTATTTAAAATATTATTCCAATAAAATTATTAAAACTGCTTGAAAAAGTAAATTGCAATAATTATGTGACTAATCATGTATACATTTTTATAGTTCTGTTATATAAATTTTATTGCAAAGCATTTTCTGAGACTTGCATTAAAACTCTTGATGTATTTATTAACTGTATTTTTTATTTTTTACATTGATGCTCATTAAATTTTTTAATTTCTCTTGGATATCAAATATAAATTGACTGTTTGGAAGTTTAGTTTAATTTTGATTTTACAAATGTTAATAAAATTTTGTAATTAATATTTCTGAAAGCAAATTGTAATGTGTTTTAATTATAAAATTGGAATTGAATTTTGTGACAAACAAATTTATCAAAATTTTATTTATTTTTAGATATTGATATATTTTTTGTTCACTCATTTTTCCCATACCATTGCCTTAATTTTTTTAAACTATAAGATGCTATTGTATTTAACATCATATGTTTTAAAGTTAATGTAAAATTATATTTTATGGAAATAACTGGTATATTGTAAATATTCGATTACAAATACTGTAATATAATTATATCCTATGTATATAAAAGTATATGCTCTTAAAATGAGTAAGAAATGAAAATTAAAATGAATGCTTTTTATATTTTTATTTATTTTTAGGTCTTTATGTCAAAAATTTCCAAGGAAACATAATGTAATGATGAATTTCTTATCTGGTATCTTGAGAGATGAGGGTGGTTTTGAATATAAGAAAGCTATTGTTGACACAATCATTAATATTATTGAAGATAGTCCAGATGGTAAAGAAGCAGGTATGGGTTGACTTTTTATTATTTTAATATTTCTGAAACATTTTTAACTAATTTTTCCCTGTAAAATTTTTTTACAGGGAAATTTTTAATTTTATGTTCTACAATTCATGCATTTTCCTATTAAATTTATTATGAATATTGTATGGGGTTGTTTATGAATTTGTTAAAGGAACAGAAATAAAATATAATACTTTATCTTACTGAGGAATAAATTTTAAAATTTAAAACAGATTCTTTATGAAGTAGTACATGCAGTATGATCCAGGCAAAATTTGCAAATTATTTTTTGTATGCAATCAATCATCTTTGTATGTTGTATATTTTAAAAAAATTTTAAAAACTTGAAAAGTACTTAAAAAATGGTCCATTTTGTAGAGCTGAAACCTTATAAGATGTTAAAATGTTCTTATATATTGAATTATTTAGCTTTTCCCAAAAAGTGAATACTTTTTTATTGAAGGCAATTGTTTTATTTTAAATTTTATGTTTATAAAATTTTCACCCAATTTGGGAATTGCAATTTCATATCTGTTGATCAGGTGATCTTTCTCGCGATTTTGGTTTGATTTTGTTAATCTATTGTGGAACTGCAATCAACTGCTGCTACTGGTCACATGATTAAATTTTCTTTATTGGATGTATGTTAATGGAGAAAAGATAATTTTTCATTCTAGGTGTGGATGATTAGATAAGGGCCTGCATTTAATGCATAGCTAGAAAAACTTGAAAATAAAGCATACCTAAAAAAAAAAAATAGATAAATGTTTTTTTCTGCATATGGCAAATTATGTTTTAAAAACTTCAATTTTACATTGATGGATGAAAGTGCTATTGAAAAAAACATACCAAAAGTCTTAAATATTTACTTTCAATAGAAAAACTGTGCATCAGAAATTATGTAAGTTGTAAAATTTTATCTGAAAGAAAACATTGACTAGAACAATTTACTCAGTTATATGCTAAAGTTTCAGTTGCAAGTATAGCTGCTGTTAATACACATGTTAAAAAACCGTATCTTAAATACTAAAATTTTATGTTAAACTCATGATTTTTTTTAGTTTTCTTTTAAATCTAATGAAAATGTTAAAAAAAGCATTCCGTCATGTTTTTTTATAGTTTTATCTTGACGTATTTTTCTTTCAAAGAAAAGAAAACTGCATATTTATTTTTTAAATTTGGCAAGTCTCTTGTGAGAAAATTTAAAGAAAATTTTATGTTCGGTAAAATTCTAAATGTTATGAAACCAATAGAGATGTTAATGTATACAGTTTTGGCATCATAACAGTTTAAACTGCTTACTTTGTTTTTTGCAAGCTTAGATCATCTGACATTTGAAGGATTTGTGTCTGTTGTAGTGAAAAAAATTTTCTAAGGCCATACATATTTCGATGGATATCCTCAATGTGAATTAAAGTTTTATAGTATGTTACAAGAACCATTGTTTATCAGAGTAGCAAAAGCTTTAATGTTAGCAACTGCTGTCTCCATATCATATACAATGCTTTATAGGCTGGGTATATTGCCAGCACAGGATGATTTTAACTGATACATTTAAAAATTCACTTGCTCACAGTGAAAATTTTGTAAAGGAAACAAATATAAAACTCTAAAAATTAGTTCATAAATGTCTTAAAAATGGACCAGCTAGTGAAGTTGCTATCAGTCTCATCCTTTGCATTAAAAGTATTTCTGATGATAAAAGCGAGAATTACCAGCCTAATTGTAAATTATGTGTATGCATCAAGAACTGCATAACTGATAATCTTAACCTGTGAATTTTTCATTCCATTGAAAAAGTTCTATTTTTTACAGACTATCAAACTGACAAATTAATCTTCTTTCAGCCTGAAGATTTAAGAAAAAAGTTATAAAATTTTTACAGTTGTGCTTTGTACTATCCAGTCATTTAAATATCACTTGGTAGTAAAGGATTTTATTCTTAAATATTAATCATCCCAAAACTTATAAAAAAACAACTGAAAATATAGATGTGGGGTTTTTGCAGAAAAGAACAATTCTTGACTGTTTAAAAAGTGATTGATCTTTAAGGTTTTAATTGAAGAATATGCTGTAAGAATGTATTTATATTGCACAGCAAGTTATGTGATTATTAATTCAATTAAAGGCAATATTCATGATATTAATGTAACAAATGCAATACACACTTGCGTTTCTAATGCTAGACAAAAATATTTTATTCTTTGATTGCTGTTACAATGTGAGATAAAACCAAACTTCTAATGCAGTACTAAAAAACTAAAAGAAATAAATGTTTGAAGAAGCATATATTGAAGATTTCATAAAGTCTGTTAATGAATTTGTAAAAATATATAATTTGATAGTCTGAAATCTGCTTAAGGAAATTGTTGGAAATTACTAGAATAATAGAAAATTTATAAAAAAATTAACTTATTACTTTTCGTGTTTTTAATTGTAATCAGTTGTCAAATGGATAATTGTTTTAATACTTCAATATTTTGAGTCATTACTAATCAATAAAAGTTCTTAAAATTAAAAAAAAATTATAAACTAGAAAAATAAATTTTTTAACCTTAAAACATTCTTTTTATATCAGACTAAAAAGGATTCAGTGCTCTTATTGTAAATAAAGTGCTATTAAAAAATTATTCAATGTATAAGAATCATATGAAATTCATTTTTTAAACAATTGCTTTTTATTAAAAAATCATTCAAAGTATTCAATTATTTTATCCTGTTTGAAAACCAATTTTTCAATGCAGTAAAGCATTTTACTGTTTATCTTAGAAATCTGCCTCAATCTTGTTAGTCATTTATCAATGTTTTCCTGTCTGTCTCAGTGCTATATAATTTTCTTTTTATTTGATATCTGAAAGCTCTTTTCTCATTTGTGTTCTCAATCATTTAATCATGATACTTGCTTGCAAATGACATCTGTGTTCAGACATAAGTCATGAAATGAAATTTTGGTCTGCAATGGTTTCTCTTTATCAAAGTTCAAATTATCTTAACTCAAGTCGTTAGGTAAACACTCTTGGATGTTTTCAGTTACGGTGCTTTCTTTAATAAAGCCTCTATGCCAAAGTGATGATTCATGAGAGCATATGGCCTAGATGTTTATTTTATAAAGTGATTTCAAGCTGTAATTACTCCTTGGAAAAGTATATGATATTTGCACTTTCAGATACAGATTATATTCTGGTACATGGTTCTTTGAAATTGAAGTTACATTTAAAATACTTAGGATTTTAACATCAGCTATGCAGTTAGTTATTAATAGTGGAAATGATTTGATTAACTCCATGAAAATGTTGATCCAAGTTTCACAATCATAAAATCAGCAAAATGAAAAAATTGAAAGAAAATAAAAATCTGATAAATATTAAAAGCAAATGAAATATGCATAAAAATGAGCAGGCTAAAAAGGAATTTTTCAAAATTTTAGATAATAAAGGGGAATTAAAATTATTACATCAACTGAATTCTAATAACCAGACATTATAGTTGATAAAATTACGAGTGTTCTCGTAAATTAGATACTGATTCATATGATTGTACTGTATAGTATTGTCACACAATTTCCTTCAAAAGTTTTTTAAAACTGCAATTTGAGTCTTATTTCATTTTAAGTATTTTTATATTAATAACATTTAACTATGCAGTTAGTTCTAAAAAAAGAATATTTATGCTACTATTGTTTTCCTGAAAAATTTATTTATAAATAGTAACACTTTATATTTCTTCAAGATCTCATTTTATCAATGATGGATATTTTTGAGTTTCTCTTGAATTTTATAACTTTTTAATTTATTGATCTTTTTATTTATATTTTGTAGTTCAAAATTAATTTTAAAATGTACTTAATTGAGTTAGTAATTAAGTGCAAAAAATAATGATCTAATGAAATTAAACCAATCAAATTCTGAATTAGTGAAATAATTATTCTTTTTTTTTAATGTTTTAGAATATTATTCTTCATTTTTATAATTAGTTAACCTTATTGATTCTGTTGGAAGTTAACTTTTCTACTTAACTTTTTCTTAACACTAAGTGGATCATATATTAAATACTCTTTTAATCTAGAATTTTAAATATATTAATTTAATTTATTGTAAGTTTATATATTTTTAATACTATGTATAATATTATTTGTTTATAAAATTTGTTGCTTTATACAATAATGTAAGTTATATGTAAAACATGTACATATTTTAATATTTGAAAACATAATTTGTAAATTTTCACATTCCTTTTAGGTCTTGCACACCTCTGCGAATTTATTGAAGATTGTGAACACACTTCTTTAGGTGTTAAAGTTTTATATTTACTTGGGAAAGAAGGTCCTAAAACATCCCAACCCTGCAAGTACATTCGATATATTTATAATAGATTAATTCTGGAAAATGCTCCTGTTAGAGCTGGTAAGTATTTAATTTAATTTTGCTTTTGTTAAATATTTTGATTATAGTTTTTGAAATAATCATGCTTTTACGGTTTCAACTATCTTAATAGTATACGAGCCAGGAGTTTGTATACACTGTTTTATGATTGCATTTTCTCAATTTTTTTTTAACCTCAGGTTTGTTAATAGCTATTTCTATAAAGACTTCTATGAGCTCATCAGGACCTTGTAATAGGGATTCATTTTTTTTTCAAATGAAAGATCACTGGTACGATTCCAACCATTATTGAGCAACAGTTGATGGACGATGTGTGTCTGCTTTCTATAAGCCTGTGTGTCAAGTTGGAGTTTCTGAGTTTTCAGTGTTTTATTTTTACAAATGTGTATACTGCTGATCATTTAATACCAATGGAATTCTCTCAGAAAGCAATGATTAGGTACTAAAATCCTTATAATAGCCATTAGTTTTTATATTGTCTGCTATGCAGAGTCAAAATAAGACATGTGCAAGAAAATAGAAGGCTAATCAGTTGATATTGGAGGCTGAGATTTAAAGTGTCTAATTCATGAATATAACCCTGCCTTTCTAAAAGGAAGTCTTGAAAAGATCAGATTGCAGTTTACTAATTGTGTTCTTTTATGAAAATATAACATTTCAATTTTTAATAAAACCAGTGTTATTCTATTATATTCATAATGCATATTTTTTAAGAATGCACATTGTTTTAAAATTATATCAAAACATGTATTTTTGATAAGCGTTAATGTTAAATGTGATTAAAAGTTTAGAATTATATACAAAGTACAGTACCTAAAATCTGACTGTAAAGTCAACATGATTTCTCCTCTTCTCACTATTGGTGTTGAAAGTGCCCTCCACCTGTTTCACTGCTGAACTAGTAACTGAATGATTACCACTCTTGTGCCATAGGTTTTGGTCTAATTAGTTATCATTTGCAATAAGTGACTGTTGAGTAACAAAAAAACCAAATGACTCATTTCATCACATGGAAGCCTGTTTGAGAAGATTTATATGTACTCTTGTCAGTTTTTTTGTGTTATGCTATTTGTCACTCTGATCTACAGTTGTGTGTGAATTTGTTTTGCATGGTCTTTTCTTTAACAGATCCCACAAGTAAAAATCACTAGTGGACAGACCAAGTGATTGAGGAGACCTCAAGCCTTTGCTGATTGTCTTGTTGGGTGTAAACACCTCATGCACACGAGACAATCATGATTTGTGATCTGTTCATCATCCTGCTGAAAGTAGTAACATAACTGAAGCTTCCCTTCTAAAAAGTTTAAATAACTCTTCTAGGATTCACAAATTGACTTCACTGTTTACTGTCATTTCAAAGAATATAGGCTCCACATACAGGGATTTTGTTGCCAAGAAATGTAATATACGAATATAACCAAATAATTGTTGAAAACATTCTGTAGTATGATGGGCTTATTTTTTGTTCTGCGCTCTGTATACTACTTGAATTTGATGATTTGATTGGTTATTCAATATTATGTAATTTTTAAAGTTTAATTTTCATATGTTTTAAAATTTTTAATTTTTAAAATATTAAAATTTTTAATTAAATTTATTAAAAAAATTTAGAATATTTAATATTTTATATATTAAAACTTTTTAATATATAAAATATTAAAAAACAATTTATGGTTGCTCTGTGGTGTAGTATTTATTAAAGCTTTTTTCATTTGGGATTTAGCTGCTGTTAGCTCTCTTGCAAAATTTGGTGCTCATTGTGAGGAATTACTTCCAAATGTAACTGTTTTACTTCAGAGAAGTCTTTTGGATATGGATGATGAAGTTCGTGATAGAGCCACTTATTATTTAAATATTCTGAAGGAGAAACAAAAAGGCCTATATTCGCAATATATTCTCAATGGTAAGAAATATTGAATTTATAAGAAATATTGGATTTTAAGTGCAAATTTAATGTAATGCAAGAATTGAGTATCTTACATTTTCTCCAATAAATGAGTTATCAATATTTTTCTTGATCATTAAAAAACAAGTAAAAGTCGGATAAAAATTACTGTAAAAAATTGGTATTTAATTTTAAAATAGCTCTTGCTGTATTTATCTTTGAATTTTAAAGGCATTTTGTTCTTTACTATTTTTATTATGATTTCGAGGACTATAGAAAAGGCTTTAAAATTTAGAATTCTATTCAAAATAATATTGATTGTAAATTTCTACTATTTCAAATAATCAATATTGAATCTAAATTTTTAAATTTACCATTGAATCATTTTGATGGAATCTTCAATGCAAAATTGCATTTAAATGTAATAACTTTCCAATTCTTTTGATATTTGAAAAACAGATGATTAAAACATTTTTGAAGTGATAAAGGTCATCCATTAGAAAAACAAATTGACATTTTGTTTTAATTATAAAGTAAAAAAGGAAAGGTACTAATAAAACAAGAATTATTAAAGTTTTTACTTTTTCAAATATGATTATGTACTGATACCTTTGAAATGTCAGTTAAATATTTTTTAATAAAAAAAAACAATGATTAAATTTTATTTTAAATTAAAATTTTTGACAATATATCATTGAATTTTATAAATATGGATACTTTAAAATGAAAAAGATTGTTTCTTTAGATTTTACATTGATAATATTAGCATTTTTTTAAGAATTTGTCATGAAATCTGCTCTTGATTTATACAGTAAATGCTCCTAACTATTTATGTATAAATATTTATGAAATGGCTGGTTGTGAATTAAAAAGAATATTATATATTTTTCTTTTTATTTTTATGTTTTTCTTTATATTTTTATATATATATTATATTTTTATCCATTTATTTTAATCCTTAGATTTTAATTTTGAAATTATTGTAGCAGTTATGCTCCTCTTTTTCATTAAAAAAAAAAAAAAAAAAAAAAACTATGGCACGACAGCCTGTTTGGGCCAAGGGCTTCAGTGTCCATCTCTGTGTAAAAATTTAATTTTATATCTATATATATTTTTAATAAACAATTATCTTGACATCTTTTTATGGAAAATCATTTTAAATATTTGGTTATAAAAAATTATTTTTACAGCTTTCAGGTAATTATGTTTTCACTTTGCAGTAAGAATTGAAATGATGCTAAAATTAAAATGTAAATGTGTTTAGTATATTTTTGTCTGAGAGTCATTGAATGCTTAAAAGATTATCCAAACATTGATTACTTACATAAATTAAAGGTGAACTTTTTTTCTTGCAAATGATTTCTTGCTTACATAATCTTAATTTGAGAGAAATATTTTTGAGAATGAAACCTTTTAGCTGAGCAAAAGGTCAGAAGTTTGACCTTTTGACTGGGCAAGGTTGACTGTCTCTTATCTCTTCAGTGGGTTGATAAAACTGTGTATCAACACGGTTGGAAACTAAAACATGAGGGTTTTGCATTTGGCTGACCACTTAATAGACCTGCTTCACACCCCTGGGCTCTCGGTCAAAAAAACTTGGGCACTGTAAACCTTGTCCTCATGGTAGCTGTCATGCCATTCAGTTGAGCTATGGAAATAATGGGAAATAAAAGAAATTTACAGATTTAATTAATTTAATGACATCAATTTATCTGTAATCTTGACTGATAAGTCTTATTTGGAATATATTATATAGCAGCATATTCTTTATAACTAACTTTCTCTTTTATTATATTCTGAAAGTAAAAGGTTGCTTATTTGTTATATACAAGTGAATTATTTAGTTTTTTTTACTTATGTAGAAATTAAATGTGAAATTTCAAAAGCACATTCTTTTGATAAAATTTTTATTTTTCCTATTTTTACTTAGCTTTGACTCTTCAAACAAAATATTGTAATAATTTAAGTGAAAAATAATATATCATGTTATTTAAAAAGAAATTTTTTTATAAAAGTTAGTTTCCAACATATTTTATCTTTAGATTTTAATTTTAAAGTTATTGCAGCAATTGTGCTCCTCTTTTTCATTTTTATTTAAAAAACTTCAATTCTTGAAATATTTAATTTGTTTTATCCATTTTAGTTCTGAAACTTTACTTAATTTAAAATAAAAATTTAATTGTCAATATATTTTTAATGAAAAATTTTCGAAATTTTTTTATGGAAAATAATTTTCAATATTTGATTTCTTGTTTAAAACTTGCAAATCTATATATTGTATAGTACATTTAATATTTCAATTCATAAATTGAATTTCTCTTAAGGCTTGCAAGTTTCCATTGTGGGTCTAGAGAAAGCTTTGCATCAGTATACATTGGAACCATCAGAAGCACCCTTTGATATTAAGAGTGTACCATTGGCTACTCAACCTCTCATTGAAGAAAAGAAGACTGGTATGCTACTTTCTATATTGTTTTTATTAAAATCATATTGTCTATTTTAATTTAGACATTTTTTATAAAATGAATATTAATGCATATTTTAGTGGGAAAAATACAAAAAGTTCAAGACAATTTAAATTATGTTATGCATTTTATATCATTGTTTGTTTTTTATTTATAGTTTTACTTGTTATGACATTAATAAGCTTCAAAAGGAAAAATACTCATGTTGGGTTCATATATTTTGCTGCTGTAAAAACATCTGTTATTTAATCCAAATATAAGATAAAGGCATTAAAAAATTAACTTTTATATTTTTGATGATTAAGTTTCTGTTAATTATGTATCTATAAGCAGCATGTGGCTATATTGTGAATGTTGGAGATGGCTACAAATTTTTTGTAGACTAATTTTGTAACAAGAAAACCTAATTTATTTTATTGTAAGAAGAGTCAATATAAACATCACTGATAACCTTATCAGGATCTCTTACAAAGTCAAATTAACAAAATTAAATTGAAAAGATTCATAGTTTGAATTTTTTGTTCAGAAATCAAACACAGAAAAACATTTTATGTGCGAATTTTTAAATGAATTAAAATTTGTTCACACAAATTGGAGAATCATTGAGCAGAGAATGATATATTTTATTAAAAATTACTTTTCCTAAAAATATCTTTCTATACTTAAAAAATGAAGTGACACAGTACAACAATGATTTAAGTCTTCTGAACTAAATTATTAGTAATGATAAATTTAATATTTAGATGGAAATGTGTTTTAAAATTATTTAATAAATTTGTAAGATTTTAAATATAATTTTTAATATTTTTATACCTTTTAACATTAGTAGGGATCTCTACCAATTCTAAATCAGTTTCTGATAAATCTTACATATTTTCTATAAGAAACTTATTTAGTAATTTCTTTCAACAATCTTCTAGTTATAAAGCCATATTGGGATATGGAATAATTGTCACATTTAGTTTTCTATTATATTTATGTTTTGTTTACCTTAAAATACTTAAATGTATTGTTTTAACTTTTAGATGTACCTGTTAAAGGAAAAGCAAAAGAAAAAATTGCTGCTTCTCGACAGGATATATTTGCTGGTAAAGTTAAATATTTTTCAAAGTTTGTCATTTATATTTTGATCCTCAAAAGGTAACACAATATTTATTTAAAAATTTAGAACAATTGGCAGCTGTTCCAGAATTGGCTAATTTGAACTTAGGGCCCTTATTCAAGTCATCTCTTCCTATTGAACTTACAGAATCAGAAACTGAATTTGTTGTAAGATGTATAAAGCATACTTTCTTGAATCATATGGTCCTTCAAGTAAGTCTAGGAAGATTTTTATTGATCTCAATTTGAATTTAGAATTATAAGTTTAATCCTTTTTGTACTTTTTATATGAAATCCTTTCCATTTTTTTAGTATACTTCATTCAGTTTTAAATTACATACATATTGTTATGTTAAAATGACAAATATTGTGAAAATTTTCAATTCTTGTGATGTGTTGTACTAAAAATAAATTATCTTTATTAAATTTGTATTTATAATATAATTTTTACATTGTCTGTGCATAGAATCAATTCACTTGCTGATTTCTTTTGTAATCATATTTTAAGTTCACATCATCCTCTTAAGTGTATTTAATTTTAAATTTGTTTTATTCATTTTGATAAAAATTATATAAATTATAATATAATAAAATTTTATTTATTTAAAATTTTATTTTTTAATTAATTAAAATATAATAAAATTTTATTTAATTGCAAAGGCTAGAAATTGGTTATGATATTCCTTCAATTTTGAATAATGTTTATATTAAAAAAACCATATTTTAATAATTTCAATTTAGTTATTTTTATTATATTCATGTGATTTATTTAAGTTCAATATACATTATTGAAGTTTTATTGTAAATTACTTAAATATTTATTACTAAATTGGAATTTCAATCACTATCTTCTTGCACTCTGAAGCAAAAGTGTCACTATGTAGAGTTAGCAGCTTTAATCAATTTTGAGAAATCTAATGTGTGTTAGTTTAGTATGCTGAAATCCTCATTTCTTCTTATGAGTTATTGAAGTTTAAATCTATGCAAAATTTTCTGTTTATTTTATTAAAGCCTCATGTTGCACAGTAGTATCATATCACAAAATAATCATAATGAATGTGTCTATTTTTTTAGTAATTAAATACAAATGTTAAATTTCTACATATTTTAAAATGTTTGTATTCTATACAAAAAATTAAAAAAATTTTATTTTCAGTTAAATGTAATTATTGTTCCTACTTTGTTTTATTTTTAAGATTTAAAAATAAATCAGTATGTACTTATATATATATATTCACCTGCATTGTTGAAATTGCATGCAACTTTTTTTTTCAGTTTGATTGCACGAACACACTTTCAGATCAAGTTTTAGAAAATGTCTATGTTCAAGTAGAACCTAGTGAAGGTTTCGAAGTAGTTTGTTACTCTCCCTGTTCTAAATTACAATATAGCGTTCCTGGCATAACATATACCTGCATTAGTTTACCAAGTGATCCTCTAGCTGGTAAGTATATATGGATATGCCTTAAAATAGTGTTTTATTCATTATGTATTATTTAATTGCTAATGAAAATTTTTAATGTTTAAACTTTCAGTTAATCATTAATAAAAAAAAGTTGAACAGTAATTGGAATTATTATATATTAAATAGTTTAGTTTTATTTAATTTTATCTAAACAATAACAAATTGTGATTGCTGATTTTAATTGAGGTATAATTAAATGCATTTCATGTACACAATCCAGTAGGATGAATTTAAAAACAAAATTGTTAAATTCTGTTTTTAAATATTTTATGCGTACAATATTTTGAAAATATCTAAATCAAAAGGGATCTTAGTAACTAAGATAATAGTTATAGTATTCAGAGAGGCCATTTGTTGCGATTTTCCATATTTAGTACGGATTTCTACTCTTCGATTCGGAGTTACGATGATTTTAACGAAATTACTGAAAATAGATTTTTCTCTCGATCTCTAATAATAATCCTTTTTTATCATGTATGATTATATTATTATTGTTGTATTATAGCGATTAAAATTTGTGAAGGTTACAAATAAATTACTGATTTAGTGTTGAAATTGGATTAAGAAAAATATGCCTGATATATTAAAAAGTAAAACTGCTTAGAGCGCGCATACAGGTGATCATCGACTAAAAGTGAACTTAAACATCTCGTAGTTTCCTTTGCATAAGTGTTTTAGTCATTATGCGTATGTGCGAAGAAAGAGCATATTCAGCCGCTGCCTCTGGACTTACTCTGCTGCTTATGGAGGCAGCGGTTCACCTTATCGATAGCAGATTGCGCTGACGTCAGATAGTCAATAGCCAGAACTTCGTACTTCAGGTTTTTGTTTTATTACTTAAGAAAATTTATTACGCTTCGCCTGGCAACAGCAGCAAAAACACTATTATTCATGCTGTGTTTCGACCGCATACTGTATTGGTTTAACTTGTTCGCGGTATATACATGGTTTTATTCTTGAATTAAATATATATATATATATTATTTGTCTTGAGAAGAGAATAAAATTAAACGCGCAATTGAACCCTCTACAAGTGTAAGCCCGAAAAAAACGTTTTCGTGAAAGTTACGCCAAAGAAAGCACATAAATGTATTCTTAATGTAAACCATGTGTTACTGAAAAAGTTACTGAAATTTTTTGAAAAGGTTACTGAAAGTACTGAAAATATGTCCGATTAATACTGATTGGGATGCTCAGGGGTTGACATCTCTTGAGTATTATTTAAAAATGTAATGTAAAAATATTAAAAAAAAATTATTTATAATGGATATGTTCAATTTATATTTTGTTGTTTAGACTTATTATGTAAAACTTCTAAAGAAGTTTTTGAGAGTTATGAATGTAAATATTTTTCCATTACTTGCAATAAAATGTTACCTTAAAATTTCAAATAATATTCTTCATGTAAAATTTTAAATATATAAATTTTCATTTTGATTCCATGAATAAAATTAGAAATATATTATTAATTACGAATTTAAATTAATATTTTCAATAAATAAAAATGTATTTTAATTTTTTCGCTTTTTCAAATTAATATTTTATAAACTTAGAAATTTCCATTCACAATTTCTTTGCTATTTTTTCAATTTCTTATAATTAATATTTGCATTATTTTGTTACAATCAAAATATATTTCTTTATTTATAGTACTTGGTACTATGAGCAATACATTGAAATATTTAGTGAAGGATTGTGATCCAAATAGTGGTGAACCTGATGATGATGAAGGTTATGAAGATGAATATGTAGTTAGTATTTATTTATTTACATATATTTCTGTATGTTATATATTGTCAATGATTGTATAACAAAAGTAATGATTGGTGTAGTTTTAAAATTCCCTTTAATGTTTGGATTCCAAAATTTCATTTTACTTTAAAATTTACAGTTGCTTTGAAATAAGATAAAAAAAAAGTTTGTGCAAGGGAATATAATTTGTATACAAGTCCACTACATTTGCTAATTAAGTGACCAATCATCTTTCTTAAGTATATGGTTAAAAAATACAGAAATAAAAAATCCCCAAAAGCTAAATTTTAAATTTTGAACTTCAAAATATATAAATTTTTTAAATTTATGAAAATAAACTTATAAGTAACAATTATTTGTTTTAAATTTTTCCTGTAAATGTTTGATTTTCAATGCAGTAAATCAGTTATTTGCCTTCTGATTTAATGAGACAATAGTTATTTTAATTCATTTATTCTTGTTTCTGTATGATAATGTGAAAAAAATAAATGAATTGATTTTGAATCATTCTATTATTGATTTTCACTAATTTCAACAAATTACATATATTATGTGTCATCGTTATTCATCCTGTTTATAAAATAAACCATCTCTAATGCTGGATTTTTTTAAACTGTCACTTGGTGTCAAATATTTGGCAGACATTAAAATGCTGCTATTCTCAGTGTCCAGCCTCTGCTAGATGAGGTATACAAGTTTATTCACTCTCAAAAATCATAGACTTATACATTGAAATTATTTTTTAACTATTTAAAAAATTGTATTTTAAAAATTGCTTTAGTAAAATGTGTTTCAAAAAATATTGACTTGTAAAAATCATGAAAATTTTAATACTTCATTCATGCCATAGTTTCATGTCATAGTTTGTTAATAATTAATTTCATGTTAATTAAATAACAGTGTAAAAAATTTTGTACAGTTCTGTATTTGCATCTTAAATTTTTCTGGTATTAAATATGTTTTATTTATTTAGACTTGATGTGATGAATTATTTGGCAATTTTTAAAAATTACTAAATTCAAGCCTTTTTATATTAAAGATATAAAAAACGAAAGATATTTTCTTAATAAAAGATTTTTTTATAAGTATTTCACTTTTCTGATCTTTGAAAATGTATTTATGTTTAAATATGTTCATTCAAGTTATGTAATTTGCTAATTCTATACAAATATTCTAGATGTATGCTTTATCTTTAAGAACAACTGTTTGGTTAAAATACTAGAAAAATTAAAATTTATTGTGAAATTATTCTAATGATTTTCAATGCACGTAAAATATTTCTTTGACTAATACTAAAACATTCTTTTATATTTCTTATAACAAAGATTGTTGTTTTTAAAAAAGATTGTGCATAACTGAACATATAACATTTAAATTTTATAATATTATTACACCAAATAATAAATTTTTTTTTATTTGCAAATACTGCATAACATTAATTTAAAACTTATTGAAACCATGATTCTGCATTATATAAAATCCGTTATAAAAATCACTCAGTTTGTAGATTAATATTCTATCATTTCTGTGCTTTCTTTTCAAATATATTTGAAAAATTTTGCAACATAACTTTAATGGAATTGTTTTTACTGCAAATATCATGCATAAATTTGCTGCTGTAGAATTTATATTTGAAAAGTTTTTTAAATAATTTGTAAGAAAATTGTGTGTTTGCAATTATTAGTTTTAAAATTAACTGAGTTCTCACAATAAAACTATATAAAATTATGAAAAAAAATTTGCAGTGTTTATTAAAATGCTTATTGCTAATTATTGAATTGCTTAGAATCATTATTTTAATCTACAGTTAATAAGAAATGATAACACAGAATTCACTCTATGTTAGTTTTGAATTCTAATGTTTTCTCACTCATAAGCAATCAAACTCTTTTCTTTGTGATATTTTCTTTCCTTAAGTTGCCTTACTCCAACAATATTTACTGCATAATTTAATTTGGTGTTTGAGTTTAAATATAATCCTTCCTTTAAAAATCCTAGCTCTTTTAAAAACTATTCACTGAAGTGAATCAAGGACTAATAAATTTCATATTGATTTTAATGAACCTGTTAGATTTTAATAAATTTGTACTGTGTTCTCTTCTTGCTATGGAAAATTGTATAATAAATTGGTAAATTTTAATACTACAGAAATATTTGTACAAATTTTATTAAAATCTTTTTAGATATGTGTAATACGAGTATGTTTCTGCGTTTTATTCCAATTGTTAAAATTAGAGTTAAATTATTAAACTTTGTTTAGGAAATTAGTTATATGAATGAACTGGGTGGTTTATATGACAAAAATAATTTTTCGGTATTAAAAGAAATGTGTAAAGATGATTTTACAGTCAAAATGTTAAATTTCTGTTCAAGATAGAATCAAATTAACAGGAAATATTTTTGATCTAAATTGTCCATGGAGATGTACTATTAAACATGTATTTTTCTTAATTCTGTTTTAAATAATTCATTTAATGAATGTAAAATAGCTTTTGATTTCTGAAAACTCTGAAAATATACAAATATTCTTTAATTTTTGATTCTGTATTATTAATGCAAACAATTCATCAATATTGGTGTGAGAGATATTTAATCTGACTATATTAAGTTTTTATTCACTTATGTAATTCCTTTTTATCTCTTATTTGATATCAAATATTTTTTGTTTTAGCTTGAAGAATTGGATATTCTCTTGAGTGATCACATTCAAAAGGTTTTGAAAACTAATTTTAGTGCTGCGTGGGAGGAAGTAACTGCCAAAAATGAACTTGAAGATACATATGCTTTCAATTTAAAGACATTAGAAGGTAAGAAGGCAGTTCATGAATGATTGCAAAATTTATGCCTTGCATTAATTATATCAAATTGGAATAATTTCTAAATTCAATTCTAAAAAATATATAACATTTTTAATTAATTCTATGTTAAAAGAAACTCATTAAAAACATCCTTTTTTAAAATTAATATCTTAAATTAAAATCTCATTTTTTTGCTATTTATTTTTGATCAAAATAAATTTTGTTATTTTTTACTTATTGTTTATGAATCAAATAAAAATAGGAATCTAATTTCCAGTGTATAATTCCACTTAGATTTAATCTTGTACAATTCCAATTCAGGACCATTTAGTAACAAAAGATATATAGGAAATTACATTAACAAGATTCATTATGTTAAAGCAAGAGACTTAATTTTGCTTACTTATGTTTATGTTGTGGGAATAAAGAACAAAATGTTTCAATATTGGTATAATAGAACAAAGTTTCCAATTTTTTCCTGTGCAATGAAAAACAATGGAAATTTTGTATACAATCTCTTATGCTACACATGTTTAAATTTTCTTTATACTAATAAAAATCCTATTTTAAATAGTAACCAACTAATAATGAGATTTTTAAAAAATGAAAATTATAGCTATCAAACATTATCTCAGAAGTGAATTTTTGCTTACTTCTATGAGATTGAGAATGTTAAATAAAAAAAATTAATATAAAAAACTTATTACCATACACATACATACTAGGAAGACAAATTTATTTTTACTTTTTATTGTAAATGGTATATTTGTTAATAAAAGTAGAAATGTACTGATGTTTAAAATATTAGATTTTTACCCTTTTTCATTATTGAATATTTTTTTTATCTTTAACTGATGCAAATATCATGAATTATATTTAAGCTATTTTGTGTTTATTTGTTGTGCTGACTGCCACATTTGCAATTTTATGATAATTTCCCTTTGTATTAGGATTGTAACAGGTTAGAATTCACTTTAGATTATCTTTTTCCAATTAACCCACATGTTAAGTAATTAATCAAATCAATCCTAATTTGTTTTGCATCACTGCTATTTCTCAGTTGTAATTTATAAATAATGTATGCATGCTTGTGATTTTAAAATTGAGTTTATGTACCAAAATAAATTACAAAGCTTAGTATTGTAAAAAAATTAGAATTCTGCTTGTAAGTGCAATTAATAGTTTTATGTATAAAATTACTTAGTAATCATTGATATAATTGAATTCTATGATACCATTGAGAGTTGCTTAACTGAACTTTTTCCATGTTCAAAATGTAAAAGAGCAATATATAGGTTTGTGAAAATAATATTTTGATTAAGAAAAGAGGCTAAAAGATTTGCCTACTTCTTGACTAACAATTACATTGATACAAATACATGTTATTGAATGCTTATTCAAAAAGAGTTTGAATGAAATCATATGGAGTTTAACTTTTCAAACTTGCACTGCACACTTGTAAATGATCAAAAACCAGTTGTAAAATATTTTGCTTTCAGTATCTCTTTCAAACCCTCCTCTGCCTTTCCATTAATGTGACGTAGAAAGGAAAGGACAAGTTAAATTATCAACTTCATCACTTAACTGTGGCTCAAAATTACAAGATCACTGGCTATGTTTAGTGGTGTTTCTGTCAGTATAAATAGGCAACCAACAATTTATTGCAATTTCAAACTCAGAGAAGGGACTTGTTAAAATCTTTTTACTGAAAATTAAATTTGGCTTAAAAGTTTCTGGGGACAAGCAAAAATACATGATGTGGAAACATCCCAGTATAAAGTATTCAGAATCATTTAGTAAAATTTTCCAGTTGTCTGGACAGTTTTTGATAAAAACTGATTGAGATCCTTGAATTGTGCATCTCCTTTAACAATGTAAGATAACCCTTTAAACCATTGGGAAAACACATTTCTCTAACAAATTAAATTTTATATGATGCATGATTACTGGTCATATCAAATCAGTATATAGAGGTCAGAGAAGAAATAAAAGATCTTGTATATAGTAAAATTTAGTCTACTTTTTATTTCTTTGAACTTCGAGAAATGATTTTCAAACCATTAAGTGAATTTGTAAAACAAGTGAATTCCTTTTACACGAGCATAAATGTCAAAACAAATATTAAGCTTATACCAACACAAACATTAAGCATTTAGTTTTAGTTTAATAAGATATTGTAATCGATTAGTTAATGATTATACAATTAAAAAACTAAATAAACATTTAATTTTAATTATTAAATAGTTTCTTCATAAATGTGTTAGCATAATTCTGTTTTATATTTTTTTGTTGGACTACCCCTACATTAGAATACAAAAGATATATATATATATATATATATATATATATATTAATTGTATTTTACAGTTTCATTAATACATCTGCAGTTTATCCATAATTGTGTTTGTGTGTGTTTAAAATTATAAGGGAATGAATGATCAAATGCTTCTACTGTTAAGTATTAATATGAATAAAGCACTTTTGATTGATTTTTAACATAAATTTTGTTATTCTTTACATAGATGCTGTTAAAAATATTATGCATTTCCTTGGGATGCAGCCATGTGAGAGATCAGATAAGGTCCCTGATAACAAGAGCTCCCATGTACTTTTCCTTTCAGGTGTGTACCGTGGGGGGCACACAGTACTTGTTCGAGCTAAGCTTGCTATTCGCGCTGACACAGAAGGTGTTACAATGAACATTGCTGTCAGGAGTACAGATCCTAATGTCAGTGAAGTAGTTGCATCAGCTATAGGATAAATCTAAAGTTTCTCATTTATATTATTCAAATGTACATTAAAGATGAAGAAGAACTTTATACATTTATAAGTGGCATCATATATATTTTTCAGCACTTGCAGTTCAGTTTAGATGGATTCAGTTGAAATGTTGCTTTCCCTGCTATGAAATTTTTATTAATAATTTTTGTGGGTGGAAAAAAATGGTCATTTATGTATTTCTTTAAGCAAATTCCAAAATAGTTTTCTCTAAGTTGCTCTTTAACTGAGTATTTAGTTTCTGTATCATTTTATTTTTCAAAGAAAATATAATTGTTATAATTAATGTTAGAGGTCTATTGGTTTTTTTATTTTTATATCATTCTTTTTTAATTTTTTGCATATCGACTATCATAAAATGTTTTTAACATAATTAAATAAATTGTACTTATGAACACCTTAATGTTTGTTTCAGTTATAATAAATACACACATTTTTTGTTCATTAAAATCACGTTTTATTTTATTTTCTATACATTAGCTTAATTAAACTTGCTTCTGTATGTATAACACTATTTAATTTGGAAAAACACGTGTTAGAAAGATATATTTTTAATGAAATCAAATACACATTGTGAAAAGTTCAGTTATTTGTTTAAAAATTTAACATTTTTCTATTTAAATCAAAAACTATAATTTGATAAAATGTACAATTAGGATTTTAAAGAATTGCTACTTGAGTAAAAAGCAATTCCCCATTCTATATATACAATTTTAATATTAATTCTGTGTTTTGAAAGTAGTATTATGGTGCATTAAATGAAACTATTACTATGACTTAGAAACACTGAGATTTTGTATCTTATTTTATACTGTAACATTGTAACTTTCTTAATGTGTTTAAAATTATTTTGCATATTAATTTATTCAACTGTTATGAATTTTAAGTGTTGAAATCTTATTTGATGTTCATTAATTTGAGTTATAAAAGGTTAGAAAAATATATTGCAAAATAAATGCTTCTCGTTTATTGCTTCCATTTTCTATATTGTAAATAAAATATTTTTATTGTATTTGAAATTATATCTTTATTTCATGTGATCTGAAAACTAGTTTAATTGATAATTTTAATGGTACTATACATCATGAAGTCGATCAAACCATAGATATTGATTTATTATTTATACTTGATTGTAAGGATGGGATAATGTTTTTGAATTCTTTATCTTATGAATAAGTAAAATTGTATTGCTATCATTCCATAAGTCATCTATCTTTTTGTTTCATTGTCATGCAATAAAAAAACAACATATTTTCAAAGTTTGTCTTTCGTCTTATTTTAAATTTACATTTTCTTTTCTTTTTTTTTACTATCATGTATTTAACCAAGTTTATTTAAAATTTGAACTCTTTGTAAATAAAATTATTCAAAATATCAGATTCTTAGTGTTCAATTTTTTAATGGAAGTCTTATAGAATTTGTTACTGAAATGAAAAATAAGTTTATTTATATTGACTTTTTCACATGACAATATTTTGAAGTCAAGTATTTTGCAATCATCATTTACAAATATAATTTCTGTTGCTCATCTTAACTGATTAATTATTTTTAAAGAAACTTTTGATTTTATCAAATCCTCTCTTTTTATTTTTTAAAAATACCTTTGCAATTTTTAGTGTTTACTTTTTATTTAACAAGTGGGATGAAGTATGTGATATTTAATTCTTTGGATTTGAAGATTGTACTAATACATTCTAGGAAACACTATAATTGAATTAAATTTCTCAAGAAACTTTACAAATATTACTTTAACCATACATTATTGTTGGATTGCTTGTACTACCAAGATTGAGCATATTTTATTCTTTAAAGTAAAATATTTTTATGTTTAAGATTAAAAAATGCTTTAAGGACCATGACACATGCAATCCAATTATGTATGTCATAAGCAAAGTTTTTTTAATTTTTTGTTATGTGTTAAAATGAAGCAAAAAAATCAATTTTATTCAATATTACTTTGTCCATAAAAATATGAAATAAAACATTCCATGTTTATCTTTCCCATCAACTCATCATTGATTGTTTTTATCAGAATATACTTTAAAGGCAGGGACATTATACATTTGAAAGTAGTATTTTACTAATAATCACTTTAATATTAACATAGAAGGCTTTATTGATAATTTTGTGAAATTGTCTTTGAAAAATTGTTATTTAGCTATAAAAATTTACTTCAATTTCTCAGGTAGTGGAACTTAATTTTTAAATTGAGTTGTCAGAGCAGGTTTTTTTTTATCATTATAAAAAACTAAATACTTTTGCATGTATCCTAAACTACCTAATATTAATAAATTACTATAAAAATTTTTGTTAAATTGAAGGATTTAATTTTGTGTAGTTAGATGTTTATTCATTAGAAAATATCAAAGATGAAATTCTGTTTATTTTGATAAGTCTGAAGTTTGAAATATGTTTTGTTTGTTAAAATTTATTTCAAAAGAATGAAGATTAAAAATTTTGACTTAATTTATAATAGTATCTTGAATTATATAACTTGCATAGTTAGAATAATTTTCAAATATTATGATTAATGATTTCTAAAACTATTCAATGTAATTTAAAAAAAAGTGCATTTGCTCTTTTGAAGTTAGGAGCTATAAGAATGATAATTAACGTTTGCAGATTTTTGTAACCGTTTAAAAAATTGTGTATATATAAAACTTGAAAATAAGGAATATTTGTCTATATTTTTGAGTTTTGATTAGGAATACTGTTTGCCTTTGAGCTGGCTTTTGTTTCAACGTTTTATGGATTCCATTCCCGACATAAACTTTGATGCTTCTAGTGGTTCAGAATCCTCATTAAGCTGTAGATCCCGTCTAATTAGCCCTCACATGCAAAAAGTTGCAGTTAAGCAAAAAACCTAACTAAACAAAAAAGCTTTTCACTGAATCCATGACATCATTTCATGTCATGAAACAGTATAACCAATTTGACATTACTTGGAAATTTTAATAAGAAATATTTTTTAATATGCATGTAGGAATAATTTGATTTAAGAATATTTTCCTTAAATTTTAAAAGTTAATGTCTATTTTAATGATTATTATTATAAAATGCACTTTTTTTTATCCTCTGGAATCTATATACAATATTTTAATATTCAAAATACATCAAATTTTTTCAATATATTGTGTTTTTATGCAATGATACTGCAATATGTTGCTTCCATTAATCGCGTGTAGTTTTGTTATTGAATAATCACTGCGAACTTTTCTCCTTTTTCCATAATTTGAAAAAATTATAAACTTTAACATTTTACTATTTTATTTCTCTTTAAACTCTTAAAAAAAGTTACTTTTAAGAAATTAAATGTTTTGAAAGGATTGTTTATCATTGCAATATATATTTTTGGACTCTGATAAATATGTATTTGTTTATTTATATAATTCTCCCTCATTAAGTAAAAGTTATTTTCCTTTAATTGAATTTTGTCTTATAAATTAAGACTGAAAAATTTCTAAAAGAGGGAATACATTTTTAAGTATAAAGCATTTTGGAGTATATATATATCCACTGTGTGTGTGTTAGAAACTGTAGTGATTATATTTAGGTTTTACAATAAGGTTTCATTGTAGATTTATCATTTGTTTTGGATAGATTGTGATGTTTGTTAATGGTTGTTTGTATTAAAAAAATTTGCATATATGTTAGAGATTTGGCTATTTAACTTTAATAACATATTTTAAAGTTTTTCAATATTTGGGAAATTACAAAACTCCTTTGTCTTTTATCCCTAATTTTCCATTTATCTTTAGATTGTGCTTTGATTTTATTTTTGAGGTTTTTATTACAAAGTAATAACATTTTCTCTGTACTCCTTCCATGTTTTACACATACCGTTAAAATTTAATTCAGTGTAGCTTTTCAGTGAAACATTTAGTGTATTTATTGTATCAAATACAGTTAGACATTTTTCCTGTAAATTTTGTTTCTTTAGAACAATGGGTACTAACTGTGATTACCATAATGAGAGTTTTGTGTATTAACCCTTGATTGTCATTGCATGCTCTCACATAATAGAAGAGAATGCTGAATAGCTTCTGAAAAAGTATGCATGGTAAATCCTGAAACAAGCATGTGTTCATCTGTACTGGGGCCAACAGAATTGTTCTCACTACACCCTGAGCATGCTTAGAAATGTTGCAATTGATTTTCGTTCTTGACCAATCAACTTGAAGTCCAAACAGTATTCCTTGCTGGCATTGTTTGAATAGACAGGGCAGCAGTGCTAGCAGAATAGTAATTGCTAGACATAGGGAAATTCTTGCTGTTTACTATTTCATCAAGTGCAGTGATACATTAGTGTTTGGTAAAGTATTCAGGACTTTTAGGTAGACAAGAGAATGGTTAAAGTACCTATATAGTATTTAGCGTTCTTTGGTTAAATTTGCTGGACCTATAAGATGACTGCTTGTACTAACTTGTCACCTAATATTCTATAAAATGTGCAATGTGAGATTTACTCTTTAATCTAGTCTTAGATGGGCATAATAAGAAAAAGAGAATAACTTTTAATCACATTATATACATAATGTGTGGTGTGCATGTATTAATCACAAAACAATCTTTTTTATGACAAAAATTTGTTTATTATAGTTATATTAAATTTAAGAGAGAGAGAATTAAATTTTTTTGTTATCTTTCCCTACTCTCCTTATTTATCAATCTAGGAACAAACAATCGTTCTTATTTAGAGGTAATGGAAAGATGATAATTTTGTCTTCATATATAATTATGCACTGTTTTTGAAATGTTTAACTATCCAATGTTTTCAAGTAATCGTTATTTTTTGTAACTGTTATTTGATCTGCTATTGTGTGTGTGTGAACTAAAATGAAATTATTGAAATAATATTTTTGTTTAAAATAAAATGTAATTTAAATCAATTTTTTTTCGTTTAGATGCATGTTTATCCAGCTACTAAATTTTAGCCACTGAAATTTTTAATTAAAAGTGCCTTTTTCCTCCTATTGACTATAAATCCATGTTTTGTGATTAATTCTGATTTTGATATGGTTTATAATAAAAGAAAAGTGCTGAAAACAATATTCTTTTTATATATCTATATGAATTACAATGATAGCCAGACGAACAATGAAATGCTATAACATGTATAATTTTCACACGTTTCTTTACAAAAGAACACAAAGTTCTGCTTGAAGAAATTGAGGCAACTTAGAGTGGAAATCAAACTCGGGTTATTCCCAAACTAAGGGACCTCATCGCGCTCAATCTGTCTGTAGATCCTATTCTGATCAAGCACATTTAGTGATCTGAGCATGTAACAAGTTGTGGCTCATAGAGTTCTCAGAATCAGATGTTCTGGTTGGCGATCGACAACTTCTGAAGAAAAGTTCACAGTGACCTAACCCGTAATAGTCATATGGATGTTGTTCTATCCGAATCTTTATCGTTGTAAGCGTGCGAATTCATTCTGGCTTGTTCCAGTTGTTCCTTGTCGGGAGCAGCAAAAAGATGCTCGTAAATCAATCCAGCAACAACTCCTCCCAAAATCGGCCCTACCCAGTACACCTGTAAAAGAATAATCTGATTAGCAATCATTTTTTTAAATCAATATTCTACATTATTATATGGAATTTAAAGTTTGGATTCGTTAAGAAACAGGTTATTTTCATACCATAATGTGTATATAAAAATTAGTGAAACATTTATTATATTACTGGTTGCTGCACGAGCATACTATCCAGGACCTAGTCCATAGTTGGGTGGAAGCAGTCAGGTGGAGTCTATTTCAGAAGTAGAAGACTCCCAATACTTTCCCTACCACCCGCAGTTATATTCTTTATGCTACTGGTTATTGTTTCCCCAGCATACTTTTTCTATACTGAGATGGGCTCTATCAGTTAGTAGGAAGCAGCCAGCTGGGAGCCTCTGTTATTTGGGCCAAGCAAAAGTCTATTTGCCCTTAGAACTATTATATGGAGGACATTACGACCACCACCTATTTAATGTCCATAGCTGCTTATAATGAGCACGTTAATGAACGAGCTCCAGTGGCTCAGTAGCTTCACGCCGTTTTCCCGTAAGCTCAGCAAAGTGCATCATTTGCCGCGGGCAGTGGTTGGGAGGGTGACCATGGTGTGTTCTCCTTCACTGGGTTGCTGAACTCCGTGGATTGGGGATGTGTCCACGTTAATCTGTGACGTCCAAAGTCATTCCGCTAGTGTCGCGTGGATGTGGAGAGGAGGGTGCCAGCTCAGGTGTGACCTCGTCACCTGACCATGGTTCAAAATGACGAGGCACCTTAATAGAGCAAAGTCGTACTTTCACCTTCGTGGTGCTCTGATCCAAACGAAAGACGCTCTCTATTGACTTAATTCGCGCAGCCAAAGGCTAGCTTGGCTTATCCAAGTGTCGTAAGCTACAACAACAACGTTAATGAACATCTTCTGTTAAGGCAGGATTCGAACTCGCTATCTTCTAATGATGAAAACGTCGTCTTAACTAAGGAGGCCCCGGGGCCCATTTGTTATTGGTATTATTTAAGAATGTGTATTATTTATCATTAAAAAATAATTAGCGATGTTGGATTGGGATTGTGCAGTTTTGAAAAATAAATTACTAGCCATTATTTAATAACAATATGGTGACATTGCTTCTATGGATCATACATTTGGGAAAAGTCCAAGATTGTGTCTAAAATTGGATCTGTATTAAAGTAATATTTAAAATACAAAAAATTATTACTCTTTTAGATTTTGCAAAAAATTCAGTGAGATCTCATTTTATGGCAGTTCTGAATCATTTGAAGAATAATTCTATTTTTCATCAACTTTATTTCATGTCAGTAAAGATTTCTGCCGTGAAATATAGTTGATAAAAAATAGCATAAATTAAAAAAATATTTTCTTAAAATTATTTGTGATTATTTCTTTTATTTAATGTTGAAGTTTTAAAGTCCAAAATGTTTGCAATGAACAGTACTTATGATATTAAATAATTCTTAAATTAAAAAAATTAACCTGTAACTTAACCTTATAAAAGTAGTGAAAAAATATATAAAACATTTGTTGTTAAATATATTGGGACGTTTCTTTTACTTTTTTTGGAATGATCATTTGAATTCTCGATCACAGAATTATGAATCTTAAGATGTTAATCATCCATCAATTAAATTGACTTCCATGGATTTTTTTTTCAAGTTCGGTGTTTTTTTTCCTTATATTTCATCACATGGAGTTCGAATATTTTCATCGATAGTCATTATGACTTTTTTGTGGTAATCTTGTTAGTTTATTCTCCTTGATTTATATTGCCGAAATTATGTAGTCAATCTAAATTAATTCCGACTCTTTAATTAAAAGACAAAAGAAATAATAATAACATGACGTGTGAATAACGAATTCTTATTTTTTTTACATTATGAATCATCAACTCAAATTCGAATTTGTAATTACAAGTTTATTTTACTCTTGTCATTGTGAGTCTCCGCTGTTACAAAAATTTTGGTCTTACTGTTTTATAAATTATCTTTTGAGAGAGAAACCGATATATATATATATATATATATATATATATATATATATATATATATATATATATATATATATATATATATATTATTATTATTATTATTATTATTATTATTATTATTATTATTAACAATCTAACCAGCTGAAAATCAGCTAGAGACGTGGTCCTATGCTTTCCTCCTATTCTTAGTATTCTATTATTTTGTTTTATTCTTGTCAGTGATTTTTCAAATTTTGTCTTACTAGATTTATTGTTCTTCATGTTTATGTATATGTATAATTGCTTTGTCATGTAAAGTATAATCTAGAAGAGCTGATTTAAGTCTTTTCATAATCTAATAGTTTAAAACTTGTATAAATGTAATTTTTTTATTCCTTCCAGAGTTAAACAAATTAAAAATGCTTGTGAAGTACATCCAAATATATTCAAAACAAGACAAGAGAAAAAGTGTTTTCAGAAATTTTTGACATTTTACCTGGAATTTAAATTCTTCAAAAATCATAAACATTGGTAGGAAATCTAATCTAATATAGTGTGAAATGATTCATTGAATTAATTAAAAAGTATCTGTATAGTAATAGTTATTTTTATGACGAGTTTGAATTTGTTAAGAAACGTAACAAAATTTCTTAATCTTTGAATGGCACTCAGTGGGTTTGTCATTTTAATCCTCAAGGTTGTTGAGTTTAATTTAAAAACGGTGCACCAAATAGAAGACCCTCCAGATTTAGCTTTCATTCCCAGAGGTATAATTTCACTTGGAAGACATTGTGACTATGACCCAGTTTACGTGCTTCGGCATCAACATGATGAATTTCTCGTTAGGATAAGAATGGAATTCATTATCTTCCGATAATATGAGAACAATGTTTAAGCGGGCTGCCACGGCCTAAAGTAAAATTATAATTAGTAAGAGTTTGAATCTGAAATTTCTAAATTTATATCAAAAAAGAAAAAAAAAAGCATTATTTTGTATGGGAGGAATTAAAAAAATTTAATGCAATTACTAGAATTAGTATTTTATATGTAAAAATATCCCATTAAAATACTTCAAATTAATTATTAAAAACTTCATAAATGCATTCTTATAATTAATTTAAGAAAACACCCCCAAAACTTGAAGTCGGAAAAGGGGTAAAATGTTTATTAATTACGAGTTATGTAAGAAGGAAACACAGTAATTCACTAAACCTTAGAAATATAACTTCGTAAATTTCTATATATATGTAAACACTCCTGTCCATAAATTAAGGATGATGCAAGTTCAGGCAAAGAAAGAGACATAAGCAAAACAAATGTGACTTATTTGTAAAGTCTATTTATTAAACAAAAGGTAAAGAGCAAAAACGATGCTATATGTTTGACATCATTAATAAAAATTGAGATTTTTACTCCCTGGAGCAAATTTCAAAAAAGAACCTATTTACAAAAATCAATATACCATGGTTGGTATGATGGTTAATACATAGTATGCCCCCAGACGATGCAATACAGGCCGTACAACGCCTAGGCATGCTGAGTATCAAATTATCGATCTGATCTTTAGGGAATATTACACCACTCATCAAACAATGCTCTCCGAAGTTCCGGTAGACGTGAGAGGGAGTTGACGGTCTGCAATTCGTCGGCCAAGCATGTCCCACTCATGCTCTATTGGATTTAAATCCGGTGAGTATGCTGGCCAATCCATACGAGTGATATCTTCCAATTTAAGGTATTCGTCTACAATGGTTGCATGGTGAGGACGGGCATGGTCATCCACAAACAGAAATTCTGCACCCATGGCGCCCCGAAACAAACGTACATGTTGTTCCAGAATGATATCTAGATAGATGTGGCCTGTCATGGTTATATTCTGAACATGCATGTTAGTTCTGGAACCCAGAATAATTCCTCCCCAAACGCGCAATCCTGCACCACCGTAACGGTGTCGTTCAATGGTGTTCTCTTGGTGGTAACGGGTACCTGGCCCTCTCCATATGAAACTCCGGGGAGAATCAGACTGAAAGCTAAACCTGGACTCATCGGAAAACATTACACAAGACCACTGTTGCGGTGTCCACAATGCATGCCCTCTACTCTAGGCAAACCGCAGGCGACAGTGAGTTGCGGTAAGTGGACATCTGACAAGCCTACGAACATATCGACCAATGTGCCCTAAGCGTCTGTACATGGTCTGCCTTGAAACTGTCGTACCGGTAGCTGACGAGACAGGTCTGACGCTGTGCTCCGTCTCTTTCTTTTGGCAGTAACTGCCAAATACCGGTCCTCATTCGTCGTTGTAACTCGGGGGCTACCTGTGCTGTAACGTCTACTCACATTACCATCATCTTGGAACCGTTGCCAAAGCCTGGAGATGACACTCTAGGCGATTCCAAGTTCCTCGGATACTTCCAGCTGGGTACGTCCACATTCCAGATGGTCGATAATTCTATCACGTAAAGCATCATCCAAATACTTCCTTTGTGCCATAACTATGCGGTTATTTCATTGAAAGCCTTTTAAAGCACTTGTGAACAATTTTACTTCTTTGCAACCATTCCTTATACACCCCTATCTTATACTCTCGTCATTGTGACGTACTATTAGCGCCATCTGGTGGTTTCTTGTAATCTGCATATTATTCTTCAATATGTGTGGGATAATTCTTCATGTAAAATTTTTATTTTAGAGTTCAATTTCTGTGTGATTCTGAATTATCCTTATTTTATGGACATATATATATGTATATATATATATATATATATATATATATATATATATATATATATATATATATATATATATATATATATATATATAATCCGAAGAAAAATAATTGAACCATGACATGTAATTCGTCATGTCACAGTGTTTATGCAGTTGGACAATGATTGTAAAAATTTAAGAGAAAACATTTTATTCACAAACAATTAATTACACAGTCTAATGCATTAAAAATTATCAATAGATGTTATTTAAGTTGATAGTCGGTAACCCATACAGCCTGTTGGTTTAAACTTATCTCTGTTGCAGATTCTTCCATAAATATTCTAGTGACAAAGAATCAGTATACAGAAACGGTTCAACTCTAGAATTTACATTTATATTTATAGATACTGAAGTTTAACCAGTATTGTGTGTGACGATTTTATCTCTAGTAACTACTTTAACACTAGATAACCACTGTTAACGTATAGTTACTAGGGATATAATCCTCTATACTGGTTAAACCACTATAATATTTTTTAAAGTTTTCAAGTTTATACTTACCTAAATGAGAGAGAGTTTACATTTTTTGAGATTATTGTTTGCTATTATGGTCCTTTATAATAAAATTAGAAATTTAAGGACACAGTTGTCATTTATTGATTAAGATTATTTTTGCCTCTTGAATTATCAAAAATACAATTCCTTGGAATTTGGGCATTCATACGCCGGAAATAATGGTTACTAGCAAGGTAAGAGTTATAAGGAATAAGCCGAGTGATACAAACACAGGTGTCCTTTTTAAATTAAAGTTACAGTTGTACAGTATCTGTTTCGAAGACACATACTTTCTTTCAATGTATGTTCACGCAAATTTAACTCTAAAATAATCTTGTATAATGAGTACCTGTACACTTAAATTCTTTATTCCTAAAAAACATTAAGCAACATTTTTCTTTGAAAGAGAATTTTGAAGCGCTATATAATTTGAAGTGTGATGTGTTAATTAATTAGAAATACAACAAACATTAATTTTTATCGTCAGTATTTTTAAATTATTCAGTGACATAATTATATTTAATATCTCAAAACTAATTACTTTTGAACTAACTATACAGTGGATGTTTTTCATTTCCAAATAAAGGAACGTATTTTGTGTAAGGTACAATCTACTTACCCAATGGTTTTCCCAGTTATTTAAAATCACTGCTGGACCAAAGGATCTGGCAGTATTCATACTTGCTCCAGTGTATTTGATCTGAAAAATATAATCAATGTCAATATATATATTCAGTGGAACATCGCTTAACTAGCCTAATTCTTTCCAAAATAAACGTAAAGCGAAATACTCATTATTCGAAACAATTTTTCTCATATAAATTAATGTAAAATACTATAATAAATTCAATGTCGAAAACAGTCTCATAAAATGTTATAATAACGTACATTCAAAGAAAATTAGTTACGTATTGTGAAGGATAGTTAACCATTTTTATCTTTTCTTCTATCTCGAAATGAACCCATCTAAAATGTAAATACAATTTGCAGAAAATAAAAATCAAAATGATTACTATACACACCGAATTATTTTTTATTAGAAAGATGTCCAGAGATTTTTATTTTCACCAACGCCTAAAGTTCTTACTGAGAAACACTATGCAATTCTCTAAGCTTCCTCCAAAACTTCTTACTGTGAAACACAATACAACTCAACTAGTCTGTGCTCTTCCATAAGATCTTCGATACCACTGTTATCCACCTTCAATGCCATGGTAATGACCAAAGACATATTATCGTTGAAGACAGATTCCATGGGTACTATCACGAATTCTTCAAATTCACATTCGATAATGCTCTCCGGTCAAAGCTTTTTCTTCTAAGCAGAAATTAGGGTAGATTATCTAGAGGTAGCCAACAATATGGAAATAGTTTTCCCAAAACAATATCTGAGAGTGAGGTTTTTTTTCAGTTACCTGAAAACTATGCTCAAAGTGTGATTTAATTGTAGAGCTTCTTAAAGTTAGAATAACTTGCTAGTCCATAGACTGGATTATTGAAATGATGGTGGGAGGCAGAAACTGGATTTTGATGTATTTAAATTCTTAAGGAAGGTCATATTGTAGGCCTGAAGGATGGGCTGGAACGTCATCCATAACAAGCAAGACATAGAAGCGGCAGATTCATCTCAAGAAAATATTTTTCACAAAAGAACCAAATACTTCCTTAATCCACTCAGTAAAAAGGTTACCCAAACCTTCCTGACGTACCACATTTAGCCTGTTCTTGGGATTTTGCATTTATTAACGGCTTATGGAGTTATAAATGGTAAACCAACAGCAGCTTAATTTTAAAATAACCTCTTGCAATTTTAAAGTCGTTAGCACAAATCTGCTACGTTTGACGGTTTCTTATCCGCTTATGTACGTTCGCTTCAGCATCTTCTTCCGGAAGAGACTTGTTTCTTGAAAATTAAAAACAGTGTGATGCGGTAAGTAATATTCAAAACCTACGAGCTTCTTGAAATCACCAATAAAGTTCTTGAGCTGCCCTTATTTCTGAACTTGCTACTTCACTGTGACTCACACCGTAGGGTTGTTGGTTCTCGTCTTGAACTTCTCAAACCACCCTCGGTTTTCCTTTCTTCTTCGGTCGTTGATGATCTTGACGTTTCCTTAATGAGGTCGGCGAAAATCGTTTTTGCCTTCACACAAATGACAAAATTTTCAACGTTGTTACCTTGCAATTGATTTTCATTTATCTGTATGAGAAACAACCTTTCAACTTCGTCGAGAATGCACATAACCGTTGAGCAGATATTTTTGTTACTCTCTTTGAAGAATTTATCTTCTTAATATTGTCCTTGTTTTTGAGAATACTGCAAATTGCTGATGTAGACCGAGTGTATGTGCGCTTACACCTCGATCTCGCTTTTCAATGATTTAATGTTTCATTGCTATGGTTGTTTTTACTGTTTTATTGCTGTTTATTTGCAATGTTTTTCACACAAAAAATTACAAATCTGTTTACGGATTATCTTAATAATAATTAATTCAATTAATTTTCTCATTCATGTACACATATAATACAAGTTTGAGGAAATATGTGAGCAAATGGATGCATTTGGATCAAATTCTGCACAGACTGATGTTATATACGCACAATCCAGAATTTTCTCTTTTCTCGTCTACTCGTATAAAACATCATTCATTAACCCTTTAACTGTCAAGTTATTTTGATGATTTGGGTGCACAAATTGCCACTTTGAGCAAAAGAACTTCTAACATCTAACCTTTGAAATCTTCAGTAAAGTGCTGCCATCTATTGAATTGAGAGCACATCAACTTTTCCCAAGATGCAGTAGGGTTTGACAAAAAGATGTTGTTGTCGTGGGCCAGCTAGGCTGGCAAATATGGAGTGCGCTGCTCCACTTTTTCAACTGAACCATATTTGGTGTGGAGTCCGACTTCCTCAGTACACACATGCCATAGGGACCCGTTTATAGGGTAGGCGACCATTCACTACTCATACATACAAAGAAAGGACAAAGACAGGATAGACAAAGTACATCCATTCCCGAACTGGGATTCGAACCCAGGACCTCCCTATCCTCCAATCAGGCACTCTGACCACTAGACAGGGTAGGTGGCTGACAAAGAGATGAAGCCGAAATAAACGTCTCCCGATATATATTCGGATATAACATATACAATGCAGTCAAAAAACTCTCGGAAAAGTTACTCGGAGTAATACTCGGGCGTGAGATTTTCGAACACCAGTGGTCTGTGGCCGAGATTATCTCGGGCATGACAGTTAAAAAGTTAAGCGAGTCATTTTTTTTTACAATTTATTTTGCTCGTTATAAGGGGTACTCGTTAAGCTAGGTTCTACTGTACTGGATATAAATAAATCGTAAAACTCTTTCGATAGCTTCAAAAAGCATTTCGTTAAATTTTCAAAGGAAATGTGATATTAGTTTTGAAAAAAGTTTTACAAATTAAAATAATAAAAAGTTATAAATAAGAATATCGTATTTGTAGATACTAAAATGAGAAAAATTTTGTAACTTATTCAAAGACAACTATTTTTTACAATCACGCAATAAAATAACACTTATTTTAAAAATAATAGGAAATTTATATCACGATTTAATGTGTACTTCATTGTTAAGTTCTCAACGGTAAATATATATATGTATTTTCTCTTTAGAACAAATATTTGTTGTTGTTGTCGTGTGCCAGCTAGGCTGGCAATATGGGGTGTGCTGCTCCACTTTTCCAACTGAACTATATTTGGTGTGGAGTCCGATTTCTTCAGTACACACATGCCATGGGTACCCGTTTATAGGGTAGGCAACCATTCACACCTCATTCATATAAGGAAGGGACAAAGACAGGATAGATATAGAGAGAAAGTACATCCCGCCCGAACCGGGATTCGAAGCCAGGACCTCCTTATCCGCAGTCAGGCACACTGACCACAAGACAAGATGGGCGGCAGAACAAATATTTAAAATTGGTAATAGAAAAAAAATTATTTAAAGAAAAATAAGAATCTCTTTCAAGGTATGTGCGAGCTAAATCATGTTTTTTATCATTATTATTATTATTATTTGAATCATTAAATATATATAAGTTCATAAATTAAAATAATAATAATTTTCTTTTGGAATCTGGAATCTTTTTTTATTTAAAATTAAAATACCAATAATATTTATCCGGGCGCTCCGTGGCTGAGTGGTCTAAAGCATCACCGCTAATCGCTTGAGATCGTAGGAGTGTGGGTTCGATTCCCACTATGGCCCTGGGTGTTTTCTTCGTTATTCTTCTGTGGTTGTACATCTGTCATTGTGCTATTTGTCCTATTATCGACGAAGACTTACAAGCGGATCTCAAGAATCAAGCATACAAGTCTGAATATATGTAATGTAATAAATAAAATAATATTTATCCGAAATATAAATAAACATTTGTGCGTGTGTGTGTATCATCATGAATAAACTCAGTAAAACCGAAGATAGTGTATTCTCCCCAAATTTTCGAAATAAATAAATGAAGGAAAGACTTTTCGAGTAATTAATGAAGCCCATTAACCAAAATAGGTTTTATTCTTGCCGACTGAGGATAAAATCTACTATATTTTGGTTTTCCTATAATTCATTAATAAATCTTGAAAAAGAAAAGAATATTGCAAATATATAATATTGGGTGTGTGTGCTATAAAATGCATAGCATTCGAATTTGTAAATATTTTATCTACACATATCAATGTAAAAAATGATTAATTCTACAAAAACACCCTGCGATATTATGATGATGATTTTCGAAACACTGAAAATGGAATTCTTAAATATGGCATTTGCTTAAATATTAAACTATACATTTATGCTTTAGTGAATTATATGCTTCTAAGTTTCATTGTGTTACAGAAAAATGTCTAATAAAAAAACAAAGCTTTAATAATATGAAATACCCTTACTTTGAAAAACGAAACCATCATTCAAATCAACTACTCCTTTATAAAAAAAAGAAGTGTACGTTTTCTGATCAAAATAAAAACGTGTTTTTAACGTTTTTATTTTGAAAAAAAAATTTTCATAAAGAATTTAAAAATCTTAAATTAAAGAAAATGTAAAAAAAATTTCAAAGAATTGTGAGAGATTTGGCAGTTAATTCTATATAACAGTTATTGACAAATTTAGTGTCTAGAATTAGTGACTTTAAATTTCCATTCTTGTAAACTACACAATTACGAGATTTTTAACTTTCCGAAGAATACTATAATTTCTACTAAATATTCATAGACAACTCGAATATTTTGTCTGTTTTGTAAAGTTTTCATTCATCGGTGTTTTACTGCTCTTCAGATCCTTAAAGAAGAGGAAAAGTGAGACATTATTTTTCTTGTTGTTGTTGCTTATCCCCGACTGGCGTGACAGTACCATCACACCAGCCCCATGAATCCAAAAATAGTCAGTCTCTCAAGCACCACCTCCGGTCTCAAATCCATGTCCCCTCTCTCACACCCAATGCACTGAAAAATATGAGATGGGGAGGCCTGAACCACTCGACATTTGGGACAGAGAGGGTAGATCTTGGTACCAGAGACGTGTCTCTGAGCAAGCAGGTGGCCACTTCGCAGTCTTGTCAAAGCCGTTTGGCTGCATCTCTTGTGTTTACCCACTAGTGCGGAACCAGGATGTTTGCATGTGTACCATTCGTGGGTAGGAATGGTATCCCTAAAAGTAGCATTGATAGCCATCCTAACTCTAGAGGTCAGCTCTGAGGACGACAAGCAGTCTCCAATGATGATATTCTGTAGGCTTCCATCCTTGGCTAACTGATCCGCAACTTCGTTCCCATACACATTAACATGAGATGGCACCCACTGGAAGACTATGGTACTGCCTTTCTAATTAGAAAGATGTTTTACTATTTTAGTTGTTATTATGTCACCATGCCGCCACCACTGAGCCAGATATTGTATGGAGCTTCGGTTATCACTGAGGTTCCAAATAGACATTATTTTTAAATATATATATATAACCGCCATCATCTACTGACAAATATGAAATTTATTTCAAATTATATATATATATATATATATATATATATATATATATATGCATTCATATTTGTATTAAACACCCAAAAAATAATATGAAACTTTCGATTTTCCTAATTGTTAATCATGGTGATGATAAAACAGATGTAAATGAAAATCAGTTGATTCAGAAAGAACGTAGCGTAGTTACACACTCTCTCAAAATAAATAAAAAAAAAAATATATTACTACCCACATTCCAGCAAACTTAGCAGCGCCCGCTGTTTTTCTGAATGAGAAACAATAGTCAAAACACTGACTAATGTTACTTGAAAAGGAATAAATCTTGTTACGAGAAAAACATCTGGATTCTAACTAACAATAGAATGTTATGAATGCAAGAGGACAGCCATCACGAAATCTGCAGAGTGATTTTTAAAAAAAGTATTTGAGTGCGAGAAAGCAGAAAAAAATGCAAATGATTGCTGCAGTAGAATGTGGAAAGCAGCATTTTCCTCATCCATCTGGAGTTATCTATGTGTGATTCTTCTCGCTTCTTTTTTTGTACGCGCGACCTTTGTTTTATTTTATAAATATGTCTCAGTGATAGACTTCATTTACAAACAAATATGTAATATTATACATTTCGTTACACACATACACACACAACCTTTTCAATTTTCCTCCCTTCCGATATCTGGCATTACGCAAAGTTAAAACTAGTTAGCAGTCTTGAATGAGTAAGATAAGTATGAATGAAGCTACTCTCACGTGATAAACGGTGACATTCTCTCTTAGTAACTCCAATTTCATGAATACTTTGTCTATCTCATAAAAGATGGTTTTTTCAGTAAAATCCGTTGGCGAATAAATAAGCAAAAGCAAATTTCTCTCGAGAAAACTTGCCAAAAAAAACCAAGATACACATAATAAAGATCCTTAATTGAATAATATAAGGAAAATTTTACACAAAATATGTTTTGATAAAGTGAAAGTATAATTTTAAGACTGTATTATAATAGATATATAATACTCAGTCAAAATTATACTTTCACTTTATCAAAGCATATTTTGATATAACATATTCACTTCATCAAAACATAATTAACGTAACGCTTTTTCCATCATATGAAATGACGTAATCGTCAATTATCAGATAAAGTTGAATTTGAGGATTTCTCAACCTTCTGATTGGTATGTTAGATTATCCATTAAAATTTAATGAAAGAAAAATTTACGTTTTAAAAATATTTATTATTTCCAATCTTTATTTATATTTCCTAAAACATAATAGAAATTAAATAAATTTGCATTTATATTTGCGGAAAAATTTATGTGAATTTTATTCAGAATATAAATATGATTAATAAATTGTAAAAGTATATACCATAAATAAATATGAAAAGCTTTTGAAAACAATGGAAAGTAAATTTTAATTTTCGTTATTTACGAATATAAACGAAATTTTCACAAACAGATTTTTTAAATAAATAATTAAATATAGTTTTGATTTATCAAGCTTTAAAAATAAGGAATATTCTGATTCAAGGGTCACATAAATCCTAATCAAATTTCCTGCATATAGGTGTTTATCAAATCACAATATTGGAGATTTATTCTCGCGTCAAAATTTATCACGTGAAAAATTCATTCTGGCGTAGAAATCCACAGATTTGTCTTATCTGGCTCTTGTACCAGATAATAGAATTTTGCGAAATACCGAAATATATAAGGGGAACTCTCATTATTATCCACAAGTGGCAACACCTTGTGGATAATACCACACCTATATGTGGCAACCACAAGCGAATATCTTGGCATTAAAAAAGTAGCCAAAAAAATCAAGCGGTAAATAAACTTTTACCGTGTGCTTCATTTATTATGATACAATAGTATTTTACTCAATATTTTCAGTTGAAATAACTTAGTGCTTATTTCAGCAAATGAGAAGTCTCAAATAAATTATTCACTTGCTAAATTGATTAACTCCATTTTTCTGAGTTCTTTTAAATTTTAATTTCAAAGCTGTAAATGATATATAATTTTTATATATATTCAGAACAAATTTTAATGATAACAAGAATTAACGCTACAAAAATCATGTAAAACAACAAAAAAAAAAACGTTAATTTTAAAAAATATATACTTTTGTATCATTTTCTTTAATTCTTGTTTTATGGAGTAATGCGATTTGATCAATGAAAAGCACTCAAATATTGTATAAATTTTAAGTAAATGCTAAGAACAAATTTCAAAACTTGAAAGGTTTAATATTTCCTTAGGTTTTAATATTTACTTTTTAGCTTGGTTGATCAAATCACCATTGACCGGTGGTAAGCAGATGAGACATTTTTTTAACTATATTTTTTACTTATATTTTATAGGTATATGTGTTAACTATCGTCAATTAGAAAAAAATGGTACCAAACAACATGAGTTTTCACCAACAATAGAAAAATGCGTACCAAATACAACTGTCTGACAGTAAAAGATTATTCTTTTTAGGTTTTTCATTTTTAAAGTTTTTGTATTGTTGTTAACATAATGAATTAAATATAATTTATATGCTTTATGAGATTATTTTAGCAACTGTTTCACAATTAATCGCATCCTTTAAAACATTAATTTCAACATTATTTATTCATTAATTTTTTGTTTTAATTACCATTAAAAATGCACTAAAGGAGAAATAAAAACGATTGGATGTAAGTTTGGTGAAGTTTGAGCCAATTTTTCTGATCGTCGTAAAAGAAATTCTCATCTTTTAATTTATCTATTATGCCGACCGATGGCTGAGTGGTTAGCGCTCCTGACTCCTGAGCTGTGGGTCCTGGGTTCGAATCCCGGTTCGGGCATGGATATTTCTTTTCTTCTTTGTTCTCTATGTGTTTCGCTGTCCTTTCTTCTGTGATGTTGTATGAATGTGGCCCACCCTATAAACAGGTTTGTGGTGGTATGGCGCGGGTAACGCTTCTCGCCTCCGTGACTTGTTTCACAGGTGCCCGCTGGGTAACGATAAATGAGTAGCAGGTTCTAGCCTTGTTGTGGCATAGGGTTCAACCCTCATGTGCCCGCCATTAGAAAAAAATTATCTATTATTAGGTAATGATGTGTCCAATTTTCTAAGATATGTACCTTGAGATGTACGAATATGTATTTTAAACGTGTTTTGAAAAATAATATTGAAAATTAATTTGAAACTTTCATTAAATTAATTGTTATTTATATATTTTTAATCATTTTAACTAATTCATAAGTAATTAAAATAATTTAACTCAATATAAGTTAATAAATAAATCTTCAAAAATTGAAACTCTCAAGAGTTAAAAAATGCCTCCAAATAATACATATAAAAAATTGTTTTTCATGCACTAATAGAACGAGCAATGTTGATTTTACTGTAACTCATTTAATATTCAACAAAGTGAATCAGAATAGTCAGGTAGAGCAGAGTCTATGAATAAGAGAATTGGTACAATCTTTGATTTTAGTTAAACAGAATATAGCCTATGAATGTGAAAAGTAGTCTTTGTTTACATCCACGCAGAGTAGATTCTATGAATAAAAGATGTGAAGTTTCAAGTTTCATCTAAGCGTGCAATAGAGTTTATGAATGGAAGAAATAGTCTTTGATAGTAAATAAGCAGATAGAGTCTATGAATAAGAGAGAATTTTCCAGTTACAATATCAAAGCGGTCTATATTTACAATTAAATAGCGTAAATTTTATGAAAAAAAATTAGATACTGTAACCTATAGCTCAATAGAGCTTATGAATAAAAGAAGTAGTATTTTTTTATAATAATAATTAAGCAAAATAGAACTTTTGAGCCGCCCAACTTGTCTAGTGGTCAGCATGCCTGACTGCAGATAAGGAGGTCCTGGGTTCGAATCCCGATTCGGGCATGGATGTACTTTCTCTCTCTGTCTATCATGTCTTTGTCCTTTCCTTGTATGAATGAGGTGTGAATGGTTGCCTACCCTATAAACGGGTACCTATGGACTGTGTGTAGAGCAAAGTCGTACTTTCATCTTCATGGTGCTCTGATTAAAACCAAAGACTAGCTCCCAATCGACTTAAAATCGCATAGCCAAGGCATAGCGAGCTTGGCTTGTCCAAGTGTCATTAGTAACAACAACAACAGAAATTTTGAATCATTCTAATCAGTTTTAATCACGAAAAGAATTTTCTAATCATGATTAAAAAGAGCTGAATCTATGAATGAGAAAAGTAGAGCATTAGATTACAATTAAATGGAGAAAGTTCTCTATAGAAGATAATACAGTTTTAGATTACAATCAAGCTTAATAATAACTTATGAATAATGTAGTTTTTGCTTACAGTTTTGAAAAAAAAACAAACAGAATTTATGAATGAGAAACAAAGCTACTAATTTATATTAAGAAAAGTTGAGTCTATTAATGAGAAAAATAGACTCATGAATTACAAGTGGTTGAGTTACTCATGAATTACAAGTCTATAAGAGAGACTCTGTTTCGGCAATATATCAAGAAAGAACTGAAAATTCCAGAAATTTACAGTGAAAAGGATCAGAAGTGTTCCTTTACTCTGACACTATTTCCGTAATTCCGTAAGCAAATTTTCATTACGGCGAAAAGACTGTCTTCTCACGGAAAATTATTGATTATGCTGATTTCTCTAAAAAAATATTGCCATAATAACTAACACTTTTGCATTACCATCTGTATTTCATTCTTCCTGTAAAAACGCTGAAAAGGAAACCTTGAAAACTAGGTTCAACCTCTTGAATGCATAGAATGACGCGCCTAACGGTGCGGAGAAGCTTTCAGAATCTTTTTCCAGAAATAGCACCAGTCGTTGTATTCCAGAAATACATCCTTTTTTTTGTCGTCTTTCGCATTTAGTGAATTAAGCTTATTGTTTACATTATGTGGAACGGATAATGATGTATAAATATGTATACATATTTTCTATTAACAGGCAAATCGTCATATTTTATGTGATACGAAAAGATTGCTTTTTCTATATTCACATAACGTCTTATATATTTTGAGACCAATCAGATATATCATGGATGTGTGTTGTGTGTATGAGAATGAATAACAAATCATGAGAATGTTTCTTATACATTTAGTTTAGCTACTTCTTAGGTATATAAACTCAAATACCCTTTAATTCAAAATGACAGAAAAAATACAAATTATTATTTCGGAATTTTGAGAATGAATACAAAACAAAAAGACAGTAGGAATTCTTAAATTTACTTTAAAATATTGGCCTAATGTTCAAAATTTACTGATTAAATTTTGATAAAGCTAATAGAAAAAATGTTACCATATACTGACTGGTTACCTGATTGCACAATATTCACTTCACGAAGATTTCTTTTCTTCGAAAATATTTTCCATAAAAATTTTGAAGAAGGAATAGACATGAGAAAGTATATAAAACTGATTACGATGTTCAGTTTATTTTATTAACATTTTTTATGAAAACATAAATTTCACTTTAATAAATGTATTGAATACAAGAAAACAAATTCAAATAATGTCACTCCTCATTCATATAATTAAAACAAAAATAGTAATACTCTCAAATATAAAAAATTAAGAAATGAAATTGACACGGAATCTGCAAATTAGTTAAAAATCAATTTGAAATTTTAGTTGATAATTAATTTTAAAAAATTAGACGAAAAATGTATTGAATTGATAGTAATAATAATAAAGTTTTAAATTGTATTTAGAGCGCAATTGTTTACTGTTGATGAATATATATATGCACATGCTTATATATATTTTGGAATTCCCAGAGTGTTTGATAAAATGTTAAATCACATACCAATATCAGTATACCTGTTTGCAGTGTTTGAATAGGCACAGATGCCGTATAATCCAGGATGCCAAATTTTGAGTTTGGTTATTTTTTTGGCGGATTTTCTTATGCATGTGGCAATCTGGTTTCTATTAAGTTATACATATGAAAACAATTAAGAATTATAAAGAAAATTCAATTTTGGCAACCGTCACGCACACGTCTCAATATGTCATCTTGGCAATATTTCTTCATCGCCAAAATATTCAGAATTTAGAATCTTGGATTATATGGCATCTGTGCCTATGAATATAATGTAATTAATAAGATTTTTCAAGTGAGAACATTTTTAACTGAGATATCTGTGGAGGATATTAATTCCATTATGAACGCTCTAAAATAAACTGTAGCATTTCAGTTATATCGAGGTTGGTTGATTATGTGTGCCAATAGAATAAATAGCAATTAGTTAAATTTATGTTTTTAATATGACAATATTTTCTTTAAATCATTAAAAAAGGAATATTCTCTGGATAGGTTATACGAATTTATTAAGCGCTCTCATTAAGCATCACTTTCATAAGCTAATTTTGGCAACTGTTTCCTAAATAAAATATTATTAACTCTTAAAATATACAGAAGAAAAATATATTTTAAGGTGCCCCTTGGTGAAAATTGGTGATTTTTTTTTCCGCCAAGTTTGTTTTCGTGCATGATTGAAGGAACAATATGGCGCTAAAATCACCATATACAAGACAGAAATAAACCAACAACAATAACAGTATTTCGAAAACTGGCGAGAAATTGAGGTTCACCGTGATGTTTAGGCCATCCGGAATACAAAGTAATATATATGGAGAAATAATTGTAAGGATTATATCATATCCTTTATGTAATTAAAAAGTATATAAGACGGTCTTAATATAAGTTACACATAATTCATCTCCAAGAGTTTGTAGAGCAAATTACAATTATTCTCTTATAAATCTCAAAAAATATATATTAAAACATAAAACTAAAGAGTAATTTTATCAACAAATTTGAGAAAGAACAATTATTTTCCAAGCAGACTTCCCCAAAAGAAAGTTTTCTTCTTCCATGTCGTCTCAAACTGAGTCATTACTAATCGTAAAATATAAACATATTATTTATAAATATAAAATTCTTATTTTTTTTCCATCGAATTTTTATTTGGAATTGAAATGAGAATGACTGCTAGGAACAAAATTAAACCTATATCAATATTTTGACTTTTAAATAACATAGAATACGTATCATTTCGAAATCTTGATTGAAACTTTTGTGATTTAATTTAAACCGGATTAATAATAATTTGAATACATTGAGTTGTTTAATATCATGATATACAGCGTTTCAGAACACTGTTTCTTTATGAATGGAGGCTTATGTGTTTCTTTTCTCTTATTAAAATTAATCTCTATATCTAGCAGTTGAGAATAGATAAAAAAAATAATAATCACACACAGTTTTGGATATTCCCTTTCTTACTACATTCCACGAGTGTAATTGTTTTAAGGGAAAATAACGATATTTATTAATTTTTATTTCCTTTTTGGAAAAGTATTGTTTTACCTACAATAGTGAATGTGTTTTTTATGTGTTTTTACCTACAATAGTGAATGTGAATTTTCCCAATACGCCATCGATCAGAAATGCATTGAAATGCGGATGAAATATGTCTAATGTTCAATAAGTTCGTTAATTAAAGGAAATTGTTAAGAGCTTCGCTACTCATTCTATTTACTTTTAGATAATTAATACCTCGTTTCTTGGTACAAAATAGCATTTGAACAAAGGTAAAGTAAATATTATTCAACAATAGTAAATATTATTATTTTTCCAAAATTACAATTATTCTCAAAAGCTAGATCCATGTTTTCCAGTAAAGGCCTGCTAGATTCATATGTGAAATACAAAATTGTATTTAAAATACAAGTTGTATAAATTGTTTTACAAATTTATAATTCCACTGTAATTTATTGTCTTTTTCTATGGAACCTGTTCATAAAGTATTTATGAAAAAATGTTTTCTATAATATCTTTCGTGAATAACTTTTAAAATACCATGAAAATATGAGAATATAGTCATAAAGGTCTTGAAAGCAATCTCTGCTTCAAGGTTACCGAATAAAAAAACTTGTTACTCTTGCATACTTGCCTTTATTTAACAAGAGTTGTACACTTCCAGTCAAATAGAAGCTGGTGAGAAGTTTCATAATCTATAAGCCGGAATCAAGCAGAAGACTCTCCAAAACCTTAACCTACTATTTCCAGAGGTATTAATACACTTGGAAGAAATTACTATCTATTTACGTGGCCCAGCTGCCTTTGGTAAACATAACGAATCTTTGTTAAATTTGGATTTGAACTCACTACTTTCCAATACTGTGAATGACGCTCTAACCAACTGTAATGACGCAGCTCATGAATTTAGACTACATGTTTGTGTTACAAAACCATCACAAAATTTTTATTGACATTCTTTAATAGAGCGACAGTGAAACAGCTAAATTCGCAGTTGAAATTATAAGGCTCAATTTCTGTTGTTGAATGTTGTTGATTGTTGAATGAAACCACAACAAACAACCTAGCCCTGGGTGGGACTCTAAATCATGAAATGTTGAACTGAAAGCCGGAGTGCTAACTATTTGGCGGTCAGCTCGGCATTCATGTCTCTTAAGGAATGCATTAGGAAATATTCTTAAGCATAAATAGTCTTACCTCTTAATAAGGACATATAGTCTTTCTTAACGACTCTTAATATGGTCTACTGTTATGAAATGTACTTCAGGCATATACTCAATGGACCGTGTATCATGAAGTAATGGATAATGTTAAATAGAATTCAGTAAAGTGGCAAATAAGCAAATTAAACAAATAAAGTTATTTTTTACTCAGAACTTGAGGGTGCTTCAAGTACACCACTAAAATTGGAATCTTTGTTCAGAGAGAGTGGGTTATTTGCTTCTAGTTAGCCGATTTACGCGTGATGCTTTCTGATAAGAACAATGGCGTGATAACTGTAAATGAGGCTAACATAACAAAGATAAAGCCTAAAAAATGCTTCTAACATATAACAATTCTTATTTATTAAAAATGATAATCCTATTAATTTTAATGCAATGAGATATCTTGTACAATGAGATCCTAAATAGAAATATGTATGTATGCTAGCAGTTATTAAAAAGAAAGTTATATTGATGTGATATTGCGAATTATTGACATTAATTTTGAATATACTTTAAGAGAGTGCCAAAGACATGTCTTATCATTTTGACACACTATGGCATCAATATCTAATCCAGCTTATTCTTTTTCAAACTTTCACCTCATTGAAGGAGAAGTATACATAAAACCAAGCTAAGTTAACATGTATATTCTCGATTAACAATGACGGTCATTTCGTGGAACGTGTTTGACTTTTTAAACTTCAAATTATCTTAGAGAATTTTGCTACAAAAGTATTTTATCAGATGAGTCATTGTCGAAGAGTGTATTTTCGGATTCTATCCAAACTATCTGCAAAAGCTCATCATGTACATCGCTTCATTGCCACATAATGTACAGAAATCAAATTAAAAATGAAAATTTCAGGAATATTTAACTTTGGTTTTATGGCAAGCTTTACTTTACCAATGTTGTTGTTGTTGTTTAATAATGACACTTGGACAAGCCAAGCTCGCTATGCCTTGGCTATACGAATTTCAATTTTTCATTCAAGCAGTTCAATTTTTTAAATTTTTATTCAGTATTTCGAAATTGGTTTCATTACTATCTAAAAAGATTGAATGAATAACAAGATTCAGTTAATTTATTGAATTCTCAGTTATCATAGAAGAACTTCGAAAATCTCCAAATTAGTATATTTCCTTGTTGTTGTTACTAATGACACTTGGACAAGCCAAGCTCGCTATGCCTTGGCTATACGAATTTCAATTTTTCATTCAAGCAGTTCAATTTTTTAAATTTTTATTCAGTATTTCGAAATTGGTTTCATTACTATCTAAAAAGATTGAATGAATAACAAGATTCAGTTAATTTATTGAATTCTCAGTTATCATAGAAGAACTTCGAAAATCTCCAAATTAGTATATTTCCTTGTTGTTGTTACTAATGACACTTGGACAAGCCAAGCTCGCTATGCCTTGGCTATACGAATTTCAATTTTTCATTCAAGCAGTTCAATTTTTTAAATTTTTATTCAGTATTTCGAAATTGGTTTCATTACTATCTAAAAAGATTGAATGAATAACAAGATTCAGTTAATTTATTGAATTCTCAGTTATCATAGAAGAACTTCGAAAATCTCCAAATTAGTATATTTCCTTGTTGTTGTTACTAATGACACTTAGACAAGCCAAGCTCGCTATGCCTTGGCTATACGAATTTAAGTCAAAGAGTAGCGCCTTTCGTTTTAATCAGAGCACCATGTAGGTGAAAGACCGACTTTGCTCTACACACATGCCATTGGTACCAGTTTATAGGGTAGGCAACATTTCACACGTCATTCATACAAGGAAAAAACAAAGACAGGATAGATATAGAGAGAAAGTATATCCATGCCCAAACCGGGATTCGAACCCAGGACCTCCTTATAAGCAGTCAGGCACGCTGACCACTAGACAAGTTGGTCGGCTGTGTATTCTAGCTAAAACTCTTCGCTTATTTTCTATCATTGGCTACATAAATGCCCGGTTACTTATATCAAACATTTATGTAATAGGTAGTACTTCCGGTTACTATAGGTTACATAAATACTCGATTAATAATGCTTGAACTTGGCGTCACGCAAGACTGGAATGAAAGAACGACTTTTCGAAATTCGGTTGATTATTCTCGTTCAGGATGATTCCTCCATAAGAGTTTCATTGTCTCTTTAGAACATTCGATTTCTTTGAAATGGAATAGAAAAAAATATGACCCTGATGAAGTTTTTGGCCAAAAGAAGGGAAATAAAATCCTTGAGAATCTTGGTTTTTACTTTATAAGATTCTTCTTCCTTTCAAATTCTTTAATCACAATTAATGCTCGGCAATGCGTGCAGAAGTAACACGCTATGGTGTAACACGCGCGTATGATTTATGAAAGGAGGATAACTTGATATTTTTTTGATGAAAAAGTTACGACGCAGTGAATCATTCATTGGCGTTCCAGTGGTTTGTGATGAATTTGTTGTTACTCTGATATTTAAAAAGTGTTTTTTTTAACCTGAATTGTAATTATTTTAGAAGGGGTATACATTTGTCATGCATATAAAAAATTCAGTAATAGATTCTCACACACAATAAAACAATATTAAAATATATTTATTTTAACTTGCGTGCTAAAATATCGTTAAACTGCTGCATCGCTGGATTTTAACTGAGATTTTAATGCTCTTTTTGATAAGGGAAATAAAAGTAAGTATTATTTTAAACAGAGAAAATTAGTATAAAGTTAAGGTTATAATATAATAAAAAGCACATCGTATATAAGACATTACTTTTGCATTGCATAAGATATACACTGTGGCTACATTCCTAACAGTTTTTGTACTTATACACTTTGTTCAAGTGAAAATTGTGAGTCATTGATTGATAATCCTCTTTCCAGCCTTTCGTACCATGCTTAACATGCAAAATGTAGGTAATTAGGGAAAGAAGACACTCACGTGTTCTTAACAATCAAATAATTTTTGATCGATTTATGAAAAGACTTGTTATCGACTAGTCTCAAGCCAGTGACATTTCTCAACTAGATTTATAGTGAAAAAGCTTTAACAAAATACATCCTTCTCCTCTAATACAAGATAAATAGCTAAATATGAAAATATTGAAATCCATGCATGGAAAAGAAGGAGCACACACACACACACACACACACACACACACACACACACACACACACACACACACACACACACACACACACACACACACACACACACACTTTAATTAAAACCACTCGTATGTTCTGTAGAGCTATGAGGGGCTCCAAGTAAATTAACTAAAAAATTCTATTAAAGATTCATTTCAGATATTGACAAATTTCTCAAAAATTACAACTTAGAACTGCTAAAATTTAGAAAACGCGAAGGGAATGTTGGTTATCAAACATAATGTTTTTACATGCTATCTATAACCTATATTTCAATGAAAAATAAATTGTATTAATAGGAATATACTTCTTAAATTATTGTTCACTTTTAAAAATCATTAAAATTATATTGAATTCAGTGTAATTATTTGTAATTCAGTGTAATAAGGATTAAAATATCTATCCGAAGCTGTGTGTGTGACTGTGTTAACAATTGAAATATTTCAACTTCGAAATTTTACATGTTTTTTTTCTTATTTTTGCTAGGGATATTGCTTGAATAACTATTGTTTGTCTACTATTTTAATGATGAAGGATATTAACCCTTTTTTTAATATATTTAGGCATGTCACACCAGTATAAGCCGCCCAACTTATCTAGTGGTCAGCGTGCCTGACTGAGGATAAGGAGGTCCTGGGTTCGAATCCCGGTTCGGGCATGGATGTACTTTCTCTCTCTATCTATCCTGTCTTTGTCCTTTCCTTGTATGAATGAGGTGTGAATGGTTGCCTACCCAATAAACGGGTACCTATGGCACGTGTGTACTGAGGAAGTCGGACTCCACACCAAAAATATGGCTCAGTTGAAAAAGTGGAACAGCGCACCCCATGTTGCCAGCCTAGCTGGCACACGACAACAATAACACCAGTATATAACTCTAAGACTACTCCCACAAGTTCAAGTGTATATGTAACTATGAAAAATATAGTAAGCTAATCTATAGATTATTGATATTGTATAAAACAACTTCATTTATTTTAGTCTATATTTATCGTAAATACTAAATGATTTAAGCATTTTTGATGAATGATCAAAATGCATGCTGTTATGCAAAATGTAGAATAAATGAAATGCTTGTTAGATTGCATGCGTAAAACCAAGGCATGAAGATCAACAGTCCGAATAAATAAAAATATTTAACATTTCTTTAAAAGTGCAATTATGAATAAATATTGTAGAGGCTCACTATGGCCCAGCGGTAAGGCACAGCTCTTCAAGTCGAAAAGTATTGAGTTCAATTCCAGCTATTGTTAAAAAACGGGAGAAGGATATTGCTCTTCTGCCTTTTTCATGTGCATTTGTCCTTGGTATATTTTCGGGTTTCCTTCGTTGCAACACACGAAAACGACCCATTATCTACGAAACGTCCTACTGAAAAGCAATACGGGTGATAGATGATAAAATGTATTTCAACGGCCTTTGTTAAGCTGTCAGCAAGGCGGTGTCAAAGTAATTGTGATTAAATTAATTATAAATTGTAGGTTTTTTAATTGTTTTAGTATGTTATGCGTTTACGGATTAACTTCTATTCAATTAAGGAATATTTTATGAGTAAAAAGTGTAAAAGTTGTATTTTTCTGCTAAAGTTTTACTTTAGCAGAAAAATCTTTAGCTTTAGAAAAAGTCATATATCGTAAAAACTTTAGCTTTTAAATGAGAAGATAGAAATCTTCTGATTTAAAAGCTGCCGGATACAAACATTTCACGGTAAATCATTTGGATAAATTCATCGATCTGAGTGCCACACTCAGTCTATCGAGAGAATGTGAGGGGGTGTAAAAAGGTGAAATAAAGCAAAAGAGGCATTGTGCCCATTTGGATTATTATCTAATCAAATTCCCGTGGCATGGTCGTATGATAAAAAGGAAGAGATTTTTCCTTCATTATATGCTTCTGCTAATGCTAGTCCATAAATTACAATTCTTATATTTTTTCTTAAATATAATCAGCTTATTTCTGTATTTGTAAGCTATCTAAATGAATTCAAGGATTTAAAACCTTATTGTTAATATAGCATACGAAATATTAATAATTTAATAAATCATATTTATTGATTTGATAATTTGCAGATTATTTTAGTCAAATTATATTTATTTATGAGATATTTTAAAAAGAATTTTCAGTTTTAACTACCAAAAACTATTTAATTTTAAGAAATTTTTCCAATTTTTGGGGAATAAAAGAAAAAAGTCATATAACACAAAAAAAAAAACATATATCTCACCACTGTTATTTATTTGAAATAATCCCATTTTAAATATTTTTTTTGCATTTGACATTTCAGTCAAACATTTATAGAGTTATGAATTTTGATCAAAATAGCGTACGAAAACGTCTTAAAAATGTCAAATCCTAAATGCTCTAAATCATAGGTTCCCAAAGTGGTCCAGGTGGACCCCCAGGGGTTCATAGGAGACCACACGGGGGTCCACATAGATGTGAAAAGAAAATAGGGGTTCACAAGTTGTATGTGGGGGTCCACGAAAAATTTTCTGGTTTTCATAGTAAAGAACAAACATTTTGGCTTGGATTTACCTATCAACGTAGGCAGGTAGCATCATTCACTAGGTAGGCACTGAAAAATATTCGAGATTCAGTTCAAATATAGAATTGAATAGAACAATAGATAATAGTACAAGAGTGTACACCACATGTTGAGACTTGCAAAATGCCGCCCGTGCACCGTCTCATTAAAAGTATGGCTATTTTTTATTGTTGATTTACATCTCAGAGTTCAGTGTTGATTTTTTGTCAATCGTTAATTGTTTGTAATAATAAATGTTTATAATTTTGTATAACCACAAGTAATTTTTTAATAAATAGGACGTAAGAAAATGTGCTACTTTTTTCCCCTTCTTAACACCCTCCAATTTAGGGTGATATTTTTTTAGGAGTTTTAGGAATACAGTAGAAAGGCATCAGCAAGGGGTCTTCCGAAAATAGTAAAACTTTGAAAGTGGTCCACGAGAAAAAAAGTTTGGGAACCCATGCTCTAAATTCAAAAAAGTTGGTGACACACTTCAAAGCAATGTTTATCTTTCAAAATATACCGAACTGATCGTAGACAGGAAAAAACTTCTCTTTGAATAAAACGTTTAATTCAACACAATTTTTCAAGTGGTTTTTATTTTAAGATATTTCTATCCAAATATGCGCACGCCTAATCCTATTTCTTTTATATTTTAATAAGGCGCTTTTATATTTTTTTACGCCGTGCATTTCGTTTTATTGTGCATAAACTTTATTGTTCTTTTTATGGTACTATTTATGCTTTGAAACTGAAGTAAATTCCACAAAAGCTTTTGTTATCAAATTCGCATATTTTATCACTGATATTAAAGTAGCAGACCGCGGGCAGTGAAATGTTTACGAATTAAAGCTCTCGAATATATTTCTTACCAGTTATGGCGAAATCGAGAAAAATAAGATTATTTTATATGCTTTTTAAAGAAACAATAATTTTATGGCGTTATTATGAGCATAAGTCAGACACTGTAGACCGTGTCTTCAGATAGTTTCGAATCATAGGATGAAATGAAAAGTATTATGCAAGTTCAAATGACAGTAATATTTTATTTTTTTAAAGGGAATTTTATAAGGTGATTTTTTATAAAGAAAAATTTGCTTTTATTTAAAAAAGCAAAATAATTTTTATACAGAATTTTAAATTATGTTTGGAATTAATGGCATAGATGGGACAATGAGATTTATGATATTATAGCAAGATGACTTTTTAAGCAATTTTAGGTACTTTGCCTTTATATCACCGCTTATGAACCAAAAGAAATAGCATTTTTTCACGGAGAAGCGAAAATAACAAAACATAGATATGATGAAATGGGTCAAAATTTTTTTTTAAATTAAATGCATTCCAATCAAATTGCTTTTTTGTACAAAAATTGACGGAAGATGATAAATGAATTTGTTTTTGTTGCTTATCTCCAAGGATCTGACGGAGTCAAATCCAAATCTAGGAATCCGTTGACGGAGAGGAAATCGATGACAAGTTTAAATAAGCAAATTTAAACCAGCTAAATGCTAAACCAAGCTATATCTAGTTAGTGCAAAAAATAGCTTCGTGATAAATTTGTCAATTAAAAGGAACATTACAGTCGCAAGTCACAAAAAAAACCCCAGCTAAATCAGCCATATTTAATTTTGTTTCATTGAAAAAGGTACTATTACATTATACTTACCCACTCGAACATTGATATGGTTTTTAAGAAGTTTTCGCAAGAAATATACGTTGGCGTTAAAATAAGTTTTGTCAATACGTAATAATTATTTAGATTATAAAATGTAAGTAAAATGTTTGTATTATTTTTAGTATTTTCTAAAAATGTAAATCTTTTTAAGCAATACCCAATGGAAATGGAATATTTAGGAGAATTTACGATTTTTTCTTTCTTGTTACGGGGATTATCGACGGGGGCATAGTGGAAAGACATCCAATTTTGATTTTTAATATTACAAACTACGCACTGAAATACAATGAAAACAATATATTTGGACGACGTAAGAAATTTAATCTGCTAAATTACATAATATATTTATCTTTTAACAAACATTTTTTGTGATGGTGATGCAACGATTGTAAATTTCAATTACAATTGTTACATCACCATCACAAAAATGTTTATTAAAATTCTTATATCCAGTAAAAGACAAATGTATTTCTTATAGATTATTTTCATTCATGAATTTTTATATTTTTCTCCAATTTTTGTAAAATAATGATTATGCAGGCCCCCAGAAGCAATAAGATAAATCGCAAATGGAAGGTGAAAAGAAAATTGAGATAATAATGAATTAAATTGCTTATGTCTAGTTGTGAAAATATCATAAAAATACTTCTTAATTAACTTATTGAGTTTTCAGGAATGCAAAAAAGCAAGAACTATTCAGATCCAATGGGAAAAAGAAATTAACGAATTACTTGTAATTATTTACTTATACTTGTGGAAATATTGAGAAAATATTTCTTAATTATCTTATTAGGATTTTAGCACACATTGCCAAAAGAAAAAAATATTTAAATTAGATAAGAAAAAGAAATGAATTGAGTCAAATTATTATCTTATTATATTTTATATCTAGTGAAAATACTGGGAAATGTACTTAAATTATTAGTTTCTTAGGCATATAAATAAAACGATCCATATTAGATGGGCAAAAGAAATAATGAATTACATCAAATCATCTGCTTATTAATGTCTACGAAGGTAAATATTGCAAAACTTACTTATTTCAGTTTAACTCTTTAGAGCTTTACGTGTGAAATATTTAAATCAAGAAAACGTCAAAAAGTGCTGTAAAAGCAGAATTTGCTGTTTTGATTACTGACCAAAGAAGCAAAGCATAACATTATTTCTTATGGAGATCTGCCAAGGTTGGTACCAGATAACTTAAAATATGCTAGTAAAATATACTTTTTCGAGAATTTTTGAATAATCATGTTTTCTATATATAAACGGTATTTTTTTTTAAAAAAATAACCATTAAAAGATAATTTTTTTACTGCTGTTAAAAATTATACTAACTAGAAAATTTTATTACTTTTCCAACAAATAATATTATTTGGAAGTATAAAAAATATCTTTTCAGTTACTACAACTTAAAGGCATTCAACTTTAAAAAAAATCACAAAATAATAAGTGTAGAAGAAGGAATAAACTTTCGAAATAACCTGAAGGTCTGATGTCATGTTTTCAATTATGTCAAATTACTTCAGTTGAGGCTGCGATGGCCTTGTTGGTTCTCGTTATTGGAAGGCAGTGAGTTCGAATCCTGATCAAAGATCCGACGTGTCGCTAATAGCGGCTGGAGCATGTTAAATACATCAGGTTTCCAATGTCCTCCATATGAAAATATACCTCTGTGTAAAGCAGGCCAAATGTGGGAGTAATCTGTTTGGTCATTGGTTCTAAATTAAGTAGACCCACTTTACTATGGGGCACCCTGAGGTTACGGTAGCATAACCTCTGGATCCTCTATTATATAAGACGTCACTTCCGCTCTTTGTAGTGCTGAAAGGTGGAAATCCCAGTGACTGATCATTGTATAATAACAAAACACACACAAATTACTTAATTTTAAAATGAAAACATTAACTGTAGTAAATAATATTGTTGTTGTTGTTGCTTATGACACTTGGACAATCCAAGCTCGCTATGCCTTTGGCAGTGCAAATTAAGTCAATAGAAAGCGCCTTTCGTTTGGATCAGAGCACCACGAAGGTGAAAGTACGACTTTGCTCTTTTTAAGATGCCTCGTAATTTTGTACCACGGTCAGGTGACGAGGAAACATCTGAGCTGGCACCCTCCTCTCCACATTCACGCCACTCAAGTGGAAGGACTTTGGACGTCACATATTAACGTGAACACGTCCCGAACTCACGGAGTTCCAGCAACCCAGTGAAGGAGAGTACACCGTGGTCACCCTCCCAACCACTGCCCAGTAAATAATGTTTTTACGGTATTATGTTTAAATAAATAGGAATTTAGTAAAAATGAATGAATTCCAGTCAATGCTTTGACCCTGAAAAATTGCCATTTATAAATATTTGTGAAAGAACTATTCCTATGCATGCATTCTTTTCTTAAGCTCAGTATAAATCAAGAAAAATTTCAAAATTTTGAAATTGCACTAATTACTGTAACTGTTATTTTTCCAAACATCCATTTCAATTCTGTCATGAAGTAAATATAATTTTCTCGAAAATTTTATAGAGCTATTCAAGAGATTATGTAATTCTATCATACAAAATTAAATTTTCTTAGAAATTCTTTCTAAATAGAAAAATATTTCAGTAAACATATAATATAAAATCTATCATTTACAGTTAGTGAATTTTCTGGGAAATAAAAAACAAATCAGTTATGGATTGAAATGAATAGGAAAGTATTTGTAATGTGAAATCGAAATTACCGTTCATTCTAGAAATTACTTAAAGTTTATAATAATTCTTTTCTTTCGGTATTTTTGAGTTTGTTTGTTACTTTTTCTCAAAATACAGAATTTTTCAAATAAAGATTTCGTAATTGTTTATGGTCTGTTGACGATGACAGTTTTGATTAATGAGTAATATACTCCATGAATCTAGTTAGAGTTAGGAAAACATTTTAATGACAGAAAATGATTACTTATAAACTGGTTGCGTGACATTTGTCAACGAATTAAAAAAAATCATTTAAAGTAGTTTTTTTTATCATTTTGATCTAAGAAACTTATTTTAATGTGAACACACGAATTTATATAAAATATGAAATATTTAGAGTTTTTTTTAAAAAAATAAAATGACATAGTTTCTACTGAAAATTACTCAAAACGTTTTTATTCATAAATTTACTTTCGATAATTTTTATTTATGTAGCACAATTCGAAATCCATACATTGCTAAAGTTTTGTTATAATAAAATCTTATAAATTTATTGTTGTCGTGTGCCAGAGCTAGGCTGGCAATATGGGGTGCGCTGCTTCACTTTTCCAACTGAACCATATTAGGTGTGGAGTCCGACTTCCTCAGTACACACATGCCATAGGGACCCGTTAATAGGGTAGGCAACCATTCACACCTCATTCTTACAAGGAAGGGACAAAGACAGGATAGATAGAGAGAGAAAAAAAGTACATCCATGCCCGAACCGGGATTCTAACCCAGGACCTCCTTTTCCGCAGTCAGACATGCTAACCACTAGACAAGATGGGCGGCAAAAATTTATTATAAAAAAGGATTTATAAAATAAATTTAAATATCGAAAGGTATAAACATATATGATGTGATAATGGAAATTTACCATCAATTTTAAAATGGATGACCCTAAATTTTGTGCCATTTTCGGTAATTTCTCTTATTTATATTTATTCTATTTAAATTGAGAACTTTTGAATTTAAGATAATAAGGATCTATCTCAAATTATCTGAGAAAGTATGTGTTCATGTATAATTTTTTAGCTATATGCATTGATCAGGAAATCCCCCCCTTCTTTTAAATAATTTTACTTCATTACTATACAACAAATGAAATCAATTACGTTTATAATAATTCATTAGAACTTATCAACACACCAGGGGGCGCGTGAGAATTTGGGGGTGACAGACGTTATCAAACGGCTATTCTCAACTTATTAGTGGACATCTGAAAATCATGGCTTTCGAATCTGGGCGCAAGGTCTTTTCATTGTGTACAAAATGCAACCTGACGCCGGCCTTCCCCGATTACATCTTGGATAGTTTGGAGTACCCTCTGGCGGATGTTTGTGCAAGTACACTGCTGAGGCTCAACTTCGCTATGGTTCACAATGTATGGAATCTTATCTAGCTGCCTCGCTAAATCACAGAAGGATTGGCAACAGCAACAACGGAATTTATCATGGGAACTTAATACTGAAATAAACAAAATACTGAATCATCAATTTTCCAAAATATTGTTGTTGTTGTTACTAATGACACTTGGACAAGCCAAGCTCGCTATGCCTTGGCTATGCGAATTTAAGTCAACTGGTAGCGTCTTTCGTTTAATCAGAGCACCATGAAGGTGAAAGTACGACTTTTGCTCTTCAAATCCTCCGATAGATGGCAGCACCAGAGGATCTACTCCCTCAATTTTGGCATTGATCTGAAGGGGGAGTAAATTTCTCCAGACCATTTCACCCATGGTAACTGCTCAACGACCGATCACAGGACATTCGATTCCACACATTAAACGAGCACGTATATCGCGTGTACTCGGTGGGTCTTTGGTAGCATTGGGAATCGAACCTCATCCTTCCAGATGGAAGGCCGATACCTTAACCACTAAGCTACCACGGCCCTAAAAAATATTGTAAATTTCACTATGTGAAGGAGCTATCTAAAAGATGCTTGTATAATAATCCTAATTTAAATAAATTTTAAATATTAGTAAATTTAAGAACTTCTTCCTCCTCCACCTTAACTACTCGACATCTGATAAACAAAAATGAAATAGCTAATACTACTTAAGGTGTGATTCAATTAGTTAGTTGTAAATCACGTTTATTCTCTAATGAGACATAGAGTCACTCCTTATGGTGTGGTGCCATTGAAAAAATTACAACCGGTTATTACTAACTGTTATTATTTACGGTTCATTGATATATTTAAGAAATTATGCAACCATATATATATGTTACGACTCATGGTAAGGTACAATTCTAACTTTTTAGTCACATGATACTCGGTTATACAGGGCAAAAGTTTCTAAAACTTTCTGGAATAAGTTGAAATCATTTCTTAGTATCCTTATTCACGTATTATTTTCTACAGAGTTAGATATCATAGTACATGGAGCTAAGTGAAACGCTAACTTCAGCAGTCCACAAGTTTGTAAATCTAGTTGCAAAAATCATGGGCTTCAAAAAAGTATATATTAAGATTATATAATACAAGACCATGTGATTTTTTTGTATTCGTGCTATCGGTGGTCCTACAAAGTACTAGAATATTCACGTAAAATTTTATCATAAATATGTATATAATTTTACTTATTTGGTTCTGAAATCCTTTATACATGGATGAAAATTACAATTATATACACGAAATTTCATTTCATCGCGATGCCTTCTTCTGACACCGCTATTTAGTTTTTTGACCATCAATGTATTTATGAGGATAAGGAAATTTCTATACGAATTCACTGAATATTTTACGTGTAAAAATTGGTAAATGAAGGTTGATAATAAAGAAATAATATTTAAGTTATGGATTGAATCAGTCTTCGTTTTTTCTGTTATTTTATTTGAAATAAAAAATACAGGTATTAAACTTTTACTATTAAGAGAGGTTTAAAATAAAACTTTTCTTTTAAATATACTAACAGAAAAGAAATTTATAAAATTAACAGATCAAAAGCTTTTGAACATTTATTTTTATGGATTTATTTACGACTTTATTCAATATTTAACATGTAAGTTATTTTAAGATGTCGTAAATTTTATCTTTGGGCAAGAAAATAAACGGAATTTTATGACATTTCAAAAGTTTGGGCTTTACTAGAAAGATCGCAAGATTAATTTCATCTCTTTTATCAATGAAATCCTTGCATATCCCTTTGATAAGTTCTGAGCTTAAATTTATGAATTTTAGTAATCTGTGGAATGAAGAAGCTTTATTGCATTTAAAATTTATTCTTTACATAAAAATTTATTTAAAAAAATGTTCATTTGCATGCAAAATCTCATCTTTAAGCAATTTGCTTAAAGGTTAGTATGAGAATCATACATGAAATATAAAACATCATTTTATTTTTGATTTTAATATAATTCAAAAGTCTAATAATTAGAAGTTATATGTCATTACATAATATTATTTGTTCTTATTATCGTATAGATAAACGAACTTTTAACTGAAATAAAGATCCGTTTTATCAATACAATTCTTCTCAATGTTCAATATGGAAAATAACAGATTATCTCCTGGCCCAAAGTAAATTCTTTTATGAATCCTTAGAAAACCTAACTAATGTTTAGAAATAGTTTTTATATTAGTTTACCTTTAAATAGATTCATATACTTTTATATAATTACATTTATTTATGACATTTTTTTTATCTCGAATGCAGGGGGAAATATTGTACTACTCCATGCCGAGAAGCCTCAAAATGGTACTAAAAACTTTCACAATTTTCATCCCAGCCTATTTAAGCCCAAATATATTGATTATTGCCGATTTTTTTTACCTCAGAAATTCTTTTTGTGCAAGCAATGATATTTTATGATTACGTCATTAGGAGATTGCTTTATTAAATTCTCAAATACTGTAATATTGCTTATGTTTTAATTAATTGTAGCTGTTTTCATGGTTTCAGCTGACACCCTCCAAAATAAATATCTATAAAAGATTAGTCTCACAATACAGTTAGCGAAATATTATCATAATCTAGCATTAATTAATTTAAATAACCTTGTAATTTAACATCAGTATTAAAATTAAAAATTGTTTTACAGATTTAGGAAGCTATTTAGATTATTATTAATTTTCTCAAATGCAGAAAAAATATCATTAAATAGCGTGAAATTACTATTTATATTATAAAAACAGAATCTGCTTACAAATATTAAGATAAAACAATCATTAGATTTATTTACATATGAATTCTTAAAGTAACTACAATGTTACAAACTACTCCAATTTAAAAAATGGATTAAAAATTCTGAATTTGAATAATATTTTTCCTACAATTTTATCAAAACTTAAAATAATTGCCACAAAGACAAAAAATTTTCAAGCAGTTGTTCATAGTATAGTGTAATTATTAATTATTTCCATTTCTCTTTATTAATATTTTCTTGTATGATGTTGTAATTTACTTGCTGCTGTGAACAAAAGTTATATAAAAGTAATCTTAAACAACGACAAAATGATTGCTCATTGTGCTTTATTTTTAAACGCTTATGAACGATATGTTTGGGCATATTTAAAAACGATGTAATTACAATACTTTTATTTAAAATTACGTAACCTTTATTTAAAAATATCAGAAAATAAAACTCGATTTACTAAATATTTCTGTTCATAAAATCAATACGTAATTTTAAGCACACTGTCACAGTTATTAACCCTTTTTGAAATAGTCATTTTTCACAGTTAAATTTAGATTTTATATCATGACGAAAATATCAAATTTTAAAAACGTGTTTTTATATGATTGCGCCAAAATTAATTTTTCAATTTATTTATGAAATACATTTAACAAAAAATTTTTTAATCATGTTGTATTATAATTTTTTCAAGTATTTTATTTATATTTTATTAATAATATACATCGTACATTAAATATATTCTTCCTGCAGATTAAAAAATATTTTGAAATGAAACAATTAGATTGAATAGTAAAATAGTGTAACAAAATTTGTGCTCTAGTACTTTATTGCCCTACTCTGTGAAATAATATCATTTTGTGAATATATAATATCAAGATTTAAAAATTATTAAATAATTTTTGATAGCCTGATTAATCAAACAAGTTATTTATAAATTCATTTTCTAAAAAATGTTGTACAGTAATTTAATTGATAAATTTTTTTATAATAATATCTTTTATGTTATGAAGTAATTTATGATCATATTATCTAAAATATAGATAAAATAAATATACGAAGTACAATGTTGGAAAATTATATTTTTATTTCATTTTTAAAGTTAAAGATGTTTAATCCTTTTAAGCATATAATTATACATTTTTTATAGTTGCTAACTTTAAAAAGTGTTCTTATATCTTTCAAAAACCTACTCTTTTGAGCACTTTTCTATCTCTATTAAGAATTTACAGTCTTAATAAGACTTATTCATTTTTCCATTATTTCTTTTAATTTCTTCAAAAATCAGAAAATTTCAAAATCATATACAAACAATAATTTTCATAAAGTTAAATAAGATATTTTTAACTTGTTAGCAATTGGGTATGTAATTTCACTCCTTATTTATCAAAAATTTTGAATTTGGTATTCATGGTAAACAGAAACAGGAAATAAAAGAGAATATATTTTTCAACGTTAAGCAACTTATTCTGAATATTTCATGAGAATTTGGTATGAGCTTCACCTCTTGAAAGATTTTTCATGCAATTATATATTCTCGTGTCTTCAATGTCAAAACTATGGGGGGAGGGGGGCTAAATTTTGTTTAAAAATATTTTATTTATATACACACTTACTCCACGGATTTTTTTATTTTCATCTGTGAAAAATTCCAATAAAAGTGGAAAAGTCTAAATATTTTCCCCTATTCAATATTATCGATATTTGCGATCGACTGTTAAATTATTTTTATTAACCATGATAGGAACTATCATTTAAAACCCACAAAATGTCGTGAAAATTATTATTATTAAAAGAGGAATGTGTATTGCTAAAATGATTTATTTTACAATGACGCATTGAATTTAAATGGATTATGATTAGAAATTTCTATCGATATTTTCAGCATATTTTGATGCAGCTACTGTTTTGAAATTTTTAACAAGCTATGATTGTGTATAAATAAACATTATTTTTTCTTAATTTTATGAAAATACTCGTGCATACCGAATACATTCTATTAAATACCAAACAAATAAACTAGAATGTAAGAACGTTTTAATGAATCTTGGACTCAATTTTGTTTTGAACTGAATTATTTGATGCAATATAGTTTCACACTATAATGAACAATGCAAAGTATACATTTTTAAATATATCGCATTGCCTTTCAAATATTGAAAATATTCTATGTAAATAATTTAAAAGAGGAATCAATATGCATAAAATATGCTAAATATTAGTTCATAAATTTTTTATAGTAAGAATAATAAAAACTAAGAAAAAAATATATTGAATACAAAGTTAAAATATTCTCAATATTTATTTTGTAATATTTGGATTAGAAAGTAATCAAAGATTATAAAATAATAATACTTACTGCCCACAGATGACAGGCCGTCACAGAAAATCCGATGGCCAGCGGGGCTGACCCCTTAACGTCCGCTCTGTTTGGATCACAGACTCCGAAGACGGTTAACACCAAAACGAAGGTGATGAGGAATTCTACTCCCACGCCTTGAATTGGGGTCAGTTTGGGATGGAGTGCTGTCTGACCCAGCTGTGAGCTCAGATCATCGGGAGTGACCGCCTTGAGCACGGCCGCCCCCGCTATGCCTCCCGCGCACTGCATGACCACGTAGAGCAGACTTCTAAGGACTGAGCACTTGCCTGTCACCAGCATGCCCGCCGTCACCGCGGGGTTGATGTGACCCCCGCTCACGTGACAGATGCACTGCACCATGGTGGCCACCGCGAGGCCGAAGCACAGCCCAATCTGCACCATGGTGGGAGAATAGCTCTCCTCCCATCCACCCGTGCAGGACCCGCAGGCCACCAGGACCAGGAAGCCGGTGCCCAGGAACTCTGCAGGTAGGGCCCGCCACAGGCTGCTGTTGAAGGAGAGCTCGTCAATGCCGACGAAGGCTCGGAATCTGCGGACGCGTCCCATCCCTAACTGCTCCGAATAAGAGGAAAAAAGATGAAAGTGGAAAACGGAGGAGCGAGATATTTATAGCCTGCTCAGGTGAGAGGAGCGCCTCGTCATTGGCGGGAGAGGAGGAAGAGGGAATCGCTCCGAAGTCCCAGCTCAGAGGTGGATAAAAATCCCAAACCGCGACGCGACCCGCGCTTGGGACGGGGGGGGAGGGAGAAGTATGTAGCTTTTTTGCGAGGAAATGATTTACGGTAGGTGGTAAAACTCATCACTTAACCCGATCGGCATTTTATAGTGTGTAATTCTGTCAACTTCTTTGAAGCGTAACTTGCCCATGGAAAATTGTGCTCAGCTAAGCCAAAAAAGAGAGAACAAATTTTCTGCGTATATTCCTGATTCATTTTAACGAAAATCATGATTTAATTTATCTGAATTAACTTATTTGTCATTGAGAAAACATTTTTCTTAAAAAGTAGGTAAGAGGTCCTTTCAATGTCATTTTCAAAAAGATAAGTTTGAGTATTTTGAAAGCTATTTCAGTGAATAAAAGTCAATCGTGAATAACTAAACATTCACGGATAACATGATTCATTTACATAACATTTCTAAGTAACAAAAACTATTCACACATACGTTTAAATAATAATACATTTTTGACATTTTTTCGAAAGTACATTTTTCAAAAATGCTTAGATCTATATTGGCGTAAGAATTATTAAAACATGATAACAATTGGTCATGATTACAACTGCTTGGTTTAAAAGGATTTAAAAATATGTATTCACCAAACAACAGTAAAACGCTATTATACAAAATTTATGCTTACTTTAAGAAAAAATTATATTTTGTACTAAAATCAAAAAAGAAATATATTTTTATTTCGAATGCAGCAAATACTTGTTTATTAATATTTATCTTATTTCTAGATTATTGAAGACTACCCAAGTACTTATTAAAATAAAATGATATTATAACAAAAAATTGCTTGGTATCATTTAATAAATTCATAACACACATCGTCATAACATATATTCATCAAAATATATTCATTGAAAATTATTTTAACTCTACCATTAGTCTTGTAGTTGTAGTAAATAAAACTAATTATTTTCTAACGAAATAAGTTCTTACATATTGCACAAAATGCAATGCCAAATTATTTATTTCATAGATTAGCTATTTTCATTTCAATTAAAAATGTCACAAAGTATTTTAAATCAATTCAGTTTTATCAATTAAACTTAAAACAACTTAGAAACTTTAATTTTAATTTTAAAATATTTGATGTCATTAAAACCTTGAGAAATATTTAAAACAAGTTATAATGCGTGAATATGAATATACTCTCGAGTTCTTATAACTTCTTTGGAATGATTTTGTGAAATTATTTGCATAACTAAATAATAAAAATTAATCATATGATAAGTAAATTGTAATTTCACTTCATTGTATTTTAATATAAATAAATAAATTTTTGGGTTTAAAATTATTCTTATTAAATCTTTGAAGTAAAACGTTTTTTAATTGATGGTCCAAAAGTTTTAAATTAAGAAAATGTCTTGAATAATTAAGTTCTTCAAAATCATGAAATGTTTCTATATCTAATGTGTGATGTAACAGATCTTAATTATTTTTATTTTGGATGAAAGTAAAATTATTATTGTTAAAATCTATGAAATATATGCGTTGAATAGATTTTTTAAATGGAAGATTCATAAATTTTTAAGTTAAAAAATGTCTCCCAAAGTAAAATTTCTCAAATCATGAATTTTTTCTTCTGAATTTCAGGTGCAAATAAAATTATTCTTGTTATAATCTTGAAATAAAGTGACAAACAACATTTTAGATACAGAATCTTTATCAGTTAAGAAAATGTGGACAGTAATTTGATTCTTTAAATAATGAATATTTTCAATATCTGAAGAACCATAAATTTGAATACTTTAGTACTACAATATACATAATTAATGCTGCCATAAGATAAAACTTAAAATTTTATTTTAAATATAATTTTAAGAAATTTCAAAATAATCTGACTGAATAATCCATGCAACTGATTTAGAATAATTGTGATGTGTATTCCTTTGCTTATTGGATTTTATTAATCTATAAAATCATGTAACCATAGTTGTTACATTCAAAGTATGGTGTTTATTTACCTGTGAGATTACGAGAAACAGAATGATACGAAATGCCATAATTTATTATTTCACAATCAGAAAGATCTTTTCATCAGATCATTTGTATCGAGGGATTTATCTGCAACTTTATATTTTTATAACGACAGTGAAAGAAAGCAAGGACGAATTAGTTAAATTTTTGCTTTTATTTAATTGTGTTTATAGAGTTAAGAAAAATATCTCAATAATTTAGAGCATATTCTAAGAGCATTGAAAGTAATAGTTGTTAAATAAAAAATATTGTAAAACTTTTCATACTAAAATTGTGTACGTTGGTATCAAGATCAAAATTTAAAATTTAAATAAATATATAATTTAATTTAATGTTAGGAAATAAATCGTATTTATTCTGATTAGAGATTTTATTTTGTGAAAACTATACAGTTTTTTGATAGTGCAGCTCAATTTAAGTAAACATTGTAATGTTTATAGAAAAATAACTTTTTACAAGAAAGTTTAAAAAATATTCTTTAGACTTAGGAACCAAGTCTCTAAAAATAACTGGTTTCAATCAATAATGACATGAAAATAGTTGAAGATTAAAATACGAGCTTTTGGGTTCAAGGAGTAACTTACGATGATTCAATATAAAATGAAATCAAATTTGAATATTAAGTTCAATTTTAAGTAGTAACTTAAGATAAAGTAAATAATGCAGTGCTAATCCATTGTAAAGTTGCCTAACTGAAACTATTTTAAGCATTTATAATTTAAGTGATGACCATTCCATGAGTTTTTAAACTTCAATGGAAGCTATTTTGTTTTTATTTCATCTATGCATAACCGCTAAAGTTGAAAAAAATGTGACTTCAAAAATCACCTAAATAGTGCCAATCCAATTTTTCAATTTTAATTTTTTAGTCTCTTACTCCAATAAATAAATATCTGATCCATCAACAAAATGTTGATATTTTCTTTTTTTTGTAAAAATAATTAGTTAAAATTCGTGCAATTATTGAAACAAAAGGGAAAATGTTTGAGAATGACTTCGCAAACATTTTCACATGTCCAAAGAAATGAAAAATGTATAGTTCAGTTGCTTTCGTGTATTATAATCCATTTCTTTTTTTGGTGGTAAAAAGTTATCTTTAAATGTAAATTTTAAATAGATCAATATTCTCATAACTTAGATTACTTAAATCTTGGACTGGTTGCTACGAAGCCTCAGCAGTGGAGCCAAAAGGTTGAATATCCAAAGTAAACTGGAAAAATTTAATTTGCATATAAAGATGTAATTTCGAAAAATGTTTATCCTATAAAGATGATATTTTAGAAAAATTATAAAGTACAGTTTTTATGTTAGATTCGATTTTGAAATTGACTTTGTTCAATATTTTTCTTTCAACCAGTGTAATAGAATTCATAAAAAATAAACAAAAAATATATTTTAAAGGTATTCTACATCATGTTTAATTTAGAAATGTCGCTCTTGCAAAATAATGCTTATTATTTTTTTTCTTTCAAATACGCCAAATATAAAACGTTATACAATGAAATACTACAATCTGTGACAAAGTTTTACTTTAATTCAAGATTTTTCCTAATACTATAAAAATGGTGATTTCCCTTAACTGTCAACAATATGTTATGAAAAATATTTCAGATATATTGCATCGAATTAAAACATTCCGTTTCCAAATTAATCTATAATTTTTAGAAATCAATGCATGTAAATATTTTTGTAAAAGTATTTATAAAATAAATAGATCTAATCTTTTTCTTAAAAGTAATCTTTAAAATAGAATTAAATAATTTCTTCTCAAACATATAAATTCATGTTTTATTGAATAATTAATTAAATAAAGCAACAGTGATTGATAGTATTTAGAAAGAAAAGTATTAATTCATTTAAAATAAGATAATGATTCGTACATATAATAAGAGAATGACGAACATATATCAAGATAATAAAATAATAACTAAATAATATAAATTATTTATTTAATTTACAAGTATTATATTTTTAATATTTTTGGGCAAAAATAAAGACTCAAAACTATTAAAAGTTCTTATATAATAAGTTTTGGTTTTGATTTGCATGTACATGATTTGTTTTATTCACACTAATCACTTAAACTTCATTAATTTCATGTTTTAATAAGTTTCTTTATCGCAATTAGTTTTGTATCTAATTTCATTTGATTCTTGCTTTTCTTGTTATGCGTTTTTAATAAAGAGAGCATTTTGTTGGAATATTACGAGGATTAAATGATTAGTTTGATTTGCGTGGATCTTGAATAAAAGTATGAGTGTAACCAATTTGCTACACTTTTGATTTTTCCATGAACCGAGAGACTATGGTAGTCTAGGTGGTTAGGTCTGGTTAGAGTGTTGTTCTTATTGTCACAAGGTAGAGAGCTTGAATACCGAATTGACAGAAGATCCAATGTTCAATAAAGACGGCTGGGGCATGTTAAATATGTCGTGGTAACAATGTTCTCGGAGTGAAAACATCACCTCTGAATCACCTCAGGAAATCATCATCTTCATGTCAAGCATTGGGATGATCTTGTGGTGACAATGTTCTCGGAGTGAAATCATCACCTCTGGATCACCTCAGGAAATCATCATCTTCATGTCAAGCATTGGGATGATCTTGTGGTAACAATGTTCTCGGAGTGAAATCATCACCTCTGGATCACCTCAGGAAATCATCTTCTTCATGTCAAGCATTGGGATGATCTTGTGGTAACAATGTTCTCGGAGTGAAATCATCACCTCTGGATCACCTCAGGAAATCATCATCTTCATGTCAAGCATTAGGATGATCTTGTGGTAACAATGTGTTCGGAGTGAAATCATCACCTCTGGATCACCTCAGGAAATCATCATCTTCATGTCAAGCATTGGGATGATCTTGTGGTAACAATGTTCTCTTGAGTGAAATCATCACTTCTGGATCACCTCTGGAAATCAACATCTTCATGTCAAGCATTGGGATGATCTTGACTCGGAGTGAAATCATCACCTCTGGAAATCATCATCTTCATGTCAAGCATTGAGATGATCTTCTGCTTGCTCCCTGATTCTAAATTAATACTTCCACCTATTCTCAACAGCTTCCATCTAACTGGTAGAAACAGCTTTGGGCAAAGTAGAATAATGTACAGTGGTACTCACATTCCATATTAATATGAATGTCATTGAGCTGTCTGCTCACTTTTTTGGAAATGACTTTATCTACAATTAAATAACGAAAACTTCCACTTCTTTGCAGTCATCTAACATGAGAGTCCAACTCAGAGCTACCTACAGTGAAATATGCTTTTGTACTAATACGAATTGCTTAACTGATTATCGGTTGCTTTTTATGTTATTTTAGTAAGAAGCAATTTTATTATTATATTCCAAGCAGATGTTATATGATTGTCCTGAATAGGACAATGAACAAATCATCATGGTACTAAAAACTAAACTCCATGACACGACAGCCCATGTGGGCCAAGGCCTACAGTGCCCATAACTGTTTTTATGACCGAGGGCCCTGGGGTGCGAAGCATATGTCCCATTTAGGTGGTCAGCCTAACGTAAGACCCCCAGTGTTTAGTTCCCAAGCATGCTTGGTACTCACTTAATCAACCCATTGAAGGGATGAAAGTCTGAGTCAACCTTGCCCAGCCCGAGGATAGAACGTCGGACCTGTGTTATGGGAGCGTGAATCATCATGGTACCGTTGATGATTTTTATTTGGTTTGAAAAAGGGCAAACCTATAAAAGTACATAGTATTTTTTGTAAAGCTAACAAATTTATCAAATTATATATAAGTAATATGTTAGAGTATAGGTTGACGTAATGGAAAATATTCTATGGCCGATTATTTAGAGAAAAGATTTTGGTGCTAAAAATTTAAAAAATGTATTACGCGTAAATAGTTTATTCAATATAACATTTATTTAAAGCATTAGCTACCATTTTTGCCTTCAAAACGGAGAGCAGATTTTGATCTAAAATGGAAACATGTTCTTGCTTCAATGAAACAGGCACATTCCTGATAATACATAAGATTTTTAATATATCCATAAATATTTTTAACATCTAAAGCATGTTTCTCGGTTTAAAACTTCTTTGGGCCATTGAAAAATATTTAGTGAAAAATATACCAAATTAAATAAAGGTATATCATGATTTATAATCGTGGTACAAAACCAAGGATTACTGTTTCCAACATCAATTCTCCATAAATTCTTGATTACTGCTTGCTTATAGTCCACCTGCCCAGCCAATATTATAAGAAACCAATAACAGTACTTCTCTCTCTGTAAATATGATACATGTTTATTTTCAAATTGAAATATATTATGACATAAGAACACTATGAAAAAGATTACAGGCTGCAATACATTCGATTTGTCATGAACATTCAACTGTTAAAAAGATTTGTTCCAGATGGATTCCGCACAATTTGACAGAAGCTCAAAAAGAAATTCGTGTAAATTGGTGTAAAGAAATGATTTAAAAAAATTCAAATTGGGGACAGCAAAATTAGTATACAACATTACAGAATTAATATACAACGTTACAGGTGTTGAAACTTGGAAATATTCGTAAATGCCGGAAACTAAACAACAAGTGGTGTTCAAAATGAGTCGAATCCTACTAAAGTTGTTCGTTCACGAAGCACTACCAAGAAAATGATTGCTTGTTTCTTCAACCTTACCGGACATATATAACGACCATTCCTTTAGAGGATCGAAAAACTGTTAACACTAACTGGTATACAGAAATTTGTTTGCCAAAAGTCATCAACGAAATCAGGAAAAACAACGAAAACTGCCGCATTATTCTTCATCACGACAACGCCAGCTCCCAAAAAGCACATCAAACAATTGGTTATTTGAAGGATAAAAATTTCGAATTAATGTTTCATTGCCCATATTCTCCTGATTTGCCGCCTAATGACTTTTTCTTATTCTTTTATGTTTAGCAAAAAATGCGCAGGTAGCGATTTTCCTCACCTCTAGAAGCTGTTGATACTTTCCAAAACCATGTTTCTGAGATATAAATTTCAAAGCGGAAAAACTGTTTCAAGAATTGGTTTGAACGTATGGAATAGTGTATAAATCTTAAAGGCGAATATTTTGAAAAAGCAATAAAATAGTTTGTTCCAAAAAATTATTTTTCTTCCTACTTTTTGTTGAAAGTTAAAAAGCAACCCTCGTAAAGATTCATATTACCTTTTGTGCATCATAAAATAAATTATATTGAAAAATATGAACATTTTTAAATCAACGAACGAGAAAAATTGGCAACTTTTTATAAAATTTACATGAAAAAAAAAACAACTTAAACGCGCACAGAAATTTACATAACTTACTTTTGGTACTTTTAAAAGCATGGAAATTGTTCTCTAAGCTTCAATGAATTTCTGTTAAGTTTTCAATCAAAAAAGTAGTTTATTAATAATTATGTATATGGTGTTTTATTTGTGCGGTATCAGAGCATGCTTTTTGCATGAATTAAAGCGAGCCTGAAATTTTACGCAGTCATATCACAAATATGCCGGGGATTCATTAACGAAATCAACAAATTTCGTTCTATAAGGAAATTTATTGAAGGTACTCTGCTATTAAAAGCTCCAACAGTCTTAAGGCCAATGGTTTTAAAAGTTTTATGGAAGAGCGTTCTTATAAAACACGTTAAAAACTTTCAAATAAAATGCACATATCTGATAAAATCTCACTCCTGATCACTTATATAACAGAAAAGTGTAGAAGCAAAAGATATCAAGAACTTACAGATTGAAATAAGCTCATATTATTTGTCATCAAAAGTTATCAATCAGTTCTTTAACACTTTCTTCCAGAGATAATGGCTTCTGGATAACCTACAGATGTATGGTAAAAAATTGAAATTTATTAGTTTTATGTAATTTACATCGTTATTTTTCAAGAATAGATTTTATTTTCATGACTTCAGAGACTTTTTCTAGAATGTGCTAATGTGTTGACATCGGCCATCATTGCCTATCACGAACTCTTCTTGCGATCAGATCATAAATTACTTATCAGAAGTGTATTAAGAATATTCAAAAAGGAAATAATCAACGATAGCCAACAAGATGTAGCTTTGTTTCTTGCCAGATTATATTCCGGAAATTACCGGTGAATGATTTAATGAATCAAATATAAGCTTAAGGTCTGCCTCCATCATCAAAGATAATCCAATAGTTCTTTAAATCTTTTTCAGCAAAGAAACGAGTATCTGGGTAATCTTTGAATAAAAAATGATATAACAAACAAATATTTATTTAATATAAAACAAGTAAATTAATATGGGAATTTCTTCGTCATTCTTATTACTTCATATATATTTCCAATGTGATTATCACTTATCTGTATTTTGGATTATTATACGGGGAAGAGAGTTTTCTTGATGCTAAAGATATCAAAACAAACGTTGACGAGTTCTTACTTCCAGAGACCACGTATGACATAGCAACGATGTCCATAGACTTATACCACGCTGGAAAAGTTTGGAAGTAATAATAAATACTTGGATTAAGGAAGTCTTGCATCATAAAAATAATTTTAAAACTTAATTTCTTAAAAGGGAAGAATTATTTTGGATTATCTGATTTTACCATTTTGAAAGATTTTACTGAAAGTAATATAGTGAAGGGTAAGATCATTTTAATTTATGTCTATAAATTACTAAGATGTCGACTATGTTTCACTTATAATACTTTATCTATGCTAAGTCCAAAATGAAAGGATCTACAAAAAATGTATCAAACACATATGCTACCTTTTTATTATTTAAATAGCATTATTTCAGTTATTCAACATCACTATTTATATATTATTTCAATTATTGCACTTCAAAAAATACTTAAATAAAAAATTTTTCAAAAATATGTTTGTAAATTATAATTCAGGAAATACATCTTAAAAGTTACGCTATGGTTTACTCTCAAAACATGTATCACACAGCTTCAACATTAAGTTAACAGTAAAATACTAACTTAATTATTAAAATTGCATTAAATTTTACATATTAATGGAAATTTTTACAATAGTTTTAAAATATTAACTTAAGCTATCGCATAAATAAAAAACTGACATTTTCTATTCGACTTTTTATTAGAAAATTTATATAATATCGAATAAATTATTTAGCACTATATAAATCACCAAATTCTAAAAACAGTGATGCCTTTTTTTGAAATATTAACTTTTGAAGTTTGTGAGGTATATTTAATGCTCAGAGTGCCTCATTCTGTCTCCAAACGTGATCTTCCCATAATGCACTTTGCATTACATGAAAGGAAGGTTATTCCAAAGTCAAATTATCAAGCAGAAAAATGCAATAAATTTATTTTACTTGTTTTTCATTTCGAATTTTATGAGATAGATATTTTGAAATATTTACTTTTCTTCAAAGTATAGTCATCTACTTATACATAAAACCAAATATAAAGCCACAGAAATTAAGAGGAAATACAAATTGTAACTCGCTTAATAGTTGCAGCTGGATTTTTTTTTCTAACGCACGAAGTTGGCTTGAATGTAAGGCTATTTTACTAAGCAAATATCTTGAAAAATTGATTGTTTACAAGTTGTTAAAGGTTTAATACCTTCCAAACTCCTACATAAGTAAATTCATAAGACGAAAGTGAAAACTGCCTTATTGAATTTAAAATAATTATTTACCAATTTTTTTATGATATACATTGTTCAAAAAATAAAGAGACACATGGTCTCAATAAAATTATAGTTATTAACATCGATATAATTAATATCAAATGAAACATTTATAATTCAAACTTCAACATAAAACTTATATACAAATAAATGTTCATAATGGAAAAAAAGAAAGAAAGAACAGAATTGTGAGCCTAAATAAGTGTATAAGGCATAATTTTACATGGACGCTTTTTTTCATCACTTTCGCGAAGTTCAATTTTTGGTTTCAGAAAAGGTAGTTTTAATAAAAAATAACATTTACCGGAATTCATAGCTTGTGACTTATTATTGGGAGAATAAAATCTGGGCAAACATGAAAAAAATGTTGCTGATTGCATTGGAACCGCAAGCAGAGTCACTCATTAGTTGTGAATCTTTAAAATTTGTGGTATAAATTATTTATGTAGTATTTTAGAGAACTTGTGGAACTCCACACACTGAATATAATTTTTTATTTGTAACTACCCGACTAATCAAAACAACTGCTTCCGAACATTTCTCTAAGTCACTTGTGACAGATGTTAATTTCGAAATTGTCTGCACTTGTCCCATAATCGCAAGGCTTGGCGAATTGATGAATAAAACACTGATATATGACCAGTTGAATCTCCCAAAAAAGAATAAGTCCACATTTGGATTACAGTTGAACAAAACAATGACCCTGATAAACTGCTTATATTGTCAAGAATGAAGGTAGATTTGTTATGATATACATTTCATACCTTGTAATTTTTTATCCTTTTTCAAACTATTTTTGCATCTATGCTGAAAGAGATGGTCATTAGGCAAAGCATAGAAAAGTTTTAATTGACCATTCCATCCAATAATTCAAATTTTATTTCCAAAAAGATATTTATGTCATGAGACTTATGCAGTCAGGGTTTGATAAACATGAGGATGATGTGGAATATTCATCTTGCCGTATGGAATCCCACAATCTTAGATGATGGAACCAATATGATTTATTTTACAGCATTCAATATGAGCTCGATATCTTCCATCGGCATCTCGCCGAGAACTTTCAAAATAGCTCCTTCAAGAATGCGCTCAGCGCTTTTGAATACTTGCTGATTATATTCAATTCCAATGTAAATTTAAGCTATATTAAAAGCCAAAAAAGCAAATATGTATATAAAAATAATTTAATAATTTATACTAGCTACAAAAAGCTGTTGGAAAGAAAGAAGTATGAGGCTTAGATAATTAACACGCGAACCATTTTATTGATACCTCAATCAAAATTGACCATGTAAGCATGGTTGTGAGCTTATAGCTGGTATCTTTCTCCTTAGTATTTTGTATTAAAAGTGCTTATAAAGAAAGTTACAGCTTAGTTCACAAACAGTACAAAAAGATTCTAGGAAATTCTCAGATATTTAGTTTTTGAAATATATATATATATATATATATATATATATATATATATATATATATATATATATATATATATATATATATATATATATATATATATATATATATATATATATATATATATATATATATATATGTATGTATATATATATATATATATATATATATATATATATATATATATATATAAATATATATATATATAAATTTTTAAACAGAAAAGACCCCTTATAAACTTAAAATAAAACAGAAAATTTGTAATATTTTCTTACATTACAATAAATTTATAATAATATAAATTAAACTTTCAAATAGTGAACTTGAAAACTTTTTAAATGAACTTTAAAATAATGTAATTAATGTTTCTCATTTCAAGTAAAAACATAATTACTAGGAAATTATTCTTCTTTTTTCAACAGAAAAATTCTATTAAAAAATAATAAAAATTATTCACTTTTAATTCAAACTCTTTCAAGATAAATATAATTAAAAATAATGTAAAAAAATAATGTAAATAAAAAATTGCATGGATAAAGTTAATTCACACAACCATGAAGACCTAATACAGTATATTTGACTTTAATAGTAACGAAATTTCGAGAATAAGTCAAGTTTTGTAGACGAATAATTATTAAAGAGTTTAAGCATAGGAATGGTATGTATTTGAATCATTATCTTTTACCTCATTATACTATAAGATACTTAAACTCCATTGATTACTTTTTTAATTATTTTAAAAAGTAGTATCAAGAAACCTTCTAGAGTTTTTGGGAAAATTCAATGATCTTCTCTGCTTTGTACAAACGCAGGAAGAGTATTCAAGCATATTGGCAATTTTATATTTGTTGCAGTAGCTGTATATATATATATTACTATCCTGTGAATATTTTCGAAAGTCCTGAATCTTGATACCTTGAAGTATTGCTATACATCATGTGGTTCCTTACAAAAATTATAATCATTACTTAAATTAAGCAGATTAAATCTATGCATCTTGTGCTAGAAAAATACTACTTTCTTATAAGTTCAGGTAGTTTAAATTACATTGTAAAAAGGCAAATGCCATAAAAAATGACATTACTTATTTATATTTTAAAGAATTTATTTTTCTGTTTGTTCTTATTCAAAATAAGAATTTAAATTCCGGAATATTAATAGATAATTTGTGTAGTATGTGATTTTTCTCACAAGAACTTCAGTATATTTTTCAACATTTCTTTAAAATATGATGAAGTTTTTATATTATAATATTTCATTATTCTCATTAATAATTTTCAATTTTTAGACGATTGTCCCATCAATTTTAAGAATCAAAAATATAACACGAGCATATAAATAGAGTTATACTTTACTAAATTGTTTTATTTTTGGTAATTTTGAATTTTTAATGCTAATTTTTTGATTAATTTATCATAATCCTAATCTATTTTTCCGCAAAGTGACTTTTTTGGCACACAGTTTATTGGTACACAATAAGGTACAAATTTAACTATTTTTTAATAAAGTAAAAATGTAAGTGCACAACAGATTGTTTGAATGATCAAATATTAGTTGGTATTTGAGAGAATGTTTTAATTTTTATTACTAATTTTTCCCATTTGCTTTTGCCACTTTTTAGAACATACATTTTTGGGATATTTAAATAGCTATCAATTAGTTTTAATGTTTTTATGATTGTTCTTTATTTTTAAAGAACTAGTTAGCTTTTATCAATTGATTTTATTCTGTTTCTGGACCTTCTTTTTTAAGTAATGCTCTTGTAAAATAGAAATACTTTAATATTGTAAAAGAATCATACTTTTTATTATTGTTCAAGATAATTTGGAAATGTTACTTTAAAAATTGAAATTTTTGCTTTTTTATTTTAATGCATTTTTTTTATAATTTAAATAAAATTACATCAGTATATGTTTCAAACATCGTCATAAATTAATATTCTTTTATTAAGTTTTATTTTAAAAAGTCAGTATAATCTTATGAAACTATATTTCTTAGAATCAGCTTATTTAAACTGTTAATAGAATAATTATTTAAATATTTATTGCAATGAATGATATGTTGATTTTTTTATTAAAATTTTTTATATCAATAAAGCTTACTTTAATGATTCTTCCTCTGTAAAAGAAAAAAATCCTTGTACATAATTTAAAAATCTTTACTGTACTTTCACCTGCCGCGAGCAATAATGAAAAAAATTTACATCAAATAATGTATGTTGATTTTACTCGTTAAGATACTTTTGTCGATACAGCTGTACATGTGCCTTTCAATCTGTGCGAAAGCATTACCGGCTGATGAGTGAATAGTTTAAGACTGCTGCACAAGTGTTATAGGCTTCGATTTTAGTTTTAAATGCAGTGAAGGTTTTAAAATCTGAAAACGCAAGTCTTAATTTTTGATGACTCGATATCAGAAATAATTGATTAAAAATATTAATTGATTATATTCGGTAAATTTTAAAAGTAAATTAGGTTATTAACTACGTCATTTTAAAAAATAGTATCTTTAGGATTTAAATTTAGTTTAGCTACCCACTCAGGCACACAATGCAGATTTACTCTAAAATAGCTTATATTCTCAATTAATATTAGCATTAAATTTCTGTTTGTATAATAAATATTAATATTTATTACTACATATTTGATTTTCGATATAATGCAAAATAATACTATTTTCTGTATTCCTTATTTTTGTTCAGATGTTAAAAGAAATCATTTGTAAAATTGCTTGTAAATTTAAATATCAAGTTGTTCTTGTCTAATCTTGATTCCTATCTAATCTTGACCATCAATATTACTGTTAACAAAATGATTGTATTCTCCTGCACGCATTTTAATTAATTAAGTTTTTAGCATTTTGTAAGTCACCGACATATTTCTTCAAAAATATTTTTCTATTTAACTCTGGATTATTAAACTTATTTTAGCCTAGATTTTTTTAAACTTATTATATATTGACAAATATGTATACGGAAATCAAGAGATGTTAAAAATAATTTCTTTCGAAGCTTATCCCTAATTAAGAATGCCGAGCTGGTAGTCGAATTGTTAGCGCTCTTGCCTTCAGTTCAACAGTTCGTGGGCTCAAATCCCACCTTGGGCATGGATGTTTGTAGTGGTTCGGAATCCACTTTAAACCGTAGATCCCGGTCTAATTAGCCCTCGTGTGCAAAAAATGACCGTTGAGCGACAAACAAACCAAACCAAACCTGATTAAGAATTGTACTCTTGTGGATTGCTTAGCTTATTTTTATCTAGATTCTTTTAACCTTATCATATTTTAAAAACGTAAATGGAAATCAAGAGTAAAAAGGGTGAAAAATAATTTGCAACTTTATACTTTACATAATTTATTAGGAATTGTGTTCTTAAGTTATTTAATTCTAGATTATTTAACCTATTGTCCTATGGATTCCAGCTCCAGTGGCGCAGCAGGTTCACGCCGCTCCCCGTTGAGATCAGCAAAGTGAAGCATCATTTGTCGCGGGCAGAGATTGGGAGGGTGACCACATACTCTACCTCACTGGATTGCTGGAGTTCCGTGGGTTGGGGACGTGTCCACGTTAATATGTTACTTCCAAAGTCCTTCCGCTGGAATGGCGTGGATGTGGAGAGGAGGGTGCCAGCTCAGGTGTGGCCTCGTCACCTGACCGTGGTTCAAAATTACGAGGCACTTGGTGATGGGTGAGTTTTTCAAACCTGTTAACCTAACGGTACAGTCCGGAGTTTGCTTATACCGCTAAGTAGGTATGTACTCTGGATTCTTAAGCTCTTATTATAATTTTACATATATATTATTGTATAAATTATATAAATTAAAGAAAAAGTGACTGCGGAAATCAATAGTAAAACACGATAGGAACGATTTCTTTTGAAGATTATTTTTCATATAAATTTACGTAATTTATTACAAATTGTGTTAAATACTTTCATTTGATTTCTTTTGAGTAATTTTAAATTATGTGACGTATACTGAAAATACTGCATGAAGCACACATCATCATTATTCCCGATTACTTATTTAAATTACACAAGGAATTTCAAGAAAAGTAAAAGAAAATACAAAATGAAATATGCGAGAGAGTGCAAGCTGGTAATAGAGCTTTCTACGCAAATAAAAAGTTATTCAATAATAGATTGATATCACGAAAAACAAAACTGCAAATCTATAAAATCCTCATTAGACCATACGTTACATATGCCGGAGAAACATGGACATTGAATGTAATCGACTCTGAATACATTAGAATTTTTGAAGGTAAAATTTTAAGGAAAATCTATGGACCAAGGCTTGAAAATAGTGTATGGATCAGAAGAAATAATAAAGAATTAATGCACCTAGTGAGAAACAAAGACATAGTGAGATTCATTAAAGCACAAAGAATACGGTGAATTGGCCACGTACACCGCAGAAATGAAAAAAATATCATAAAAAGGATAACAAAGGGTAAATTATTCAATAGCAAGAAGAAGGGGAGACCCAGAGAAACATGAATTGATAATGTGGAAAAGGACCTGGAGACCATAAAAATTAAAGAATTGGAAAAATTTGGCTCTGAAGCGGGAAAAGTGGAAGGAGGTTGTACTGGAGGCTAAAGCCTGCATAGGCCTGTAACGCCAGTTAAAATAGAAGAAGAGTAAAGGAAAATAATTTCTGGCCTAGGAAATACATAAAAATAACTATATAGAAAATAAATACGATATTATAAAATAAATTATCTTTTAGTACAAAGAAGAGCAATAAATTTTAGGTACATAATTAAGTTAATTTTATTATTAAATTTTACAAACAAAGTATCCTTTTTCCAACAATTTAAATTTTACGAACATAAAATGAAAACATGTTATCAGATTTATAATGTCATGTTAGATAAAACTGTCATTAAGTATTCCTTATGTCTGAAGGTTTCATCAATACTGGAAATGAAATGACTGAAAATAATAATTAGGCAGAGTAACAAAGCAACAGAGATTTGCGGAAGACAATACTGTTGCGTCTGCCCTACCCTGAACCCTTGCCAGATGCTAAAAATGGGCATTGTGTTATGCCATCACTACAGCCACAAGAGCATTTTAGAGAACAATTTCGTCAGCAAATGAAGGATATTTTACCTTTTTTTCTCCGAACAATGAAGGACAAGAAAAGAATTTAAAGAGTGGAAATATAAATTGTTGAACTTCATTACAATGGTTAGCTAAATGCGAACACGTGGGCATTGGAAACAAACAAACGTGCAAGAAAGCGTGCATACGAAAAAGATTAAATTGTTTTGTGGAAAAAATTCATGTTCATTTATACAATAAGGATAGATCTCAAGTACCAAGATGATGCATACCTTTAATATGAGAAACAAATCATTTTTAATATCATTAACCTTGATTTTTTTAATAACATATGTTAAAATATAAATTTTGGAAAATAAGGAATGTATGAAGATTTAAACGAGTAAAAAAATATAAGTGAATATAATATTAAATAAAATTATTTAAAAAAGGCATTCAATATTATTATGTTTAATATGAATACACCTATAGAGGAAACAAAATTAAGCATATACATCAAAGTGATTAAATTGTTTTCTGAAAAATTGTATATTTATATTCATTATATAATTGGTTTGGATAAGTACTGAGACAACCAAGGTTAGGATCTTAAAAATGATTTGCTTCTGATTAGATATAAGAAGAAAATCATTTTTAAAATTCTTAACCTTGGTTATTAATAAGCATTTAATTGTATTTTTTTAAAAAACGAAAAAAACAATAGTTTAAAAAATATATATATAAAGCAATTAAAATACGTGGAGGGGATATTTAAAAATAAAATTATTCAAAATGCTGTATAACAAAGTTATTTAAATTACTCGTTGATTCTTAAATTGTTTCACTCCCAATGACAGACTACTAAGATTTTCATCTTTCACCATTACCAAAGAGATGGCACCTTTGCATAAAAGGACACTTAATGGGCGTATCATTTGATTTTTCACTTAATGGGCGCGTCTCATTTGATACTCACATCTTCGTAATTTAGAAACAGGGATCCAAGCTCAAGATACACAGACTTAATCACCCCTAAAAGCAGCTGGGTCTCGTTAAATAATTCGTGTTCGCAAGGTCCTACCTGTGTTGTTGTTGTTGTTGCTTATGACACTTGGACAAGCCAAGCTCGCTATGCCTTTGGCAGTGCGAATTAAGTCAATAGAGAGAGTCTTTCGTTTGGATCAGAGCACCACGAAGGTGAAAGTACGACTTTGCTCTATTTAAGGTGCTTCGTAATTTTGAACCACGGTCAGGTGACGAGGCCACACCTGAGCTGGCACCCTCCACTCCACATCCACGCCACACCAGCGGAAGGACTTTGGACGTCACATATTAACGTGGACACATCCCCAACCCATGGAGCTCCAGTGAAGTCGAGTACGCCGTGGTCACCCTCCCAACCACTGCCCGCGGCAAATGATGCTTCACTTTGCTGAGCTTACGGGAAGCGGCGTGAAGCTACTGAGCCACTGGAGCTCGGTCCTACCTGTGGAATGATATGTCTAGGGGTGGTTGACAAAGCAGCGGGCGTCTTCTGATTGGTCTCTACTTCAAGATCACGAAGATTCCATCGATGATGTTTGCCACCGATGATAATCCACCCGTCTACTTCTGGCTAACTAGCAGAACCCAACTCAGGACTAGGTACAGGGAAGTATGCTGGTGCAACAACGACAACAACCACCACTAAAAATATCACATGAAGGTATGGCAACTACGACATATTTTACACGTCCCATCTACCATAAATGAATGAGATATTGACTTCGATATTCGAGATTCGAGCTTACTATCTTACGATAGTAAGAAAGACGTCCTAAAAAACCAGGCAAACCCGAACATTTCATAAATTATTAATGCTTGGAATGAGAATTATATTGTAATTTTACAACTTTACTCACCAGGTGAGAAAATTTGAATTTATATATTAGCAACTATTTTAATCAAAATTTTTTTCACACAAGAACCAATGATTTCTTCAATTTATCCTCTGATAATGACTCTATTTTTTCCTCTGCAATTCCAACACCAGATTCACGTTATTGGAAAAAGAGAAATATTAAAAACTGTATTTCAGAATCACAAGAATATCACATCTGAAACTAAAATATGAGTTAAATTTAAATATTTAATATCTTAATAGAAACTTTGAAGAATAATAAAATATCTGGAAATTTTGTTTATTTTATCGAAATTACCCCCATGATAAATAGATGACAAAGATTTATAGAAAAATTGCAATTTATAACCATTTCACACGAAAGGCGAAGTAATCCACTAGACAACAAATGAAACAGTGATTTCAGTATTTTACATTTAGTTACAAATTGTATCTGTTGAAAAATAAAAACAAATCGTTAATGAAGAGATTAATTATATAGTTAATAATATAGATTAATAATGTATTAATTATAGTTAAAAAAATATGAAATCAATGAAATTCTACACTTAACTTTATGCAGTAAATATTTTCACACTATATAATTTTTATTGCTGTTGTTGTCGTGTGACAGAAAAAAAAAAAAAAAAAAAAATGAAAAAAAGGAAAAAAAAGGTGAAAGAAATGAAAAAAAGCAAGTCCTATGGGACCAAAGACATATAGCACTGCCCTGGCCACATCTTCAGCTTTTTGATGCTGCATATTCTAGAACTGGTCTAATAAGTGCAGTGTAAGTGTTTAGAAGAGTCTTCAGTCTGGAACCCTATATTGAACCACATATTTTTCTGAGAATATTTAGCTTTTTTAATGCTCTGAGTGAGTTTCTTTCAATATACTTGGTGAATCTCAGCTAGGTGTCCAGCGTGAGTCCAAGATTTTAGGGATTATATCTTGGACTCACGATATAATCCTTAATATCTTGGACTATAATATATTAGGGATTACTAGAGTTATATATATGAAATAAATGTTCATTTCATAATGCTTACATTTCACTATAACGATAGTATTCATATTTAAATAATAATTATTTTAAGATGATTGTGATATATAATCTTAGTAATATGAGCTGAGAATGTAGTTTAATATATTTGAAATAACTTTGTTACATTAATTATTTTAAATTGACGTAAATTTGTTATCATTGTATTTAAAGTAAATTGCAAATTTCCCTTAAAAGGAAGTGGAATTCACATTTACTCGCATTAAAATTAATTAATAGCATACTAAATCCTTTTATTTGTTTAATTGGTTTCAACCCATTGATTGAAATATATTGTTGTGTGCTTACTTACTCTATCGATCAATCACAGAAATAGTTACATCAATCACGAAAATAGTTATATAAATCACAGAAATAGTTATTTGTTTTAACATTAACGAGACATTTTTTCTTCAACATATTTTCAATTTAGATTATTTATACTTGGTAAATCGTAAGTTTATTGTGATATATTTGCAAATGATCTGTTTGATACAAAAGCATTATATTAGTGTATAAAAAACTATGATCTTTAGTGTTCCTTAATCTTTAGTTATGTTTTACTGCTTCAATTCTTAGTGATACATATGCGTTCCAAAACTAATTTCTTGATTGCAATGATATTGTTGTTCAATATATATTTGATTGGATGTGCTTGTGTACGTTTGTATTTTCTGCAAGCTTTCTAAAAATTATATATAGAAACTTTGCAATATGATGTATACATTTACATATGCTCGGACACACACATATATAGTTATGTATATAAGTAATATAAAATCACGAATTTAGCTTCAAATTTAATTTCACAGGTGTAGACCAGGTTCTTTTTAATTAAATTATTTTTAATTTACATATAAAGAAGATAATTTCTTTTTGAGTGTAACTTGACTTGAGCTGTCGTTAAGCCCGAATCACCGCTTGGTGCCTGCTTTGAATTATAATTAGTAGCCTTGGAATTTTGGCTCAGAGAACACACAATGGTGGATATTTTTGTGGAGTTCTCGCAATAAACTTTAATGGAAATGCGAGAGATAAATTGGAGTTAAATCTTAATATTCATTCTATGTTAATTTGCATTGATTGCACTTTGAGAGATTCCATTAGATTCTTAACTGTCATGCTGTTTGTAGATTTATTTCTTGTCAGTTAGGACAAATGAGCGTTTGTCCAAAATTTCGCAAAGCCACCCCACTGCCCATCCTATGAAACTAAAAGGAAAAATTTAGTTTTCAAATAAAAAAAGATTTATACAGCGACGTTCTAATGAATTTCAAATCAATTAATGGAACGTTTGTGCGTAATAGAATTCTGCACTTATTAAGCATCAAGTTTACAAATACAGTCATTTTGTTTTTATGAAAGGCTATTAATTTAACATGGCTTAGATTAAATTAATTTTTTTATTCACAGATTTTAATCTGCAAATGCTTTTATACATAGACAAATTGTTTCCTAAGTGAAAATTATTGTTCGATCAAGAAATTAAAAATAGTAAAGTAGCCTATTATTTCATCTAAAATAAATTTATTCTAAAATAGAAATTAGTTTAGTTATCTGTATAGAAATCAGTTAAGAAATTTACTTGCAATCTTTATTTAAAACTAACATCTAAATGTTAATTTTTGTAGCTTGATGAAAACAAATTAGGAAATTTAAATTTTCTAAGGTTATATCATGGGAACAGATGTAGTTTTTTTTACAATTTTGCAAGACAAAATGGCAACATTATTTTTATTTTTACAAAATATACATCCTAATAGTCAAGTATAGTACACCCATTATATCACTTGAGAGTATTTGATATATAGTCACCAAAATGGTGTTATAATTTTTTGACGAGTTTTGTGATAAAACTCAATCTTACTCAATGTGAGCTATAGGCCTACGAGCATAAAGCTCCAAAACTGTTTCGGTCATATTACTACTAAATAAATCAAGTATAGTTGTTCATTTTAAACTTTTTAAAAATTATTTTCCTGCATTTCATTTTAAATGAAAGATACAATGTTGTAAAATATTATTATGAAAAACTAATTTTTTCTATTAATTTTTTAATAATAAAATTTTTTACACTGAATACTGTTAATTAGTAACATAATATATTATAATTATTTGCTTTTAAAATATCTTCCTTTAGCAAGAATACATCGGCGTAGAAGTTGTGGGAAATTTTCAGTAAGTTACTATTCATGATTGGTACATATTCTGTTCCATCTCATTCCTTCACTAAACATTTTCCTGAGTATACGAACGTTTATAGGACTGATAAAAAGTTATGTTTTCTAAAAAAGATTTTATGTGCACACAGATAAAAAGCTATGTTTTCTATAATAGACTTAATGTGCAGACTGATAAAAGAATCATGTTTACGAAAATAGACTTTATGTGCAGACTGATAAAAGAATTGTGTTTTCGAAAACAGACTTTAATTGCACTCTGATAAAAAAAAAGTTACATTTTCTAAAGTAGACTTTATCAGCAGACAAATAAAAAAGTTTTATTTTCTAAAGTAGACTTCATGTGTTGATAATTTAGGGTTGAGAATTATAAAAGGAAGTTACTTTTTCCTAAAACTAAGAGGTAATCTCAGAAATTCCTCTTACACCAGACTTGATTTTGTTATTTTGTTGTTGTTTCTAATGACACTTGGACAAGCCAAGATCGCTATGACTTTGGCTATGTGAATTTAAGTCGAAGGGGAGCGTCTTTCGTTTTAATTAGAGCACCATGTAGGTGAAAGTTCGACTTTGCTCTACACACATGCCATAGGGACCCGTTTATAGAGTAGGCAACTATTCACACCTCATTCATACAAGGAAAGGACAAAGACAGGATAGATAGAGAGAGAAACTACATCCATGCCCAAACCGGGATTTGAACCCAGGACCTCCTCATCCGTAGTCAGGCACGCTGACCACTAGACAAGTTGGTCGGCTGATTTTGTTGTAAGGGAAAGAGCAGAATCAAAGCGTAAAATGCTCTGAAATGCGTCAATATTAGTCGCAGAAACGTGATCCTACAGAATTCACGTTGGTAAACACCTTTATTGATTTCTATTATCTTTTTTTATGAAAAAAAACGATACACAATTGTGCTAGTTGTATCTTTTTAACTTCATCATAGCAAGAAAGTAATGGATTTTTGGAATATTCTACTGAAATCAATGGATTAGGGGCAGACCACTATTTAATGTTGTAAAGTATGTGGTTTAGTAATAAGCTAAAGAAACTAGACGTAAAATTTACCAGTAAAATTTTCGTGTGTTGTTCTAATTTTTTATATTTTTTTTGTAACTTTTCTGGTTCTTTTAGCCTGATATTGAGCTGAATTGGTATTTTACAGAGATTTCGGGAACAATGCACAAATCAATAAATATAATTTTGATCTTTCTTACAGTTTTCTCATAAAATTTGGAAGATTTCGTTCAGACTTTTTTTATCATTCCACAATCTTATGACATATTTATAGTGTCTACATTTCTTGCAGAATATAAAGGTCACTGTCCTGGGGTAATCACCTCTGCAATTTAGAAAAAGTACGTTTAGAAGTGAAAAGCAGCCAAGTTATCCTACACTTTTGAAGTCAAATATTTCTTAGTACAGAAAACTGAGATTCGTAAATATGATTACAATTTTCATCATGGTTTAAATATTGTTTGTATTTGTAAATGTGTTAGCTTTAATTATTGGTTTTGATTTTTTTTTTTGAAATTCACGCTGATATAATGTGATAATTCAATAAAAATGCTTTTTTAATTTTATCATTTATAAGTTTTGTGAAACAATATTAAAAGTTATCTTTTTAATAACAAAGGGAATAAATCTAAAAATTAGGATTCATTTAATGTATACATTATAATGTTAGATTTGAACTGTACACAAGCTTACTGAACGCTCGGGATTGAAAATTTAAAATCCAAGAAAGTAATCGTTCGATAAGTTCAAAATTATGTACTACAGTTGTAACCATCCCATAGCTTTTTCCTAATATTAGAAAAAAAATTGAGAAAATGTAAAAGAAAAACTTTTCTATCCCTTCCTTAAAAGTTATCACAACTTTTCAAGAAAACATTAATTAACTTAATCCTTACAAGAAAACATTAATACAAATACAGTCAGGCTTTGCCAGGCTGTTGGGAAATACTATAACAGCTACAATGGTGAAGTGGCCGCTGTGCAAGTAGCACTTGAAGAGATCAGAAAGGGTAATGAGAACAACATAGTATTTTTTTAGATTCTCAGGCCACCATCAAGTCACTCTCTTCGATTGCTCCTAGCAGTATTGGGTCTGTTTATCTCTGTCAAATGTCAATTAGTCATCTACTAGAAGAGGGACGTCAAATTGTACTGCAATGGATACCCAGACACTGTGATATCGCAAAAAATGACGCAGCTGACAAATTGGCAAAGGCTGGCTCAGATCTACAACAGCCTTCTCCAGCCTTGGAGTACCATACTGTTAAAAGGCTTATTAAGCCAAATATAGCCTCCTATAGTAGAAATGTTTACAAGATGTGCACAAAAGGGAAAGCATGGGCTTCCTTACTAACAAAGTCTATTCCGTGCAACCTCCACAAAGCTGTGGGAGTGGCAAATTTTCGCCTGAAAACTGGGCATGGTTATCTGCAAAAACACCTTCACCGTTTGGGTTTGAAGGACTCTCCTATCTGCCCTTTTTGTGGACTAGAGGATATGACTGGTGACCACCTTTACACTTGCCCTGGACTTTCGGACGTCGCAGTAAGAAATTCTGCGGAAGATGACTTTTCATTCACCTCAAGATTGTATTGGGCTGCCCGACAGAGAGACTGATGGTTGAAAAACCAAGATCGGGCGTAGGATAAAAAAAAACATTCATAAGGCAATTAAAAATTGTCCCAATGTAATTTCCGTTTGGTATAAATCCAAAACTACCAGTGTTAAAAAACAAATTTTTTTATAAACATTAAATTTGTTTTAGTTTGTTAGTAAAGCCGAGTTATAACTTTCAGTTATTTTAGAAAATAGAATCACAATGGAAAATAAAATTTTAATAATTTATATTTTATTTTTCATAACTTTGTGAATTCTAAATTTCTAATAAATATTAGTTGAAAACATGTTAATAATAACTTGCGGGATAAATGCGATGCCACATTTTTTCTATTAGCATTTCTCAAAACTTGTTGTGACCTACTCAATAAAGAGCAACTAAATGCTTCGTAAATCGGAAAAAATTGTTTCAATTCTGAAAGGACTGTTAAAACAGGTAAAGCATTAGAAAATTGTTAATCATAATAATTGCATGAAGTAGTGTCTAATTCTAATTTTACTGTATTCATATTTTCCACTCTATATACGAGCTTCTTTAACGTATTTCTTTAAGTAAATAATTCGAATTTCTTAGATTATAAAATGTCAATATTTGGAACAAATCTTCTTCATCACATTCATTCATTTTAATATAATTAAATAGAAGCTATTATATTTTGGCTTTCACTTAATGTATTTTGTTTAAGCATTATGCATACACCTATTTTAAAAATAAATTTAACAAATATTTGATGCCATATGCGAGTTTGTTTGAAGAATATTTTACTGCATTTTCTGCAATAAAAATTGGTTCGTCAATAAACTATTGAAATTTCAATATAAATCCCAACTATTTGTAAATAGCCATAAATATTTAAAACATTAATTCTTAATTCGACAGAGGTAAATTTGCATGCATTACTCGTATATAAAATTGAACTGCAACTCTATATTGACAAAATTGGTGATAAAATACTGAAATATGAAAATAAAATATATATTTTAGGGAAAATTATATTACAGCATTGTATAACAGTATAATCGTTATCACTACGTTTTGTATCTTCATCACAATAAAAGTGCTTCGTATAACTATTAAATATATATATATATATATATATATATATAT